>ML791574.1:60051-150419 GCA_009831015.1 Picea engelmannii | reverse complement strand
TCCTTAGCTTTGTATAGTAGATCTGTGTAATGTCTTTGAGCTCTTAGATGATATGTTAGGGATTTCATGCATATGTTTGATAACTTTAATGATGAGATATGATTTACATTGCTATGATCTCTAGGACTGATGAGCCCATGGAGTGCGTAGTCTTTGATGTGCAAGACCATACGCGACGGATAGGTACCAGAGGACCGGTACACATGGGGAGATGATTAGCTCGGACCTCCATGGGGCTGAAGAGCCCATTAGATGGTTGCTAGGATGGCTGAGGCAGGACAACGTCATGATGAGCCCTTGCATGAAGAATACAGAAGGACGCCCCCACCAGGACACTTTGGCAGAGATTGACCTAGGGGGGATCACCCCTTGCAGATGGGATGATGGCTTTGATGGACAGGACGTCACCCAGGGCAGGCTGGATGATTTCTAGAGCATGTGGCAGCGTGATGAGACTATTTGGCACATGTGGCAGGTTGCAGGAGCCCCAGAGGGGCCAATGTTTTACCTTCTGGATGCTGATGATGCCCAAAAAGGGCCAACGCCTCCCTCAGAGGGGCCCGACGTCTCCCTTTTTAGCTCTTACTTTGACATTTTAGCATTTAATGAGACAAATAATGAAATAATGATAAGTCAGCCTTGTCAGCTGTTTTTAATGTCCTATTTTGTTAATTAAAGGTCATTTGGATGATATAAATTGAGGACGTTGAGCCTCATTTTGCAAGAGAACACAACTCACTCTCTTGTGAGAGATTCTTCTTATTCTTTGTCTTGGTTATTTTTGGCTCTTGGAGTTGAGGTGCTAGACTTGGAAGGATTATCTTTGGCATGCATATGGTGTTTTTATCATTGGAAGGTGTTACAACTAGGGTTTGATTTGGCTCTTCATTGATTTGTAAGTATATTTTGCATGCAAAACTTCTTGATTGAATGGTTGTAGGTAGAATATCTTACTTTTATAGTTACATTGTTACTATTTTGCTTAATCTTTAAAACCCTAGGGAGCAAGCACACAAGTAGGTCCTTGCTTCATGTCCCCATGATAAAAACTTATTTAGCCATTTGATTTAGAAGGATATAACCTAGCCATTGCTACACTAATCTTTCTTTTTCTTGAGTTAGTTTGAAACATAGATTGAAGAAAGAAGATGTCCTAGGCCTAATTGACTTTACACCTAGGGTTTGAATTATTAGGGTTTGAAAAATCCTTGCCCCCAAACAACACTTTTTAGCCCTAGATTTATGTTTTAAAGCTAGCTGTTTTTTGCCAAAGAGTCTTAAGGAAAGAGGGCGGAGCATGAGGCCTAGCTTTAGCTACACCAGAATGAGCCTCCTCCCCTTAGGGTTTTGACTTGGTGGCCCTGCCATTGCAGAACCATTAAGCCTAACTCTCCCATCCTTAGGTTTAAATATTTAAAAGCCTTTAGCCTCCCTCTTTGACTCCATTTACCCAAGGAACTAGTCTAAGCTTGCAATGTTGAGTCTATGGTGCTCAAACAATCTTTCAAAACTCTCTCAAATTGAAACCCTAACTAACCCTAGCGTCATACTAACCCTAACTAGCTAGTGACGTCACACCTAATTTGAGCTCTTGTTTGGTTTAAAACGTTGTGGCATTGTCATCCATTGATAGACTTTGATTCGTTAATCATTTTCATTAGCTTAATTGGCAAAACGTCCTTCTCATTGTCCACCAAAACTAATATAGAGAAGCTTGATGTCACCCTTAAATTGTATAGTGATGCAGCAACAATATTTATATATGAGCATATTTAGTGCATTGTGAGAACATAAGGATTGATTTTATACATTGAATGCAAGTACCTTTTTGTATTTATTGGAGAAGTAATATAAGCCATTGTCTTTATTAGCAATCATTAACTTCATCAATAATTACATTTATCATAGCTCATATATATTGAAGATAGTCATTGGTAATTGAAGTACTAACCACTGTTTGCACATTTTAGTTTTATTTTCCTTGTCTCGCAAACAGGTGCCTTTCTCAGTGGAATATCTTCTCTTGACTATCATTCTTGGCAGTAATCTGTGAAGGGGAAAATCTACTTTGACCTTTTTCCTTAATCTTTTCCTTTTCAGCACCCTAGATTACTAGGGACGTCTCCCTTGGGATTAGCCACCCTGAATAGAAAGAGCTCCCCATCGAGGTGACAGTGGGTGGGGAAGCTTCTGTTATGCCAGTTTGAGTCTTACCTCCAAGCTACTAGACCTGTCCTACAAACTGAGCGATAACACGCCCCACCATCTTGCAGGTGTGGCCTTGAGTGCTATATTGAGTATTAAGAGTCTCTACTTTTCTAACACTTCATCCTCATACTGTGCCAATAATACCTCTAGATCATTCACTCCATGGAAAATCGGTGGTTCCCTTATCTCCGTGCCTACCCATCTTACTGCGCAGTCTATTCGGGCGCACCTTCTTATGGAAACTTCATGTAGCCTTTGTTTCCAATTCTCTAAACCTGTATCTGAGTCTGTCGCACATGAAGTAATGCTTCGTCAACTGAGTATCCCATTTGCAATTGGATTTACGTAATCCTCATCACGCACAGTTGTTCTATACAACTGGATGATTTCCTCTAAGTCTAAGAAAGTAGGTTCTATAACCCTTTCCCCTTTTCATGGGTCCAATGGTGTGATGACCCTGTATTCTCCTGACTTGAATGCCATTTTTTGTGTCTTTAAATTTATTATGGCCTAGTTATCAAATGCCCAATCCAAGCCAAGCAATGTTGGATATGGTGTTGTGATTTTCACTATTTCAATCACTTCGAAGTCTACTTTAGTGCGCACTCCATCTAGGTCTATTGTCACTCCTTTCAGTCTACCAATTGGTAGGAATCTGTGTTGGTTTTCTAGTTTTAGTTCAACAGGTGAATATCCAACTATGGGGTCCCCCATACATTGCCATGTCTTCTTTAGTAGTACATTGACTTTAGATCCTAGATCCAGTATGATATCTCCAATGTTGAAATATCCAATGTTGGCATTCATCCTGAACTCCCTACTTGTTCTTCTCCTTGTATGTAGGTGATTGACTATTTTTTATTCTAGTTTTCCTTCTATCTCTATGCTACATTTTTATAATATATTTTGCAATATGTTGACAGTAGATGGATCATTCAATAGATTTACACATGATTGTAAAAAGCCTTTGATTGTACTTACTTGTCCCAGGGGTTTCATTTCTTTGGTATGATCCAACGATGGAGGCATCTCATACTCTGGCTCTCCCTTTCTTTGCTGCACAGTCGAAGTTGACGCAATGTCTTGCTTCATGAATTATTGTCTGGCTTGTTGAAATATTTCCTTATCGTTCTATGAATTGAACTGTCTCCTTGGTACGACATTCTTCTTCACCCACTAGTGTTGTACTGGATCTTGTTGGGCTATGTCATTTCATGTTTTATCTCTTCCACACGTAACTATGTTGATGTTTCGTCCTTCATCCCTTGCTTCAACTAAAATACATTGAACATTCTGGTTGTTTTGGTTCCTCTTTTCCTGGATCTTCCCTAGTAATGTAGGAAATTCTTCTGTGTCATGATCCGATGCTTGACAATACATACAAGTTGTTGGTGTAAGTGAACATTCCCTTGCATAATATCCCAGTTTTTTACATTTATGACATACCATTGGCCCTCTCTCTCGTCCTCCACCTCTATAGCCAACTCAATCTCTTCTCGGCATGTTATACTGAGGCACCTGATTGTACTGTGTGGTATTGTACTGAGGTTGCACTGTGTTGTACTGTGGCTATGATGTATTGTATGGTTGTTGCACAGTATTATACTGCTACTGCACAGTGTTGTATGGGACTGGAACTTGGTTAAATTGTGGTGCATCTTACCCAGTCATCATTTCTTCTTGCACCCTATATGCATCTGATGTCCTCTCTCACATCAAATCCATAGTTCTATAATCTTTGTCATCATGGCCCACTGACTTGCAAAGGTTGCAATATGAACTCTTTGGGACTGTCTGGTATTTCTGCATCATTGGGCAGTGATATGGATCATGTCTTGGTTTCTTACAGATTTCACACCATAGTCCTCTTGTTTGTAATGGATTTGGCATTCCTACTGCCATATACTGCGCAAATGTTGGACATTCATTCTTGTGGTGTCCTTTCATCCTGCATGTGGTACACCAAATGGATTCTCGTTTGTCCTTGATTTTGTTATGGTTTAGCTGGAACGTTAAGTTCTTCAAATCCTCCTTTCGTTATTATATGGATGGATTCGTATGCTAATATTGGTTTTCTTATAGTTGCAGGGATACCTGCAGAGTCTCTTCCTCTGTCTGAAACTTTTGTTGTCACAATGGGTATTTTAAGTGTGGTAGCAGTGAATTGACGAACAGGTTCCTGTGATGCATATCGGTCATGAGATATTTCAACTTTCCTTTCAATCACTTTAATCTCTAGTCAATCTCCCATATGAATTCTCCTGGTTTCTGTCTAATTTCCATCATCTTGTTCATGTACTAATCTTCTAAAACTGGCTTTTGGATCTCATTTATCAACAATTTCTTGATGTCCACAATCGTTTTGGTTGTCCCTAGTGTATTGTTTGTAGCTAAACTCATATACCAATCCAGTGCGCGATCCCTTAGTGTAATCGCTAGCTGTGAAAGTTTAGTATATTCATCCATGATCTGTTTTTCTTCCCCGATCTTCTCACAGATGAACAAATGTTTTTCTGGGTCCTCCAATGCTTCTCCTTTGAATTCTGGTAACCTAATGGTGGGATCGTGTCCTACCATCCTAAACGCTGAACTACTACCTCCACGCGGTGTAGATACTTGATTAGTGCTTCCTGAATTGGCTCCTCCATTTGTTGTGCCTTGTGTAGATGTACTTCATGTTGTCTTTCTTCTCCTGAAATTCAGTTGTCTAAATGGTGGTGTTCTCTTTGGTGTATTATTCTCACATGGGTTTATGGGTTCCACACTGACATTAATATGGATAGGATTGTTTCCTTCTCATCCCACTCTTGGACCTCTCTTCTTCCTCTCATATGTTGCATGCAGGATTTCCTCAATCTGCTCCACAGCTCGAAGACCCTCTACCTCTTCTTCATCACTTTCCAAGCCTTCCCTCACGACCATGACTCTCTTCTTTGTATTCACCTTATATTGGTAGGGTACTCCACTACGTGTCTTTCTAATTGTCACCATGATCCACTTGATCTGGTCGTCATCCATCATGATTGGGTCCAAGGGTTCCTCCTTCCATTTCTCCTCTTTCTTTCAGTGCTTCCCCCCTTCCCCCATGCATGTAGGGAAGTTTAGCTGTCTGACTCCATCATCATTACCCCTTTGTTGTATAGAAGTATCTTAATAGAAGTATACAATGATCTAATATACCTTCCTCGAGGCCCACGTAGAAACTCTTTCTCCTCTGCGTTGTATGACTTCGCTATATCTACTGCAAACTCTGTTATAAATCATGCTACAATACTATTGAGCCAAAAATCTACTGCGTGGGTGAATTTGTTGTTCACCTACTGTAACTGCTCAATATGTACTAAGGCCCACTCTAATTGTCGAATCCAGTTCGTTGTGTGGTTATCCTTCAACCTTAATATCCACTCCTGCAATAAGTGTGGAAAATCACAGAAAAATACTTCATGCAAATCAGTAAACACATATTTCTCAAGATATTTGTGCGGTGTTACTCTAGGGTTTATGTTATCTTTTTGTGCAAACTCCAGCTCTTTTGCCTTTAGACAGCTTTCTATCTCAATTTTTGTGGGATTCCACGGTCTCAACATCCCCTTCTAGCGGCTCATTCTTTTCACCTTCTTATCATCCGATTTCGCATTCTCTTGACTCACCTTCCACAGATCTTACAAGTTCTCAACAGATCCCATCTTCTCAATCCTATACTATTCCAACCATTTGTTGGTTATTTATCTATCCATTTGAGTTTATATCCTTATCTTAAGTGACCTAGGTTTCATGTCTACTTGGGGTTCCAACAAAGACTCTAAAACTATCGGCCCTCCTGGTAAACCAGAAGGAAACACAATGCATGGAGTGTAATGCACAGCTCACTCGAGATACTATTAATGGGTGGCTGCAATACTCATGTGTTTGCAGCCGAGGATCGAGTGGAGATGTGAGAAATGTGTGTTGAGAGTTCTATTTTAACTTATTGATGTAACAAATTGTCATTCACGATTATGCATGGAATATAATCAACTCATTCATTTAGCATATCAAAAACTACTGAAGATAGTAAAGAAACACATGCATTCAATCACATAACATGGTTTTTACCGTGGTTCAGCTCCTCCTGGGCTACGTCCACAAATATCTGGCTCTCAAGCTATTTTATTATAGCATTTCCAAAACTACAACGTCGTTCTCTTTACAACTTTTTTTAGTGGGGTCAAGATCTATTGTGAGGCAGACTAGATCACACCAGGCTCCTCAACCTATGATATAACCCTCAATATCCACCCTCCTTACTCCTCTCCATCTCAACAGCTTACAAAATTAAATCGTATAACAAAATATTACAACTAGCTATCAAAACATGACTCCTCCTCTAGACTCTCTATATCCCATCTAACTCTGGTCTCTGTCTATGAGACCTTGGTATCTATATTTATATGTTTCTGGCTCGCCAACCATTACAATGTATTGAAAAAAACCTAACCCTAATGTCGTTAGTTCTTCCATGCAGGCGCGCGTGCTTCTCTTCCTTCCAACTGTCGCTTCCCTTGTGCATGCCTTCTTTCCCAAAATAGCATTTCTTTCTGCTTTGGCCTTCTTCCAACACCAGGGAAAGGATGAATCATGGTGAAGGAAAGATTGTTGAAGAGAATCATGAGATTGGATAGAGAAAGAGAAATTCTCAAAGTGAAAAGATGGCATCGGAAGAGGGAATTTCGCATCAGGAGAAAGAGTTTCAAAAGACTTTCTTTGCCATGTCGAAGATGGTGAAGGTTCTATATGATGATTACTTGGAGATAAAACCGATTCTAAGTGAATCTTCAAAAGCCAAAAGTGAAGAAGGAGAGGATCCTCCTAAAACTCTTCCTTCACCTCCTTCTTCTCCATCGAATTCTTCTTCTTCAAGTTCAAGTTCCAAATCCATCGCAAGAAAAAATTCCCATAAACATAACAAAGATATGCCTTTACTTAAGGTTGATGTGAAATTTGAATTACCCATGTATGATGGTGAAGTCAATGCAGAGAGGTTGGATAATTAGGTCAAACAAATGGAGGTTTATTGCAGTGTGAAACAAATAAAGGATGAGGCAACTCAAATCAAGTTGGCATCACTTCGACTTGTAGGAACAACACTCATATGGTGGCAAAGAAATTTGCAAAATGACACACAACAATTGGGTAATGTATTTCCATCATGGCAAGTTTTTGTTTCTACACTTAGAAAGCAATTTTATCCTTTGGGTTATAAAGAGAAGGCTTTAATTGAATTGCAAGGTATTAAACTAAGAAAGGGACAAACAGTGCAAGAATACACAGATGAATTTCGTAAGATGGCATTAATGTTAGACATTCCATTACATACCCAAGAAACTCTTATGAAGTATATAGGAGGTTTACCTGCACATATTCGTAACATTGTATTTATGTTTGCAACTACTAATATTGATGAGGTTTATGTTCAAGCAACATACATTGAGGTAGGAAAAATAGGATTCCGTGTATCGGGGGAATCGTCTTCAAGAAAAGAGGACAAAAGGAAGTGGAATGGAAAGAAATAAAATTCATTGGAAAGAAAGGAAGAGAAGCTCTCTTGCAATCATTGCAAGAAAGAAGGGCATGATGATGACCATTGTTGGAAATTTCATCCCAAGAAGAGACCAAAGTGGTTCAAAGAGAGGAAAGGGAGGCAAATAGTTGCAGCAACATCATGACCAAAAGACTTGGGATCAGATTTGGGTGATGAATCTAAAATCTCAGCGGTTGGTTTGACAGGTAAAATTCGTGATGGATTTGATTCTAGAAGAAAATTGTTTCACATAAGGGTCATAATGAGGCATACTAAGGTCAAGACATTGATAGATAGTGGATCTCAATCTAACTTGATTTCGAAGGAAGTGGTTAAACAATTGGGATTAAACACTCAGATGCATCATAAACCTTACTCACTTAAATGGATAATAAACAATCATAAATTGCACATAACAAAGCAATGCACCTTAAAGTTTGCAATTTCATCTAAGTTTGTGGATGAGGTAACGTGTGATGTGGTGCCACTCAATGAATGTGGAATGGTCTTAGGCAATCCTTATTTGTATGATCGTAAAGAAATCTTCTACAGGGAACAAAATCAATATCATTTAATCAAAGAAGAAAATGAATATGTTGTACGTGCTCATCACTTAAAAGAAAATAAATCTCTTCAAACACTGGAACAATTAAGAAAGGTAGATCACGCAAGAAACACACCTATAATTGTTCCAAATCAAGAAATTTATGTTAAGAAAGAACATGAGATGATTGTATAATGGAAGTTCAATCATACTTTTATTCAAGATAAGCTAACGTCGTGTAAGTGCTACAAACATATTACCTCATTTGTAGTCATATTTTTGATGTTATCATTAGTAATGTTGTCAACATGGATGAGAGTACCTTCAGTAAGATGTGACAGAGTACAAGTGGCTAACAATATGTTGTCAATTATCATGGTTGTTTTACAGTTTATCTTGATATGACAGGTTCATAGGACAAAGTTTACAGATAGAGAACAAGTGGGGTGGCCTATCCCGCACTTGATGACTGGTTAGTATCCTTTTGGAGGACAAAAAGGTCTGATCTAGATTATTTTTGGCACGAAATCAGAGCGGAGTATAATAAATAAATGCATAGAGATATTGTGGATATCCAATAATATAATAGAAAGGTATCAGATATGAAACCATAAATACAGATATATAGTAATACACGATTTCTATTAATGAAAGAAATGTACAGAGACTGTAAAAATACAGAGTGAAAGATTCGCTAGAGTGGTGGCAGCTTATCTTTGAGAAGAGATGTGATGGCTACTCACATTCACAAGAATATGATTGCTACAATAAGGCTCCAAAGGCCTTTTTAACATAATCAAAATCCAAAAACCTAACCCCAGAAGATGAAAAGCCAAAAGGTTTGTGGGCCCCGATGGGGGTAGTTGATACTCCAACTTCCTGGGGGCGTAACGTTTGCATACGATCTCCGTTTGGGGTGATTGATACATCGTTGGAAAGGTATAACCGAGAAGAAATATTTTTGAATGGTCTATGCCAATACCTACGACAGTTTCCTGGACCCCAAATCCCCAAAAAATGTCGTTTAGGGCCTCAAAACGTCCCCGAAAGTTTGGAACCTGAAAAACTACCGAAAAAATGCGAAGATGGAAAACTATTTTTCGAGCCCGTGGAATAGGTGGGTGGCCACTGATATCCACCTGGATCAATCCTCCCTCCTTAGGAAGAAATGGTCTCCATTGCATTGAGTTCCCATGGGAGAGGGGGAAGCATTTGTTGAATCTGAATCTTGGTGAGTTGCTTGCCTTGCTGGAGATTTCGCGTTGCTTGGTTTGTGGAAGGTTGTCATGAACTTGTTGTTGGCATGGTTGAATCTGTTCAATTAGTTGGGATACATGAGATGTTTTTGTGCAGATGGAATATTTGCACTTTTTTGTAGTCGTTTTGACGTGCTTCTATTGGATAGAAGGTGCTTGGGCCGAGGCTGTAGTGGTTGCAGTATCCTCCTATTCACCTTTTGAATAAATTGTGAAGAAGATTAATTTTGTAGTATGAGATACTACCTTATGACACTATTTAGGTGGGATAGTAGTTAGAACTACCTTTGGTATTCTGTAAAGATGACCCCCCAAAGTAACAGTGGCACTACAGGGTCGAGACTCATAAACAACATGGCACTTCCACATATATGGTTGGCCCAAGAGAACATCACATACATCTAGTGGGGAAACATCACATAATAACTCATCCTTGAAGAGTTGAATGTCGTATGATAATAGACATTGTTGAATGACATGAAGATCTCATCCTTGGTGAAGCCACCTGATGTTGTATGGTTGTGGGTGTGGTTTTGTCGACAATCCCAACTGTTTGATGACCTCTGCTAAGATGAGGTTCTTTTGACTTCCTCTATCAACAATAAAATGCAGTGGGGTCCCCTTCACCCACATTTGTCAATGAAAAAGGTTCTCCCCCTCTTCAGGATCTGTTGGTTCTTCTGGTTGAATTGTTGTGGTCACGACAATAGTAGTGGTGTCTGCGTCGATGATCTTCCTTTTACTAGTATTTTCATAATTAGATTATGAATCAGGATTTGGCTCCTTGTCTTTGATCTCGACCAAAAATGACTGTTTTGAGCGACATTCCTCGGTGTTGCACCAGGGTATTTTTTGGAAATGGCACCTTTTTCTGATGTCCTTCTTTGTTTTCCCATTACCCTTCTTTTTCTGTGGCTTGGACTGGTTTTCGGGAGACTGTTTATTAGGGCCATCTTTATCATACTTTGGTTGTTGCATATTTGCAGACCCCAACTCCTATTTGTTCTGGTGCTTAAATTTCTACTCGATTTTAACAACATATCGATAAGCAACACCGAGTGATGAGATGTCTAGAAAATCCATTTCAGTTTGGATGTATCTGTGTAGATCCCCATGGTATTTCAGAACCAAATGTCATTCAGAGTCTTTGATACCCATATTGGTGCACAAGGTTTGGAATGTATTGGTGAGCTCCAGAAATTCTTGGCCCCTCTCTTGCCGCAGTGTGGTCTATAACATGTATTGGTCCTCATAGTTTCCAACAGGGTAATATTGTTCCTTTATCGCATCCACAAAAAAATCCCAAGTGGGCTCGGCCCCATATATTCTAGACTCCTCTGTGGAACTTTGTTGCCGTAAGTTTCCCACCAATGTTTTACATGGGGGAGATCTTTAATAAGTGCGAAGGTGATATTTTCCCTGTCAGAAAAATTATGAACAGAGAAATAACCTTGTAATAGATTTAACCATTTTTCTAGGGCATCCACATCTATCTGACCTTCAAATACGGGAATATCAAAATTAACCTGTACCTTGAAAAGAGATGTTCTTCCAAAGTGTTATTTTGATGAATATGCACATGTTGCTATCAACATGCATTGAAGGATGTGGGAAAAATTCTCCATCATTCCGTCCCTTTGTCGCGTGAGAGCTTGCTCAAGCAACATATTGATAGGATCATCTACTCTGTCATTTTTCTTTTCTTCCACCATGGAGGGTTTCTTGGGCATGAGAGAGATATTTTCTTCAAGAAAGACAAGCTCAAGACCCAACTTGCTATACTTGGACCTCGTCGGGGACATGCACTGAAAAAAATGATCAAGAGTAGCCTGTTCTAATATCACTGATCCAAATTATTTTTGAGATGAAATGAGAGAGGAGATATAATAAATAAATGCACAGAGATATCATGGATATCCAATAATATAACATAAATTTATCAGAGATGCAACCATAAACACAGAGATACAGTAATATACGATTTCTATTAATGAAATAAATGTATAGAGACTTTAAAAATACAGAGTGAAAGACTCGCTAGAATGGTGGAAGCTTATCTCTGAAAAGAGATTTGAAGGCTACTCACATTCGGAAGAAGATGATTGTTACAATGAGGATCCAAAGGCATTTTTAACATAAGAAAAATCCAAAACCCTAACCCTGGAAGATGAAAATCCAAAAGGTGAGCGGGCCCCGATGGGGGTACTTGATACGCCAACTTCTCGGCGGCGTAACTTTTACATACGATCTATGTTTCAGGAGATCGATACACCATTGGAAAGGTCTAACCAAGAAGAATTATTTTCGACTGGTCCAATCCAATGCCAATAAATATTTCTTGGAACCAAAATCCCTAGAAAACATCGTTTAGGGCCTCAAAAAGACCCCGGAAGTTTGGAACCCGAAAAACTGTCAAAAAATTGCCAAGATGGAAAACTGTTTTTTGAGCCCGTGGAATAGGTGGGTGGCCACCGATATCCACCTGGATCAATCCTCCCTCTTTAGGAAGTAATGGTCTCCATTGTGTTGATTTCTTGGGCGAGAGGGGGAAGCATTTTTTGAATCTGAATCTTGGTGAGCTGCTTGCCTTGCTGGAGACATCGCGTTGCTTGGTTTGTGGAAGGTTGTTAAGAACCTGTTGCTAGTAGGATTGAATCTATTCAATCGGTCGGGCTACACGAGATGTTTTTGTACAGACATAATATTTTCACTTTGTTGTAGTGGTTGCAATATCCTCCTGTTCACCTTTTGAACAAATTGTGAAGAAACTAAATTTTGTAGTATGAGATACTACCTTGTGGCATTGTTTAGGTGGGACAATAGTTGGAACTACCTTTGGCATTCTATAGATATGACCCCCCAAAGTAGCAATGACACTACGGGGTCAAGACTCATAAACAACATGGCGCTTCCACATATATGGCCGGCCCAAGAGAACATCACAGACATCTAGTGGGGCAACATAACATAATACCTCATCCTTGAAGAGTTGGATGTCGTATGACAATTGGCACTATTGGCTGACACAAAGATCTCATCCTTGGCAAAGCCACCCGATGTTGTATGGCTGCGGGTGTGGTGTTGTCGACAATCCAAAATATTTGATGACCTCTACTGAGATGAGGTTCTTTTGGCTTCCTCTATCAACAATAAAATGTAGTGGGGTCCCCTTCACCCACATCTGTGAATGAAAAAGGCACTCCCCCTCTTTAGGATTTGTTGGTTCTTGTGATTGAATTGTTGCGATCGCAACAATAACAGTGGGGTCTGCATCAATGATCTGTCTTTTACCAGTATTTTCATAATAAAATTATGAATCAGATTTCGGCTCCTTGTCTTTGATGTTGGCCAAAAATGACTGTTTTGAGCAACATTCCTCAGTGTTGTGCCAGGGGAGTTTTTGTAAATGGTACCATTTTCCAATGTCCTTCTTTGTCTTCCCGTGACCCTTCTTTTCCTCTGGCTTGGAGTGGTTTTTGGGAGATTGTTTATTAGGTCTATATTTATCATACTTTGGTTATTACAGATTTGCAGACCCAAACTCTCATTTTCTCTGGTGCTTAAATTTATACTCGATTTTAACAACATACCGATAAGCAGCACCGAGTGATGATATGTACAAAAAATCCATTTCAGTTTGGATGTATCTGTGTAGAGCCCCATAGTATTTCAAAACCAAATGTCGTTTTGAGTCTTTGATACCCAGCTTGGTGCACATGGTATGGAAGGTATTGGTGAACTCTAGAACATCTTGGCCCCTCTATTATCATAGTGTGGTCCATCTCATGTACTGGTCCTCATAGTTGCCAATAGGGCAATAGTGTTCCTCTACTGCATCCACAAAAAAATCCCAAGTGGGCTCGACCCCATATATTCCAGACTCCTCTATGGAAATTTTCTCCCAGTAAGTTTCCCACCAATGTTTGACATGGAGGAGAGATTTAAGGAGTGCGAAGGTGATCGTTTCCCTGTCAAAAAAATTATGAACATATAAATAACCTTCTAACAGATTTAACCATTTTTCTAGGGCATTCACATCTGTCTGACCTTCAAATATAGAAATATCAAAATTAACCTGTACCTTGAAAGGAGAGGTGCTTCCAAAGTGGTTGTTTGATGAAGATGCATCTATTTCTATTGGCAGACGTTGAAGGATGTGGAATTTTTTTTCCATCATTTCATCCCTCTGTTGTGTGAGAACTTGCTCAAGCAATAGATTGATAGGATCGTCTGCTCCATCATTTTTCTTTTCTTCCACCATGGAGGGTTTATTGGGCATGCGAGAGTGATTTTATTCAAGAGAGACAAGCTCGAGACCCAACTTGTTATACTCGGACCTCGTCGGGGACATGCACTGAAAAAAATGATCAAGAGCAACCTGCTCTGATACCACTGATCCATATTATTTTCGGCACGAAATGAGAGCGAAGATATAATAAAGAAATTCACAGAGATATCGTAGACATCTAATAATATAACATAAATGTATCAGATATGCAACCATAAACACAAAGATACAGTAATACATGATTTCTATTAATGAAAGAAATGTACAGAGACTGTAAAAATACAAAGTGAAAGACTCGCTAGAATGGTGACTTCTTATCTCTGAGAAGAGATGCACTGGCTACTCACATTTGAAAAAAGATGATTTTTATAATGAGTCTCCAAAAGCCTTTTTAACATAATAAAAATCCAAAACCATAACCTCGAAAGATGAAAATCCAAAAGGTTTGTGGGCCCCGATGGGGGTAATTGATACGTCAACTTCCCGGGGGCATAAAGTTTTCATACAATATTTGTTTGGGGCACTCAATACATCGTTGGAAAGTTATAACCGAGAAGAACAATTTTCTACTGGTCCAAACCAATACCTTATGCATTTTCTGGACCCCAAATCCCCAAAAAACATCGTTTGGGGCCTCAAAACGACCCCGAAAGTTTGGAACCCGAAAAACTATCGAAAATCTTTAAAGATGGAAAACTATTTTTCAAGCATATGGAATAGGTGGGTAGCCACCGATATCCACCTAGATCAAGGTATTATTGGGGAGGAATGATCCAAAAATGGATACAAGAACCAAAATGGGTCTAGGAAGGCCTAAAAATAATATTCTCAGAATTTCTTCAAAATGGGCGTGTGCGTAGGACTCATTGTTACGAACCCAACACAACTTGAACAGGCTCAAATAGACACCGTATGCGAAAGATATCGTGTTCTATTCATTTTTCCAAACAAGGATAATTTTGATGACTTTGCAGTCTGTACAGTCTGTACAATGCTGACATGACAACTGACTGTACAAGACATATGACCATACAGTGACATGGTAATGAGTTGGAATGCTGACAGGGTAGACACACTGGTAGACAGGTGCGTGAATAATTTGTTGACACGTGTCCTCTTTGGGTGAATGTAATGGTGCCACGTGGCTCAATATTGGGCTACCACGTGGCACCCCTCCATTGGTTAGTGTGGTAAAATTGTTTGGACTCCACCAAAGTTGAACCCGTGACCTCTGGTCTGGGCGAAAGTGACTTGGTAGGGCTGGGATACTAGCCCACCCTCAGTGTTCCTTGTAATATATGGTCTAAATGTATTATTTAAGCTTTCTACATTGTATTTCAGGAAGACAAAATGGTTGGGGCCTAGCCCCAGCCCTCGGTGCATACGACCATTTCATATAATCCTTCAATTTGTATTGGCACGCGACCCACTCTAGCCAGCCCTAGCGCAAACACTATGCCATCTAACCCTGTCATATAACCATTGACCTATACCTTGGTGCGGATGAGTGGGGTTAGCGCTCAGTTAGTTGGGATAGCCTTCCCACCAAGGAGCATAACTAGGGGCTACGACCAAGAGCCATTCGGAGTTTGGGTGCATGGAGCATAAGGGTTGGGCCATATGGCCAAGCCACATGATTGGGGGCCAGCAGTTAAGGGGCCATAACATAGCGCTTGGCCACATGGAGGGTGATCATGTGACTAGGAGCCCAAGGATCGGGGGATGCGCCCTATTTTGGCCCAAAAGTGGGTTTTTTTAAACTATATATTAAAATTTTATTTGATTTTTCAGCTAGTTTTGAGAGATTTTGGCCATTATTGGAGGATCTTGAGCCCTTTTTGAGGCCAAATATTAGGGAGAAGTTAGGATGTTGTTGCCAAATTGAAATATATATAAACGAGAGGTTCTTGTAAGCCTTAGGGAGGTTCAGAAGAGGAGAAATGTTGAATAATTGTAAAGCCAAAGCCATTTTTATACAGGGAAACAATTGAGGAGAGCAACTTTGCGGGCCATTTCTGGGAGCTTCGTTCATGCATTTTCAGTGTTGTTAGTTGTGTTGGGTTCCTAATATATAGAACACATCCAGATCATTTTGAAATTCATTTGGTATTTTTATGATGTAATTTGGAAGCTTTGAAGAGAAATAATAAATCCTCACCCACTGAGACAAAGGCCCAGAGACGTAGGCGATATTGCTGAACTCCATTAACAAATTTTGCTATTATGGTTTGTTGATTATTGTGTTTATTTCTAGATCTATATATTTCATTATGGATGCCATGTTACATCTTTAATTCTTCCTCTTTAATAAATTTATTAAATGGTTAATGATCTCATGTTTTAAAACTCAACCATAGTCTTTAAAATATCTTTTCAGATCATGGAGATAGCCAAGGACGAGAAGGAGGTGATAGAGACACTCCTCAAAGAAGTGAAGAATGAATGTGAGTTGGAAAAACAACGCATTGAAAAACTGGAGAAAAGACTCAAGGAAGTCTTCCAAATGATTCCAGACAATGCACTAGTAGGAGAACTCAGCACAGAAGAGAAGATAAAAAGGATAGCGCAAACGATGGAAGGGTATAAACAAGATATAGTAGAATTGGTTGGGAAGCTGACACCAACCACCCCTCTAGAAGTTAAATAAAAAGGGAGCAACATGAAACATAATAGACATACATAATTGTGCTGGAAGTAAAATAAATAGGATAACTCTATGAAAGGATCGCATAGATCTGCATGAGCTTGGTAGAATATGAAGGGATCCAACAGTTGGATTAGAGGGAAGAAAAGTTCAATTTCATCATCCAAGATTTGAAGAAAAGAAAGAAGGAAATTCCCATATCAGAGAGATTGAGGGCCATGCAGAAAATCAAAAACTTGCAAGTAGAACTGAAGACAACCCAAGAAGAAAGATAGACAAGACATCCGCAGTTGGAGTCCCTGCAGGAGCAAGCCAAGAAGATGATAACATATCTAGAAATAGAGAAAATCATACTAGAACAAGCACACTTAGAAAGTAGAGAAGTGTTGAAGGATCACTTAACAATGCAAATGGTGGAGACATTGACAACAAAGAGTGCACAAGAAAAGACACAAGTAGATGCACTCACAAAGAAGTTCCAGGTATTGGAGAAATCTATGCAGAAGGAACACACGACATGAGTGGCTCGGGATGAGCCACAGGTTAGTGTTGGGGGCTTGTTGGAGTACGAAATTTTGGGGTTCAGTTCAGTAAATGAGGTTGAGAGCTATGGAATGAACCAAATTAAGCATCATATGCCAGGAAATAAGGAAAATCAACACAACAAAGGGAAAAGGAAGCAGTGAGCCAGGAAAGAAGGAAGATTAGCGTAAAGTCAAAGCAAGGAACGATTGGATCAGAGACCAACTGCGCGGATGGAAGTTAGAAAGTGGACAAGTGGATTCCACTTAGATTTAGGGTTTTGAGTCATGATGTAAGCGTTTTTACCCACTTTTTTAATATAAATAGAGGATGTATGAGGTAGTTAGAGATATCTTATCTTTTGAGTATCACTTGGTAGGAGCGAAGTACTTTGAGCATATTTTTGAGTCCGAGTCGAAGTATCTATTTTGTTGAGAGCTACAGAGCTCAGATGGAGTCAATGTTGAGATGCAATTGAGGGTCAGGTCACAAGTTGTGGAGCTTGGTGCAACACTGGTCAACCTCACACACCAATACTAAACCCATGATGTATTGTCGACAGTGTTATTTTTATGAAGAATAATAACAAGAAGCCAAAGGTATTTGTGGACGTAGCCTAGGGGGGTGAACCACAATAAAATCATGTGTTTTGATGTGTTGAATGATATTTTTGTTGTTACTGCAATTATGAATGAATGATGAATGGTTAAAATAGTATTTTGTAGTGTGTAGTACTAATAATACATAATGGAATAAATGTTAGATCTAGATGAATGGTGTAATGAATGCTAAGTAGAAGAAGTAGAAAATCCCTAATCACTTCCATGATTGCAGAAATTTGCATCCTGCAGTCACCCATAATCCATCTTGGGTGAGACTGAACTATGCACTCTGTGCATGGTGTAGCCTTTTGGTCAGCCTATACATCCAACAATATTTGTAGAGGTGTAGCGTGGTGTAGAACCTGGGTCAGCCCATACATCCAACAATATATTTTTTTTTTTTTGTGTTTCCTTAACTTTGACTTTTGATATCTAGTTTATTATATCTTGTAGCAAAACTATGGTTTTCTCTTCAATAAAATATCTGGACTTAGTGTGGCCAATGGCCTGATTGTGGTCAATGACCTGCAACAGTTTTTTTTTCTAAAATGGGTGTGGAAGAAAAAAAAAAAAATTGTTGCGAAGGAAACGAATTCTGACCAAAGTCTATGGCCAAAGGCCACAATCAGATTTCACTCTGATACCAATGTGACAAACAAGGTTCATCTAGTAAGAAAACATCTAGTGTAAAATGGACAAATAATAGAAATCCATGTAGGATAGTTTTAATAAAATTATGAATAATGATATAAGATGATTACAATGACCCTCTTGGTGGTATACATATAAGAATTGAATGGCCACGAGGTGAAAAGGTATGTATCTTTCCCTTTCATTACTTAATCATTAATTATATTGTTGTTAGTAATATTATTATTATGAAATATGTATATATATATATATATATATATATATATATATATATATATATATATATATTAGAAAGGGAGTGTTGAGGCATGTAACATCAAATAGGTATTTCTGCATATGCTTGGTGTCTAGCATGCAAAAGTCCTCCAAAGACTTCTACACTTTAATTTACTTTAATTAAAGGAATTATTAAAGTAAATTTCTTTTATTAATTAATTAATTGATTTATTGATTTATTTAAGGAAAATGCTAAAAGTAATTAGCATCTAATCTCATCCATTAATATCAAGTGAGGTGAGAAATGATATCAACCGTTAATCACTTTGGAGATTAGGGTTAGATTATAAATGAATATTATAAAAGCAAGGATAGGGTGAAGGAGGAAAACACTTGATACTTGTGTTGAGAGAGTCGACACAGAGACGATTGGATCACGAAGGAATGTAATTCAAGGAGACCTTAGATAGGTAGAAAAGGATTTCCATCTAGAGATCAAGTCAAACAGAAGAGAGAACACAAGCTACCACAAGTGGGTTTCAACAGAGTGAAGCCACATGAAATTTTCGCACAGTATGAATCTTTTCGTACAATATTTATGTATGTGTACATAGGCACCCGTGGAGACAAATGTGTATACGTGGTAACACATAAGGATAGGAACGTACATCTTGAAAAATGTGCAAATCTGATCCATACAATAGATCATACTATTCTAGGTTTGTATGTAGTTGTATTTCTCTCAGTGAGAAATATCCCTATTACGTGAGCCCTGATTTTAGCATAATAAAATCATTCTCAAAATTGGTTTTCCCTCCAAGGTTTTTCCAAGGGTATCTACCCAAAAATATTGGTGTTTATGTGTGCATGATTTGGTTCATAGTTTTGGTTCCACTAGAATTATTAATTTGAATATTTCAATAGTTTATTTTTGTTTTGTGAGCTGGTAATTTGATTTGCAGTAAGGAAATCATCAGATAACAAGATACCTAGGTGTTGCAGTAAGGGTATTTCAACAAATCTTATCCTTCTTTATATCTAGGAGAGACTCTTCAGTGGTGCAAATAATATAATTATCTACATCTACCTGGTTTTTTTTTTAGTTCTCTTTACTATGGCTTGCTTGTGCTGATTGTAAGCTATGGACTCGAGGCCTACAAAAGCTTCCATGGGATCTGAAATAATATGAACCCCAATGACAATATATTCTCTAAACTACCTGAAGCATGCACTTGTTATATAACTAGTTTTTTTCCTTTCTCACCAACTTTAGGTACAACTTCACCATCCCCTGTTAAATATAATACATTGTTGAGTTGTTTTGTAGCATGTTGTGCTTTCTGTTAGGTTGTGGCCTTCTTTTATTGTTGTTTCTCATCACCTATAACATCACTAGTACTTGATCTATCTTGAGTTTATTCCTACCACAATCTCTCCTCCTCTTTCTTTCTCTTTTCCTCCTCCTCTTCTTCTTCTCTTTGAAACCTTCGAGAGCCATTTTGAGGCATTAAGCGATGTTTTTTGGGGTTCTAGTGTCCAAAATTTTTGCACACCCCCTTATCGATATTCTACACTCCAATACCTTTCCAACGGTCTAGGTCGTACATCAGTCCAAATTCATATGAAAAAGTTATGCCTCCCATAAGTTGACCTATCGTGTTCACCACCATGGTACAAGACCACCATGGTACGAGAGGATGCTACGTCAACCCCTATTACTCATGCATATGAGGATAGCCACATGAGTAATTTTAAGAAGATTCTATAAGGTTCAAAACCATACCACAATTGAGGGTTGAGGAAGTAAAAAACCTACCCCTAGATGGATATTGGGCTATGTTAAATAACAAGCCACTAGGAGGAGAAGGGGTTCCATTCTATACTATTGTATTTTGTTCCATAATAGAGCAGGAGAAATAGGAGTGGGAAATTAGAGAGTATAATAGAGGGGGTTAATGTTATGTAGCAGCATAATAGGCCAAAGGTCTCATGTAACTCCATATAGAGTGCCTTATCCTTTATACTTGCATTATTTCCAAACCACAAAAAAGAGAGAAGAGCAACCTCACCTTGTAGATCAATTTTCTCCTAGAAGGGTTTCCTAGAGAAAATATTTGTGTCATTTTGTGGATGGTGTGTGATTATATTTTACTTTTCTCTATTTTCTCTATTTTATTTTTCATGCATAAACAAAAAATTGGTAACTAAATATTCTGGAAATCTAGAGGAATTTAACCTTCATAGGTAGATTTCCATTTTAATTATCAGATTTGTTGTGATGAACTATTCGAGTGTAATATCCATGAAAATTTATAGATCATATTGGTATCAAAGTAGGATTTTCTTTTGGTCATATTTGGGAAGTTGTAGGATCTAGGAATCATCTTAAAGAGAAGTTGTAGAAACCCTAGCCATGGTTGACAAGTCTGTTCATAATAACCCTCGAGATCCAACATAAGAGAGATTTGAGAGGTTGGAATCTCAAGTTGTTAACATCGGTTGCAATATGAACCTCCTCATGGTGGCTCTACAAATAAATATACGACCATTAAGATATGATGGAGGCTCTAACTTAGATATGAGATCAGAGGGGAAATTGGGAGATTAGGAAGACTTAGGAAATGAGTCATGAAAATAATCCGATAAAGAGCAGTCGAGTTTGAGAGTCGTGAAACCTTCACAATCCCTATTCAATTTGGAAGTGAAAGTGGACATAAATAAATACCAAGGTGATATCGATGCATTACAACTGAATCATTGGTTGAAACAACTAGAAGTTTATTTTAGTGTTCACCATATAGATGAAGAGCAGAATATTTCATTTGCTAGGTTGAAGTTAAAGGGCCATGATTTAACCTAGTGGGAAATACGTACATAAACACTTAGGTTGGGGGGTGATCTTCAAGTAAATAGGTGGGAGGAATTTAAAACCCTCATCAAGTCCCAATTATACCCTATCGAGTATGTAGAGGACTAATGGATCTGATGGAACTACTTCATGTAGAGGCAGGGTTAGAGTGTACATGAGTACACCACTGAGTTCAAAAGGATGGCCATCATGTTAGGTATCTCTCCCATGAACCCAAATGTACTCCTCAAGTATCTTGGGGGTTTATAAATTCCTCTACGAAAGTAGGTGATTCTCTTCAATCCAAGGACAATGGATGAGGCATGTGTAAATGAACAATACCTAGAAAACATAGTCCAAAAGAAGGGACGACCAAGTGGCTCGAAGAAGAAAGAGCACCGAGAAACTTCTAAGGAGGGGAATAAGAAGTGGAAATGGGGAAAAGATAAGAAGAAAACAACCACTACATATTAGTGAAAACATCCCAAAAACCATTGCAAAATTGATGGACACACAAAGGAAAAGTGTTGGAAACTACATCCAAAGATAAACCCAGAGAACCACAAGAAGGACGAAAAGAAAAATAACCTTCTAGCCACAAATTCAAGCAATCAAGTTGAAATTAGCTCAGATGTCGATGAAAATATTGTCTGCAAATATATATATCGAAGGAGGTGAATCTAAGTAACCTTCATCACCAGGAAGAGAAGGAGATGACCAAGCTCTTCCACATGAATATTTAGGTCAATATGACTAAGATAGATGCTATGTTCGACTCTAGTTCACAAGATAATATCATAGAAATGGATCTAGTCAAAAATCTTGGATTGGAGGTTCACAATCATCCTATCCCATATCCATTGGGTTGGGTTAAAAAGGATGCAGAGATAAAGGTAACAAAATAGTGTAAGATTAAATTTGTTGTAGGTGTTGATTTTATTGACTAAGTGGAATTGGACGTAGTACCCCTTGATGTATGTGGAGTAGTGTTTGGATCCCCCTACATGTATATGAGTGTTACACATTATTTTCATCATCCCTATGATCATTAATGATGTAAACCTATTTGTTGCCTTCAAAGGGGTCAGTGGCCTGAGTTCCTGAAGAGAGAAGGGAGAAGAACTTTTCCTGAGAAAAGAAGTTGCATTTTCCTATGTAAAAACCTTATAAAAAAGGAAGTTCGCAGGTTGCTATATAGGCAGGGTGCGAGAATGACCAATTCTCGCAGGTTGCACTATATCCAGGGTGCGAACAGTTCGTAGGTTTCACTATAGATAGGGTGCGAGAATGTCAACACATGGGAAAAAAGAGCGTTTTCTCGAATATTCTAGAAGGAGAAACTTCTATGGTGAGGTGGCATCCGAATGGTTTGGATCTTACTCGCTTTCATGATTTAGTGGGATCATCCTAACCTCATCACCTTATCTTCTTCAACTTATAAAAGGAGAGGAGTTCTCATGGAGAAAGTTAGCTTTTGGTTAGCTTGAGCTTGGGTTAGCTTTGTTGATTCTTGAGCTTTTTAGCTTTGGCTTCGTTAGAGTGGCTTTGAGATTTTCTTTGTTAAGATAGATTGTGAGTAGCTATCAGATCTATGGTCTCAGAATTCTTGGAGTCAAAGTGTGTGGGGAACGAAGGACAGTTGGAAGGGACCTTACGACATCAAGGCAACGGTTGTAATCTCTCTTTCACATTTAATATAATACAGTAATATGATTCTTTCCTATAAAGATTGTTGTGTTTTATTGTATGATTCCTTGATCACATACATAGGTTTATATTGAGTTTATGCTATCTCTATCACTTTGGTTGGTTTGTGTTGTTTTGATTTTGGCTGCACAAGAGCACTGGAGCGAAGCGGGAGCAACAGAGACCTAAGGAAAGCGTTCATAAGGTATGTCCATGATTCTTACCTCTTAGTAAATTCAATATTTAAAACTTAAGGAAAGCGTCCTATTCTGTCCTATTTTGTTCTAGATCCAGGTGGATCTAGGGAGATCGGTTCGTGTCCGCACTTACGGATTAATCCTGAAACAATGAGGGATGAAATATTCATGCAGAGAGCTAACAAATACTGATTTATCAACTATGGTAAGTCCTACATCATCAATGCACATAAAGGAAAGTCAAATATCTCACTGGTAAGTGCCAACCAAGCCAAGAAGTTGATTAGTTCTAGTAAGAAATATTTTTTTCTTTTCTTAAGAGAAAATCACTCTAATGATGAGTCAATGAGAGTGAAGGCATCCCTAGAGGGGTGTACTAAAGAGAAGAAACACCAATTGGAGGATTTTACACATGAATACAGAGGAGTGTTCAAGGATCCTAAATGAATACCACCCAAGAGGGATGTGGAGCACAAAATACAGTTATTTCCAGACTCCCCATGGACGAATATTGGGTTGTATAGACAAAATTTTCTAGAAGTGAATGAAGTGAAGAAGCAGTTGAAAAAATTGTTGGAATAGGGTGTGATTTTACCAAGAACCTCACCTTGTGGGTCACCCATCATAATTGTTCCCAAGAATTATGGGACTCAGAGAATGTGTATCGATTACATGGCATTGAACAAGATTACACTGAATAATTGATACCCTCTTCCAAGGATCAATTATTCATTGGACCATATGTAGCATGCCAAGTACTTAACTAGGCTATATTTGAAATTAGGATATCACCAAGTACGATTCAAAGAAGAAGATACCTGGAAGACTCCCTTCAAGAAAAGGCAAGGTTTGCATGAGTGGTTGGTTATGCCATTCGATTTATGCAATGCACGGACTATATTAATGAGACTAATGAATGATGTTTTATGCCCTTATCTAGATTAATTTGTTATTGTCTATTTGGATGATATAATGGTTTATAGCGCTACCTAGGAGGAGAACATATCACATCTTATGTAGGTGTTAGAGACTCTGAAAAAGCATCAACTGCTAGCCAATATCAAGAAATGTCAGTTTTCTCAGCAGTGTTTGGTGTATTTGGTGTAAGTGATCAGTGGAGGGGAGATGAAGATGGATCTCGCAAAGATGGATTCCATCATGAAATGGTTAGTTCCTACAAATTTCATTGAAGTTAGGAGTTTTTTTGGGGTAACAAAATACTTTGAGAAGTTCATAGCTTCATTTTCAACAGTAGTTGCACCACTCCATGCCATAAGAGCTAGTGGTAAGAGTTTCCAATGGGGGAAGAATCAATAGAAGGAATTTGATGAGATGAAAATAAATATCAGTAAAGCACTAGTGCTCACACTACCAAAATTGCAGAATCCCTTCGAATTGGAGATAGATGCAAGTGGGTATGCCATGGGAGAAATAATGATCTAGGGAGGAAGGTTCGTCTGTTATCATTCTGAAGTATTTCATGGGGTAGTTCTCAACTACATTACCTATGACAAGGATATCCATGCCTTGGTACAAGCTATCAAAAAGTGGAAGCACTATATGATGGGAAAGGATACCATAAGCCACATAGATCAACAACCACTACAATATTTGCAGGCCCAAAGTAGGCTACAAAAAACCAAGAATTACAAGTGGATGGGATTTTTACAATAATTTCATCTAGTCATTAAGTATAATAAGGGTATCACAAATAAGTTGGTAGACATGGTTTCACAACCACCCACATCCAATATTACATCTTTGGGAACTTTGATTCACATTGATCCTTTTACCCATGATGCATACAAAAAGGGATACTAGAAGATGAGGACTTCAAGGAGGTGTTTCAACAACTACAGGGACAAATTCATATAGAATATGGTGATGTAAAGGTTGACTATCATTTCCAGAATGGTTTACTCTACAATATCGACAAGATATGTGTCCTTAAAGGTGAATGACTACATCTTATTAGAGAGGCTCACACCTCCAAGGTTGCAAGACATTTTGGTGTTGGGAAGACAATTGTGAATTTACAAAGGTATCTGTATTGGCCTAGAATGAAAGAATATGTAGCACAATATATTAGATTATGCATACTTTGTTGTACCAACAAGCCCAATAACATGAATTAAGGTCATACTATCCCTTATCTGTACCCACTTGACCTTTAGAAAGTGTTTCCATGGATTTTTTTGGAGGTTTACCAACCACGTGGAAGAGACATGACTATTTATTTGTCGTAGCTATCAAGTTCAAACAAATGTGCATTCTCATGACTTTTAAAAATACCATCAAGGGACATGAAGCAAATATTTTTTTTCTTTGAACAGGTTTGGGTGCACTTTGGGATACCGAGAAACATCATCTCAGATAAGGATGCCAAATTTCTCAGTGCATTTTGGACTACATTGTGGGAGAAGATGGACACTAAGTTGAAGAGGTATACAACATTCCATCCACAAATATATTGGAAGACAAAAGTAGTCAACAAGAATTTGGTGCATCTTTTGAGGGGTTACAATCAAAAGCATCTGAAGAATTGGGATGAAAATCTAATTTATATACAACACTCTTATAAAAAAACAATCCACACTTCTACTGGTAAGTCATATTTTGAAACTTGCTTTAGGTATTTTCGACCTTTACCCTTAGATGTTGTATAGTGAAAACAAGGAGGAGCGACGAAGGACCTCACATGAGATGCATTAAAAGAAGAAAAATATGTTGAGAATATTAGGAAAATCCATTTGAAAGTACAAGAGACATTGATGCTATGGGGAAATTCCCCTAAACTAGGTCTAAGGAATATCAAAAGTGATAACTCCCTTAAAAGACTAATCTACCTTTAACCTACCCCAAAACCATCTTGACTAAGTGATAAGAGAAATAGGGGAGAGAGGGTTAATGAGTGCACCTTCAATCCTTACACTTGATGTAGACCTCTTCTGCTTGTTGCTACCTCCTACATCATAGATCTCCTCCCAATACTAGCCTACAAAGGGTTAAGAATCAAATGAAACAACATATACAATCTCTAATGATCACATTAAAATCCAAAATATAGATATAAATTCTCAAATTAACAAGAACATGTAAACATAGGGTTTTGGGACAAAGATAATCTATTTTATTCAAATTCAAGATAATAAAGGTTACAACCTTTACTTGCGACCACTCTATGAACCAAGACTGGGATCCTTTATCGTGGCTCCAAGTGCATAGATCCCACATTATATTCTCACAACCAACATACCATCAAGGGAAGGAGTAAGGGTTTCATAGGCACAATGGTTGGAGAGGAAAGTTGAGGCTAAAACTCAGAGAAAGATGCAAATCTTGGGCAATGAAAGGGAAGGGATTTTGACATATTTTTCTTATTCTCTTGTTCATATGTCTAAATGACTCCCCAATACATATTTTTATATGAGAAAAAGATTGTTATTCGGTTTGGGGACGGGATACAAGGGTTAAAATGGTTAGGAAACCCTCCATATCCCATAAACTCCGTCAAATTCCATGTAATTTTATATTTTTTGCAAATTTTGGAGGTAAACATGGGATAACTAGAATGAAACAAGTGTATGTGCATGGGATAACTAACATGAATCACTCATGTGTACGCAGGCTATTAGTGCAACATGGAATGTACACTATCCAAAAAATGGTTTTTTAGAAGGAAGCCTCAACAGTGTTTTTGGAAAAGTATGCAAATGGATGGGACAATGTCTTGGATGCATAGATGTGGAATTTTTGGACTATAACAGATGCCCCCTAATGTGTGAGGTAAAAATATAAACTGATGGTCGAAATACATTACAATATCTTTACATAGTGGGAAGGAACGAAGTTGAGTGATCTCGAGATGAGTGTTCCTGAGCGTGTCATCTGAAAACTAATGATAATATATCCGAGGTGGGCATACCCATGCTCGAGATAAACTAAGAATGGATTCCAATCAAGTACAATGCATATCCATGTCATATATATAGTAATAATGACTACGAGACAAATATGAATGTCTATATAAAGTGTAACCATGAAAAATACACAGCGGATCTACATCTCAAAATCATCCGAAGATATACAAGTACAATGTGATATGCATATTCAGGAAGCATCAACGCTTGTAGTTGAAGATGATAACTTATAGCTAGAGAAACAACTTCAAGATATTCAAAACTCAGGCAAGAGTACAATAGGAGTATAAGAATCACTACTCTGAAGTCTTTGACATGTCGTCAGGGAAAGACTAGAGGACCTCAATCATCAGGCACAAAAATTCATTGATTTTGAATCTGAACTTGACTGGACTATTGGGATGGATGACTCATGAAAGTCAAGAGATTAACTACAGAATGGATGACTCAGGTTGGATAAAACTTACCTTGGACAAAAGCACTAAAAAATAATGAGACTTAGGAAACATATTATTGACATATGTTTGTGACACATGAGGCACCAAAAAATCTCAATATGTTTGGAAGAGTAACCAAATGGAGGAGGACACAACTCTATGTAACGAGAACAAATTACTAAGGTCATGCTAGATCCCGATGCTTGCAGAACAAAAAAATAATGTGATTTTTCCAAGGGTGACAATCTTGTTGCCGATAAAAGAGAATGTATATCTCATCCCCTCTTTTTGGAATATTTAATATTTTTGTGTTTTTCAAACTTTTAACGAGATTGAAAAAGAATAAAAGAATTCTATGTTACAAAGGAGGAACGAGTGTCGCGGGAAAGAAAAATAGTTCCAAGCGCATGGAACATATTGATTCTCAGTGAAAGGAGACATGTGCAAGATAAGGACACTCAGGAAAATTCCTCCATGGGTCAAGGTGTCAGATCGCAAGGGGAAAAGGTGCTACAAGGATTACATTTAAGGAATGTTTTGGGTTCATTTAACAACAACATGAAGCCAACATTAGGCCAAAGACACAAGTATGAGACATGTGATGCGATTAAGTATGACACAAAAAGAATCCTTCCATGTGAAGTTGTATGATCCTAAAGAAGGTAAGATCAGTGGTTTTTCACGATTAGAGAGTCTGAAAAACACTAAAAGAAGACTCCAGAGTGTTCCTTTTTCGTAATTAGTCCATTCAATTCATAAAAGGGTTAAACTTATACCAAAAGTACGTCTCTTCAAAACCATTTTAACGAGCTTCAGTGGGACAAGATCACTTGACTATATTTTCAATTTTAAGGAGTCTGAAAAGATCTTAAATATGGACTCAAAACCTTTTTCTAAGTTTAGTACCCTTAGCATGAAAAAGTATAAAATATAACTTAGTAAAACTCTCTTGGCGAGACATGTCTCTCGAGGCGTACCTTTTTCCTATATAATCTATTGGTCGGAAAAATGGTTAAACTTATGCCAAATAGATATTCAATTAACGAGTTCGTAAGGACCAAGGTCACTTGACTATATTTTCATATTTAGGGAGTTTGAAAAGATCTTAACTATGGACTCCAAGGGGGTTCATTTTTCGTAGATAATCTCCAAGGCCCGAAAAAGAGATAAACCAAAACCAGGGAGAATGACCCCTTTTTCAAAAATTTAGTCCCTCGGTCCTGAAAAAGGGTTAACCTTATTCTTTTGAATACTCTCCTAGCAAACCTAAGCTCCTAGGACATACCTTTATTTGTAAATTAACCGTCTAGACCGAAAAAGGGATAAATTATTGCCAGACAAATGTGTCTTTAAATTTTATTTTGACGAGTGTGAAAGGAAAGAAGATCACTCGAAAATATTTTCAATTTTAGAGAGTCTGAAAAGGGCTTAAAGAAGAGTCCAGGGGGGATTATTTTCTTAAGTAATCCAAAGGAGAATGAAAAAAAAAGAATTTATCATTAGATGTTGCTTTCAAAATTTAAGCGATCTTGAAAGACAACAAACCATGGTCTTGGAGAGTCCCTCGAGTATGAGCCAAAAAATATGAAGAAGAATGGGGATTCAACACATAGTCATGGAGGGACTAAAAAGACACCCAATCCTATGGAAAAAACTCACAGCATGGACACCAAAATGAAGCAAAGGATCTACCTAGGGAATCCATGTAAAAGAAGGTTCTACCACCTAATTACAACATGTCTAAATCAACATAGAAGGTTCAGTGTCGCACTTCAGTGGGATCGATCCTATGGAAAAGCGAAAAAAGTCAACAACATGCAAGAAGGTGATGAGAACCTAACCTATATGAAAGTGTTGAACTTTTTCTTTTACCATGGGATGATGTGAGAGTAACCTATCTCATAAAAACACCAAACCAAAAGAAAAAGTTCATAAGAACGACCCAAAGATATCTCAAAAAGAAACTCAAGTACCCACCAAGCCAATAATAGGGAAAAAGAGGACCAAACTGTGACAAAAAGAGCTGAACAAGTTTATAAATAGGGTAGATAGCTCATTTTAACCATTGCAAATTGGAAAATAACCAAAAATACAAAAAAACCTATTTTTTAAAACGTGAATTCGAGGAGCTATAGTGGATGAAATATCTTCAAACATGAACCAACAAAGTACAAATGACCTCTCTCATCCTTTAAATTCATCATTTATTGTCTATTTAATTTTTTATAGTGTGCACACCCAAGTAAAAAGGTCAATTCTACGTGTACGCGGGCTGTCCACACTCAGCATGCATATATATGTAGGAAAAGTAAAACTTAGCACGTGTACATACATGACTATATTAAAGACAACCTGCGTACATCTCTTTAAGATTTAAAAAAAAATGAAACAAGGGACTAACCTCAATGTTTTTTATGAAACATGATGTATGTTCACTAGCGCGAGAGAGAACATTAGGAGTTAGATGTCTTTATAGAGGAGGATCCAGGGGCCATTTCCATGCTCAAGCAGTGTGGTATGTGGAAGTTCTTTCAGTGTCCATTCATGAGGGCACAAACCAAGTTACTTAACCATTTGATAGAGTATTGGCACCCAGACGCAGAGGCCTTCATGCTAGAGGGTCAATCATTGAATCTGACGATTGAGGATATATACTTTTTAACTGGCCTCTCCAGGAGGGGGGAATCAGTTAACTCGAGGACCTTTCCTTCAGGATCACACAACATAGAATAATATATTGGCATGTACTGTGAGGCTGACAATGAGGAAGTATGATATCAGGTTCCAATTCATAAGATCACAAGCCTCAGCCTCTAGATATTACTTTACATGATTGGGCATATCATGAGATATGAAACCCTTCATCAAGATTCATGTGCACAGATGCATTGTGCAACTCAATGTATACAGGCCACCACCTTTGATGGGATCACTACAATGCTCACATGTATGAAAATAAAATTGGTTGACTGTCAAAGAAGAACACACAAGAACTTCAAGTTCGAGACCCTATCGTGCGCTTTATTTTTCGAGACAGTGCCAAGCCTTATCTTTTGAGAGATAGTACGAGGCCATATTTCCTCCTTTCCAAAATTATGAAGGTGGGCATCTTTGTTTCCTTGACATGGTGCAGGGAGAGTGCAAGAGGCCTTTGATGACAAATTCTTTGACTAGTGGGCCCATCAAATTCCTGTGATTGAGGACTACCCCTACGTAGGAGTCAGTTTCCTGAGGGATCCTGATATGCCTATGCCCCTTGACGAGGAGCACAGAGAGATAGGTACACATTACTTCATATTTTAAAGTTATTTTATTTTTAATTTTTTAAATATTATCCTTTTTATGGTAACGTCAAATTACTAATGCAATGATCTGTTATATATAGACATGGGACTGGTATGACCAACCAACTTCTCCAGGACCAGACATATTCCTCGAACGGATGTCAGACCAACAAAAATAGGAAGAACAACAACCACAGGAGGACCACCATCCAAAGAGGCTGAGAGAGTATTCCAATGAGTAGAGAGGAACATGACAGCTCTCACTCGTGCAATGTCAAAGACAGAGATAGAGGATCTTCACTCGACAATGCAGCCTCATGTTGTAAGGGTACCCAGGACTTGGGTTCAACTGTTATGGCATCTTGTGAATGTCGTAGTTCATTATAATAAGGCCAACAGGCCTAGTCCATAGCTAGCATTGGACCACATATGTGCCGAGGGAACCTTTTTGTACTCTCTTATGTAGTGAGGGCTTGAGCCCAATGATGTATATTAACTCTATTTGAGGATTTATGGCCCACTATTGTACTCATGACATTATGTTTTGGACACATTATTATATATATACATCTTTTTGCCTTATGGATAAAACATTTTGTATAAATGTACTTACATGTGCGTGTATGTGTGTGCTTTTACTTTTATGTGTGAGCAATATTGTAATATAATACATGATTAACCAATGTATCAATTAGTTTATTAGATCTCCTAGGAACATGAATATAAGTAATATAATCAAAATATAATTCTAAGAGACATACCCTAAGGAATCGTCGGTGAAGGGTGGGATCGTAGACACAGTATATTCCATTTAACTGATACATGAACAATTGAGCATCTATATAAACCTAGAGGTGAGAAATACCATGTGACAAGGCATCATGCAATAATTAGATTACGACACTGTACTCGACAACATTATTGGTTGCTTCGCCTAGACAAATACCTACATAAGAAATCAATTGACCAAAGGGCATGAAGATAACCCAAGATGAAAAAGAAAGCCTTCAAGTGTGTTGGATAACACCATCTATGAACCCAACATAGACCTCACATTCACTTGACATCTACCACAGTGAAAAGAAACACAATAAACTACACGTCCATAGAGAAAAAGAAAAAAATTAATAAATAAAGCTATACATTATATACAAGAAGTAACACCCAAGTGACTGATCTAAGTGTAATACTTCTTAAGGTAGAGCCCATTTCTAGGCTCTGATAAATCGTTATCCTCGAAATCAACCAATTGATAGGAACCCTTTTCTAAAACTTTCTTAACAATGAACGGTTCGAACCACATGGGTTTGAATTTGCCTGCCCCCAAGGGATCTTTATCTTGGTCATAGACCAAGACAATATATCCTTCGAATAAAACTCTAGGGCAAATGGACCAATCATATTGACACTTGACACATTGTTTATGAGCCTCGTTGGCCAAGGCTGCATCTCAACGTTGCTCATTGATATTCTTGATATATAGAAGAGACTCTTCAAGTGGTAGTGTCGGGAAGTAGTTCCACTGCCAAATTAAGAGAAGGGATTTGACACTCTATGGGAAAGATTTCCTCCATCCCATAAATGGTATGGAAAGGAGAAAAATTGGTAGTAGTCTTGACTGAGTTTTGATAAGCCCAAAGTACTGAGTACACCATCAAATGCCAATTCGACTTGGCCAAATTGATTGTCCGTTGAAGAATAGTCTTGAGAGACTTACTAACAACCTCCACTTGACCATTCTCCCATGGATAGTAGGGTGACGAATGTTCTTACTTAAACCCCATTTTTTTTGTTAACTTAGACATCATCTTGTTCTGGAAGTGCCTTCCATAATATGTGACAATATCCTTTGGAAAACCAAACCTGGCTACAATCTGCTTAAAAACGAAAAATGCAGTTGTTTTTCCATCATTTCTAAATGTCAGCATGGCTTTGACCCACTTATTAAAGTAGTCTACTGCTATGATTGTATAACGATGCCCCCTAGCTGAATTTGGGTGGCATGTAGTAAAATCAATCCCCCACTTGGTGAAGGGACAAAAAAAAATAACTGGAAACATGGGAGAAAGGTGTGCCCACATATTTCGAGAGAAGATCTGGAACTAGTGACACTTCTCGATCGCCTCTACACAATATTTGATCAATGAGGGCCAAAATTATCCAGTACAAAGGATTTTTCGGGTTCTTTCCAACCCAAAAAAGTGACCACCACATGCTCCAGTGTGATGGTCATTCAAAACAATCTCTATCTCTTGATGAGTGAGAAAACAATGGACAATGCAATCCACTCCTCGACGATATTAAGTATCATCGATGATAAGATAGTTTCATCCTTGATGGCATATTCGTCGATGCTCATCACGAGAAGCAGAAGAAGGGCACCTCAAAGTCTGAATATACACAAGTATATATCCATACCAAGGGTTCAAAGACGCAATAAGGAAAAAATCCCCATTCATCAGTGACTCTTCGGGAAAATCATTACCACCTTCGATCGAAAGTTCTGAAATTAGTTCAGCAAAGACCAAGGACTTTTTAGAATTCACCGAAACATAATCCAAGTCAAATTATTGTAGGATGACTATCCATCGACTTATTTTCCTTTCGATGATCCATATTGTCAATACATATTGAAACAAGTTCACAAAAACTATGACATTGGTCTTGCGAAGCAAGATGTAATGATAGAACCGTTGGAAATCTTGAAAAACTCCCAAAGTAAGTTCTCAACATGTGTGTAGTTGAGTTTTGGTCCTATCGAGCCTCGGCTAAGATAGTAGATAATATGATCTTCGAGAACGTCATCCTCTTGGACCAAGACCATGCCAATAGTAGAATCTATGGCAACTAAATACACCAAGAAATCCTTGCTATAATACAAAGAGTAGAGGGGCAGACGTCAGAGCATGTTTCAATGCTTTGAAAGAGTGTTGAGCCACTTCATCCCAACATAATGGGACTCCTTTCTTCAAGAGACACATAAACCCTTTAGTAATATTGGCATAGTTGGAAACAAAATGATGAATAAAGTTGGATTTTCCCTGTAGACTTTGAAGCTGGGGCATTGTGTGCGGGGGAGGCAATTGAACTATTTCCTCAACCTTCATAGGATCAACCATGATCCCTTTAGTTGACACGATAAAACCTAACAAGTGACTCAATGTTACGCAAAAACTACACTTATTTGGATTAAGGAGAATCTGATAGTAGTGACACCTCTCAAATATAAGTCGTAAATGGGTGGGATGATCAAATATCTTACGATAACATGATGCTAGAACATAAAGATTCACCTTGACTATGTGTTTGAGGTCATGGAAGGAAAACAACATGGTCCACTGAAAAGTGGCTCCAGAATTCTTAAGGAGAAAAGGAATTTTCTTGTATGTGAATTTACCCCAAGGACATATAAACAGTATTTTATGTTGGTCCTCGGGCTTGATACGAATCTGGTTGTACCCATAAAACCCGTCCATAAATTAAAACACCTCACAACCCACACATTCATCTATAATCTGGTCAATGAATGGGGTTGGAAAATGATCTTTCAGGAAATCTTTGTTCAGATCATGAAAATCCATACACATGTGGATTTCATCTTGTTTTTTATTTATAGGAACAAGTTTTGGCACCCATTCCGTCAATTGCACCAGATAGATGAAACTATCCTTGATGAGTTTCTCTACCTCATCCTTGATCATTGCCTTGCGAGGATTGACTGGGTGAATCTTCTGCTAGACAATATTAACATCGAGGTAAGTTGTGATCTCGTGTTAAACTATACATGGGTCAATGCTTGGAATCTCCTCATAGGACTAGGAAAAGACATCGCAAAAATATTTGAATAATTCATTTTAGATCTGAATCTGTTCGAGGGAACAATATGCCCAATGAAGATGTTTTCCACAACACCGGGAGTTCTAGAGATGACGATAGGAATCATTTCAGCTATACTTTCCATGTTTCCTTCAGCAAAGATTCTGTGTGTGGCCAAGTGGTTAACAGGACAAGTGACAGCTCCATTCACCATCGTAGTGAATTCTCCTTCCTGTACTCTCCTCATCTCAGGTAGAAAATGATATCTATGATGAATATCATCTCAAGGTCTATCCAATCCATTCATTTCCTCCAAAATCACCTCCTCAGAGGGAAATACTAAGTCCAAAGGATCGTGAGTGGCAAGAGAGTCTTGAGCCTAAATAGGCTGAAGAACGAGATCTAGCTCCTATGGGGGAATCAGATTAGGGTTGGTCAAGGCTTGATGGAAAAAACTATACACAACCTTAGAAATGGATAAGAGCATAACCATTCCAGGGTGCCCTACCCCTTCCATCGAAGCCGATGGGGAAGGTAAAATCCACAGGTCATTAAATTAACTCGTTCTAAAAAAAGTGACTTGAAAGATCGCAACCTTCGGCTAGTCGGGGACAATCGAAATAAAATTGACATCATTGGTACAAGATGGATAATCAAAATTCCCCATTAAATATAGAAACAATCCGACACTTAAGTTGATTATACCTAGCTATGGGTTTTCAATCATCAGGACTGTGGATTCCCTCGATGAAGGGTCGGGATGGGACAAGGATAACTAGTCAACAGTTATGATCCTACCTTCGTGAAGAAAACATAAGACCCAAAAAATGATGGATACAACCTCTGTCATAGCATATGTCCAATTCTTCCTTAATAAAAGGTTGTAGTCGAGAGGTGCATCGACTACTTCTACCTCAACACACATGGTTTTTCCCTCCAACTGCTTGGGGAAGGAGGGAATTATGCCATGTGGTCTAAAATATCTACCATCAAACATGGTTAGAAAATTGGGTGACAGAGACAACTTAGGTTGGCCAATGACCTTCCAACATGCCAATGACATCACACAAGTCGAGGAACCCTCATCAACTAGTGTACATAAAAAAAATCGTTCAATGATTGCATGGCATACACCACTACTATGTCAAAAGAAACGTGGTGAGGAAGACGAGGTTTATAATATGTAGGGTAAAAAAAAAATCATTCTCGAGTTAGTAGTCTCAGTTGTTACCAAGGTAGACAACAATTCTTTCCCATGTGAGGGGAAACTCTGGAGGACTTCCAAAGTAGACATTGCATAAGGATGGATTAATTGTGAGGGACCCTTGCATTTGGGTTGTGAGAAGCCTTTTTAATCACACCCTTAGGGATGCAAGTCATAATTTATACCATAGTCTTATAAATTTGAAGAGGAGGTGACAGGTTGGAGGCTTCTTTTCCCTTCTCAATAGATTCTTGAATTCCGTAATTATGAGCCCTGGTCTATAGATGAGCATTGAATCTCATCATATAAACATTTGTGGCTCCATTATTAGCATTAGGTGCGGGGGATCCCTGATTTCCCCCAAGCGCATTCATGGATGAGAAAGCTTAAGCCATATTTTTCCCTTGTGGAAAAGGGTTGGTTAACATGGTAGGTTTTTGCTATGCCAATAACTTTTGGCCTTCCTCAATCTGAGGGCATTGGTGAGTCAAGTGGTCATCTGTGCAAAGCTGACACAGAAAATTCACCTTCCTCTTTTCATTTTTTACCTTGCCAACATTATTCACAACCTTCTTATCCCCCTTACCCTTCTTATTATTATATTTATTATTTCCCTTAGATTGTTGGTTACCCTTGGGATTTGTAAATTTCACACTGTGTACATTTGATGTTTGGGTTTCGGGGGAAACTGAACTAGGAGTTTGGTTGGCCACAGCCTGTTGAATCGATAATTACTGTAACTGATTAGTCAATTGATATGTGGGCTTTATCTGTGCTGAGCCTATTATGCCATCGATGTAAGGCCTAGACTTCTGTTTGGTCTTGTCAAAAGTCGACCATGGTGCATCAGGCAGGATCTCATACAACATACAGGATTGAGAGTAAATCAACTCTAGTTTTTCAGATCTCATGATAGCCTCCTCTTTGAAAAAAACCTTAGATGTCACAATGTCTTTCGATACACAAGGAACCAAGTAATTTAGGAACCACTCAAGAAAAAATGCAGGAGGGACCTTAACTTTGATCAAGATCTTTCATCAACGCCATTCTTGGATGTGATCTGAGATATGAACAAATTTGTTTTGCTCAAATTTTGCCAGCAACTCGATGCTAACATCGTATCTTACGGGTAACTGGAAATGGTTTAATAAGAACATAGACATGTCATAAAATTAATCGTACTTCGAGCTATTGAGCTGATAGATTGATATACCATTTCACAACACCCCATATAAGAGTGCATTGAAACAAACACAACTGAACAGAGTCATCCCTTAACGAGTTGGATGAGAACCATAAATGAAATGTCATTACATTATCACCTGGATCTTTGTTAGGCTTTCCTTCAAACTTAGGGATGTTCAAGGGAAACTTAGTCACCATGGAGGGCCAACACGAATCATGACAAATCAGGTCATTCAACAACCTCGACAATTCTGGAAAATGCAGAGTTTCCAGGAAAGGTAGTCTAGGTTGTCATGGATTCAAAGGAAAAGAGGGGCCTGGACTTTGACTGGCACCAAGTTGCCAGGATTTTTTTTTTTGTTGTCCAGGGTTTTGGTAGAAACCATGGTGGCCCTAGCCAATAAAAGGATTTTTCACTTGATTCTACATCGCCAACTGATTCTCATAGTTGGATGACATACTTTGTGTATGGATTTCTCCTTGAACTGTATTCCAAGGACCTTCATTGGGGATGCTCCCAACCGACCCTCCTGGAATAGGTACTGAACCTTGCTTGAGGTTCCACTGAGTGTGAAATGGGTTTCCCCCAATTGAAATACCTTGAGAATTAAATGATCCCTTCCAAGTATTTCCAAGACCTTGTGAGGAGTAAACTCCTATCATCGCTCCCTATGAAGGAATGAAGCCTTGCATAGAGTTTGGTTGACCAAAGACAAGGTTTCCCCCTACCGAGAAATAAGAGGTTGAGAAAGTGTTATTTCCAAATGCACCAAACAAAGAAAAAGGAATAGACCCTACCAAATTCATATAGGATTAAGGCCCATGAATCCCCCCACTGAACAAGCTAGATATGGTGTTAAGCTTGATTGGCTACTGGAAAGTGCCTCTGAGTGAAGGGGACGGAGGAGGGATATGACCCCCACCGCAAGGGATAGCGTTAAACAGGGCAGTGGTTCCTACAAAACATCCTTATAAGGGAGCATTAGAGATCCCTGCTCCCATACCAACAGTCTGTAGAGTAGAGTAGGCTAAGGTCTAACTAGAGTTGAAACCCAACACACCATACGAAAAGGGAGCGCCAGACACATTTTGAATATAGGGAACAATGATCATAGTCATTGAGGGGACTATGCCATTGCTCAAATTTGTGGGTGTCTGGACAACTGTAGTCCTGATAGGTGGAGGTGGGAGAGGAGGCACGACATCCCCTCCCATGGTAGCCAAGATGGGAGTATGATAACTCTGAGAAAAGGTAGCACTAGTTTCTTCCATCGTTGATTGTCTAACAAATTGACGTTCAGGTGAAGTCACCTTAGGAGGGACTATCTGAATAATATGTGGAAAAACGAAGTTAGTGATCAGAGGGTTTGTGGGCTTGAAGCCTTCATCTTCGAGGTAAGAAATGGTAGAATCCTCCGATGCAGGAAAGTATTCCCTAGGATTCCAAATTGGGTACAATTTCTTGTGGCTCGATCACTTCAAATGAACCCTCTTGATCTAGCCTACATCTCAATGGTGGCAGAGGTGGATCCAAAGTAACCGGCGGCAGGCCCTTAAGCCTACGCAAATGACAGATTTGTTGATATTCCACCTTGCGAAATAATCAATCGACACTCTAAGGTTAATCTAACACAAAACACATAGCACACACTAAAAATTTCCTAACAAAAATTCAAGCAAAGAACTAATTGGTAGGAAGAATAGTTACGCCAATAGACACTAGAGAAATTTATCAGTGCAAGTGTAACTCGAACACGAAAACACCCTTCGAGTATACTCTGCAAAATGTGATCCAACATCTGCCCTAGGTACCGCGGTATACCCCTAAAGTCACCCATGTAAGTCCCTAAAAATAGGAAACTACGTTACCAGCTCATAGTCATTCACCAGGCAAGTACAGTTGACAATCGAGCTGATCATAATGAGTAGGATAACAAAGTCTAAAGAATTTCAAGGGTACCGAAGGAAAATGGTATGGAAGAGAACTGATTATATCGAATGTATTCGAGGTCCATGAGGCTCCATAATCAAATGAGATCAATGTAAATCCCAAGAACGACCCTCAATATACGATCCCCACTACGTTTGGTCTGACTTTGGATGAGTTATCACCTCCACCTTTCCTCACGCAAGCTTGTGTTTATCCCCTGTGTTAGAGGGGGGTCCTGGCTGACTCTTACGAAACTGGAATCTAACACTCCCTATCATAGACTCTTATGTTTGTTTAAGCAACCTTGAAGAGTTTCCTCTCCACGCCTATTTCAAGGCCCTAAAGCCTATACTACTTAGTAAACCCTACAAACAAAAGTCTCATTGATTTTAAGTGTTAATAGTTGATTTTAAGTGGATTAATTTACTCAAAAGGGTACGGACGTGCAACTTATGGTGTTTTCAAGAGACGAAAGAGAAGAAATAAAATATTTAGAACATACGCGCAAAAAGAAAACTAGGTTCTGCAACTGAAAAATGGATTTTAATCTTTGTAAATGCAAACTTTTCTAAGTATAATCTAAGATCCTAAAATGAAAAAAGATTCCTAGAATGCACTTTTCATTTCATAATGCAAATTCAAACTACTAAATTTACAGGGAAATAACATAGAAGGAAATTTTGAAATGGAACTCTTTTCTTTGGTAATAAATAGCCTATGCTACAATTACCAAAAAAAAATGCATAACTAAATGAAATTATAATTTTTTTGATTCTTTAAAAATGCTTAGAAAACAAAATCACACGTAAATGACAATTATTCATTTTTTAAAGTATAAACAAGGTAAAGAGAAAATAAACCCAAGACTAACACAGACCCTAAGACACTGCTTGAACGTAGGGATTCACTGGAATCCACAGGAGGATCTAATGCTTATAAATTCACCCTAAACCTTAAAATAAAAATAAATAAATAAATAAACAAAAAGGATTATTTACAAACTACAATAAACACTGAATATTTAACCCAACCAAACACAATCAACAGAGACCCTGAAGAGTTCAGGAAGGCCTGAGAAGAAAAGAGATTCTTTCCAAGAAATAAAAATATTTTTAAAAAACCTTCCAAAACACAGAGATGTGTGTTGTGCACGAGCAACCTAGGTATGTATGTGGTTTGTATACTATGCTAAATGTGTATGCACACGTGCTATACATAGGACAATGTGTGTACACCTCTGCAAGCTTTCAAAAAAGAAAAAGGTTTGCATAGAAAACTGGGCAGGAGAGGGTGGTAGGCACTTGGAAGGTGACTAGAGACCCAAGATGACTCGAAAAACTTAGAAAACTAAAAAAGAAACTGAAAAATAAAATCAAACCTAAATCTCCCACTAAGACCCTATAGAGACTCCCCAATGGAGTCACCAATTATGCTATGGGGAAATTCCCCCTAAACTGGGTCTAAGGAATAGGAAGAGTGATAACTCCCTTAAAATACTGATATACCTTTAATCTACCCCAAAACCATCTAGACTAAGTGATAAGAGAAAGAGGGAAGAGAGGGGTAATGAGTGCACCTTCAATCTTTATGGTTGATGTAGACCTCTTCCGCTTGTTGTTTCCTCCTAGATCACAGATCTCCTCCTAAAGCTAACCTACAAGGGGTTAAAAATACAATGAAACAACATATACAATATATAATGATCACTTTAAGTGCATACATATAGATATAAATGATCAAATTAACAAGAACATGTAAACATAGGGTTTTGGGACAAAGATAAACTCTTTTATTCAAATTCAAGATAAAAAAGGTTACAACCTTTGCTTATGACTGCTCTATGAATCAATCCAGGATCCTCTATCATGGATCCAAGTGAATCAATCCCACATTATATTCTCGCAGCCAACATAGCATCAAGGGAAGGAGGAAGGGTTGCATAGGGAGAATGGATGGAGGGGAAAGATGAGCATAAAACTCAGAGCAAGATGCAAATCTTGGGCAATGAAAGGGAAGGAATTTTGGCATAGTTTTCTTATTCTCTTGTTCATGTGTCTAAATGACTCCCCAAGACCTCTTGTTATATGAGAAAAATGTGGTTATTCGTTTTGGGGATGGGATACAAGGGATAAAATGGTTAAGAAACCCTCCATAGCCCGTAAACTCTGTCGAATTCTGCACAATTTTAATTTTTTTTTCAACTTTTGGAGGTAAACATGGGATAAATAGCATGAAACAAGCATATATACATGGGATAACCAACATGCATCACATGTGTGTACGCAGGATAATAGTGTAGCAGGGCACCTACACTATCCAAAATAATGGTTTTTTAGAAGAAAGCCTCAACAATATTTTTGGAAAAGTATGCAAATGGATGGGTCAATGTATTGGATGCATAGATGTGGCATTTTTGGACTATAAAAACATAAGAAGTCAAAGTAAAAGTACAAGGCTAGACTGTTATAGCATTAATTTCCACCCTACAAGGCTAGAAGGGAATCTAGCATAAGATGAAATCCAAGATACATCTCTAGATTAGGATTTGGGTCACTTTTGAAGGTTGTTGCTTGTCACACAAAGAAAATAAGCGACGAGTCACTAATCATCTATAGTACAATCAATGAAGACCCCTGCAACCTTCTTTATCTTCTATAGACCAATGGATACTTGAATGATGTGAGTTCCAAGGCTCATTCCATGAATATCCAACTCATCCCTTGCTTGCCTACAGAAATATGTGGAATCTACCAATGGAGATATCTAAGTCGATGTAGAAAACTATAAATAGGGTTTCTTTGGAAGGATGGTGAGCACTGGTGATTTCTTGAGAGTTTGGAAACATGATATGCACTATAACAATGAAAATTGGTTTGGTAATTGTTTTTATTTACCCTACCGCAGTGTGCATGACGACAGAGAGGCACATCGATGGATAATGTTCATGAATAGCACAGATTCACTTTATTCAATGTGTATAATTTTTTATTATAAATAATTATGGTGATTTTGAACATTGAAGAAACATTGCTTTATTTTTTATGTATGCACCGAGGAATATATACCTTAAAGGAGAATCGATAAAAAACCTCTGCAAAAACCTGCAACTTCCCACCTCTACTAACAACCTTTGCTATAATCAATGATTGTGTGTTTGAACATTTAATAACTAGTGCATTATTTTTTGGGTGCAGACCGGTTGGTATGTACCTGAAATGCACACTAGAAAAAAAAAACTCTATGAAAACCTATGGCTGCTCGCCTTGGCTAAAAATATCCGCTATAACTAGTGATGATGCGTTAGAACATTTAAGCACCAATGCATTATGTTTTGGTGTGCACTAGTGCATATGTATCTTAAAGGCACACCGGTAAAAAAACCTCCGTAAAAAATTTTGACTTCCGCCTCCACTAACAAGCTCCATTATAAACAAAGAAGGGATAATTTTTTTTGGGGAGGTTCTGTAAAAACCTATGCTAGAATTTGTTCTCCTTGTAGTGTGAAGTAGATTAGAGGAATTTTTTTTTACAGGAATATCAAGAGAAGTAGTGACAAGAAGTTGAAATGAGGATAAGGAAAGAAGAAGAGAGAATAAAACAATAAGAGGAATTAAAAAAGGAGGAGGAAGAGAAAAAAATATTTGACGAGGAATTGAGACAGAAGGTTGAGGAAGAACAAAGAGTGTTAACTGAGGAGTGAATAATGAAATAAGAAGACCAATTGTAGCTAGAAGAAAAAAGGAGAGAAGAATAGGAAAAGTAGAGATAAATAAAGGACAAATAAAGAAGAGAGAAGAAAGAAAGATAAGGAGAAACTAGAACATGAAGAAACTCAAGCCGAGTTAGGTACAGGTGATGAGAAACTTCAAGAACAATAGGTCACAACCTAGAAATAATGACAATAGGCTAAAAAGTCACTCAACAATGCGATAAAGTAAATAGGAGATGATGAACCTGTTCCTAAAGCCACTAACAAAGGGGAATAACCAACTATGGAATAATTTTATAGTCTAGGGAGTCTAGAAAATATATTCTCATGCAAAGATCAACCTGTTCTAGAGCCCCTTGAAGAATTTGTAGACCTGGATTTCATAGCTTACAATCAGAGAAAATAATCCATAGTCAAGAGGACTCAAAAAAGGAAATGATTATATGTGGATAATGTTATTATTTTCACTTCTAAAGAGTCTATACTAGATGTAAAGAAAGATAAGCTTAGTGATTTTGTATGAGCTGGGATAGCCATCTCCCATGTTATTATAGACACAAATAAGTCAGGGGAAGATGAAGTTGAGAATATGAGAAGATATATTTCTGCATTGAAGAATCAAGTAGAATACTATAAAGGAGATCAAAATGTCATGAGTTAGTTCATTGAGGAATTCCTTGAAGTATATAAAGTAAATGAATAGATCATGAAGGACTTCATAGCCAAGGTATTGGATCTACAAGGGGTAATAATCTAGTTATGTATTCTATATAATGTAAATATAATATGGAGGGAGAAAAAAAATTATACGAGATCAAGTTGAGTTCATAAAGTAGATTCAAAAGATCTAAGGACATGAAGACCATGGAATTAGAATGATGGCCAAAGAATTTTTTTCCCAAATTGAATAATCAACAAACTATTAGGGAAAATTGGTCAATTGATATCAAATTTATATTCAGGATGAGTGGATGGCATTCATCAAAGTATGGGATCTTGTTGAATACACTACTTCATGCAGTAGGTTTCCAAGCTTCGACTATCCTGAAGGATTTCGGCTAGTCTCTGAGGTGTTGAAAGAATTAAAGGAGATAAAAATTAAGTGTGAAGAGGAAGTAAAAGGCATATATTCACTAGAGAATATGCATCTTCAACAATTTTTTTATAAGTGAAGTAAGGCTAGTGATATGTTTGGAGTCAATTTTTCCAAAATTAGAAAAGTATACCAAGAGGTTCGATTTAGAGATCGAAATGTCAAGTGTCCCTAGAGAACAAAATGTATTCATTCATCAATATTATGTGATGATTTATTTGAATAGTGAGAAAGTGTGATGTTGAGCATGCACTAGCTAGAACACCTAGTTCACCTGATTCATAGTGGCTTGCATGGATTTTGTGACCCTTTTGTATTTTATTATTTATTCTATTTTTCCTTATAATTAAATTATAAATATGTAAAATGGCCTCTTAGAAAGGGTCTTTGGATTTGAGGTGACTAGTTAAGGATTGTAGCTTAGAAATGTTTCAAACTTAATTCATAAACTCTTTTCGAGTCAAGGGACATTTTCTACTGAAGCATTTTCTGTATTAATTCTATTCATGGATTATACCACTATTGGCTGATGTCGCAGGAGTCTATTAAGGATTTAAATATTTCCAAGTTATCTTGTGTGGTTGAACAAATTATTGGTTATATTTTTCAACATAGAGTTATTTTTATTTTCCATAATGTGTGTTTTTTTATTTAATAAATAATGCATGGTGGAATTGTTTCTATAATCAATATATATTCGATGGAAAATATTTATGTTTCGTTTTCATAGATTTCATATCTTTTTGCATTATAATAGTTTGTATTTCCCGAGAGTTATGTTGTAGTGATACTTTTTCAGTAGAATTATTTCTAATGGAAATAAACCTATATATCACTTTCATTTACTGTTCTCGAAGTTTGTTTTTTCGTAATATATTTCTTCAATTTCTTTATATTATATTTATTTATCACATTTACTTTATGGATAACGAACATAAAAAAATGTTAAAATACTTTTTTTAACTGATTTAGAAATCCCATCAAAAGGTTGTTAGACCATAACTTAGAGGATTATTCCATACCAAACAGGGAAGAGTCTAATTGGGCCTCTTCCTTGGGTTAAATCCTTAATATTGAGTATTGGGAATCCACCCTCCTTGATAGAATTGGTTCTAGAAGGAGGGATTCTATATGGAAATCCATACTAGAAAATCATTTTATGAAAATATTCCAAATCCTGAAGATCAAATTTTTGAATATCCTACATCTCAGGACTTGGAAGGTCTTGGACCTGATACTAAGTAGATCCCATACATTGTATCCCATGAGGAAGTGAATTATTTTTGACATATCACCTAGGCTTACACAATATAGATTTATGCTTTTCCCATAACTCCTTTACTTTCTCGATGAGGAAGTAATAGAACCGTGAAAATAACTGGAAATCATAATCTAGTTCACACCATAGAATATTTGGTAGAATTATACTTGCAATAAATTACTCAAAGTTTTGGCTTGATTCCTCCAACACCAATCAACCCTGCTACTTCCCTAATAGGAAGTGAGCACTCTAACAAATAGTTGGATTTTGATTATGATCCAGATCATTTAGAATGCTTATACTAAGATTTCAATCATTCAAATTTCTTAGATATGGAAAACAACCAAAAAAAACCATGGTTAACATGTGATGTTATGACTTTGTCTGGTTAAATACACAACCTACCTAAGAATCCAAAGTGATTTATTCCCAAGTGTGACCCTGAAGTAGCTGATCTTCTAGAATACTATATTAAGAAATTTATTCTAGCCATCATATTAATAAATGTACAACATGAGGATATGGTATGCAAACTTTTCCCTTTTACTTTTGAAAAATTAACATCTTCCTTGAATTTCAATTTTCTAGTAGGGTTAATCACTAATTAGGGCAATTTTAAAAAATCTATTATAGATCAATTCAGGGAAGAAACCACCACTAGTGTTGATTATTTGGGTTGTTTTTCATTGATGTCAACCCTTGAAGAAAGTCCGGTAGTGAATTATGGCAACACAAAGGTTTGGGTAATGGACCGATGTTTGTTTGATGTATAATGGTATGATTTTTAACATATTTGAAGGTAAGACTATTATGGGTGGATAGTACATGTCATGCCATTTCTGGTGGTATGTGGAATGTCACATAACTCCTCACGGTTAGAGAGTTATGTCCATGTGAAGTTGGAGAACCCTCACGAGTCATCTAAAACCCCCAAAAGGTCAAAGTAGTCAAAGTGGTTGCAAAGAAGAAATTATTTAAATAATAAAGTGAAGTGATGAGTGTACTATAAGTCAAATTGGATACAAAATAAATTATTTAAATAATAAAGTTAATGGATAAATTACTAAGTGGGCAAGTGGTTAGAAGTGGGTTAGCCCTAAAATAAGGAAAGTGGTTTAAGAGATTTTAGAAGGTAAATAATAAAGTGAAGTGATGAGTGTACTATAAGTCAAAGTGGATACAGAAGAAATTATTTAAATAATAAAGTTAATGGATAAATTACTAAGTGGACAAGTGGTTAGAAGTGGGTTAACCCTAAAATAAGGAAAGTTGGCTAAGATGGTTAAAAGGTAACCCCTTAAGGAAGCTACATGAAAGTATAAATAAGAGGAAAGGTGTTATAGAAAGATTTGCCTCACCCTATGCAATCTTGCACAGAAGGCCTGTTTCCATTTCCCTATGTAGACTTGAAGTACCTTTTTGCAAATCCTAGAGATTAAAACATGATTTTTCCACACATACGCACCCTGCCTATATTACAACATGTGTATACTCAAGTTGTACCACTACAGCCTGCGTACATCAGGAAATGCACCCAAAATTAAAAATGGTGTCGGGTTTCTATGTCACATTACGAGATCAATGATCCTTGGCCTTCCATATACTAGAAAATTTATGAATCATCCCTCCAGTTCCACTTGAAGGCTATAAATGGGCCAAATACGAGGTATGGAAAATAGGAGAAAGAATTCAACTTTGAGAGAAAAGTTAATCTGGAGAAATTATTCACTTCACATTGAGTCTGCATCCCTTTGTCCTTTAAGTCTAAACACATTGTTCACCCCCCAAGATCTTCCCTTATTCATTGAGAACTTCATTGTCTCTCTTATATGAGCTTGCCTTTCGTGGAGGATTGAAGTGGTGGAGGCCCAGCTAGAAGAAACTTAGTTTCTTGGTTCCGAACCATGCTGACATGAAAGTCTATAACTCATTCACTTTTGTTGATTATATCTTAATAGAAATACTCTTTTCTCGTCCAATTAATATCTCGCAAGTATTTGAATTATTATTCCATGGGAATATTGTTTATGAATGTTGATGGATTATTCTATCAAATGTGCTAACATTATATATTATCACCATATGCTTGTGTTGCTTGGTCGTTGAGGACTAGTTGTAGGTATATTGCTTTGGGTCAAGTGCTCAATGGTGGACTTCATCGAACATCTGGACGAGGTAGGATTCTTATCTGTCTTGTTAGCATATTTGTTTATATAGCATACTTGAGATTAGAGTTTTTTTCTGCAGGCATTTTCATCTATTGTGGTTTACCCCTAGGCATAGAGAGATTTTCCTCAAAACAGAATTGGCGACCATATTGGGGAAAAAATCTTATTTTTTTGGGTTTGGAGTGTTTTTCTCGTTAGATTTCTCTTGTTCATATTGAGTTTCTTTTCGTATGATTTATTGACAGCCTCTATTCACTCTAAGTCTGAGTTTTTCAGCCTTCTCCTTAGCCTAGCTATGTTTTGACACATATACATGGTTTTTGCTTGACAGACACGTACATATGCGTGTTTCACTTCTGCAAGCTGCGTACATACACATTTTTCCCTCGAACAATCACACACATCAACCTTTTTTGCTTGATTTTTGGGTAGGTTTTGATGATTGTTGAGTCTTCTTGGGTCTCTTTGGTGACTGTTAAGTGTCTGTGGAATGACAGGAAACTTGTCTTTGGTTGAATTTTTGGGTAGTGCCTTTCTCATCATATTTTCATTTTGATTGTCCTTGCACCTTGGGCTGGGTGTTTTGCTCCTTGATATCCGACTTGGGTTGTCTCTGTCTATACAAAGTAGAGTCTTTATATCAAGTTGCTGTTCAATCCTTGCATTTTCATTCTCTTATATTGAAAATACAAAAATATTAGGAATTTTACATTGATTGGCATTTTGATCTCTCGAGTCTTTGTCATTTATCTTAGTGCATGTAAAGAAAGATTGCATTTTGTTTAGAATTGCATAATTGAATTGAAAATTTCATTTTTGAGAAGCACGTCATTTATTGGAAATTGAAGTTAGGACTTTGGATTGTATTCATATTCATTTATTTTACTTGTTGATTCATAACATCACTAGTTTCACGACCACTAAAATTAACGCTATAATTTAAAATTGATTAGTAACTATTTTATTTTCTAGGGTGCACAAACTAGCTTAGTATTTAGAGCCTTGGAATAAGATTTTGTGAGTAAAATTATCCAAGGCTATTAAATCAACATATGTGTCTAAATAAGGGAGTGGAGAAATCCATTGTATAATCAGTAATATCAGGAAGCTCCTCTTACACCGGATTTAAGCACAAGGTCGTGTGAGGTCGATTGAAGGGATATCCCCCCGATACCTTCTTAGAGTCAGATATATTTCTGGGGATCTATTCGTATATGGGGATCTTTCTAGTGCGCTTAACTCTGTGAGAGGCGATGCTTTCAATGTTTCGAGATTTGCTACCCTGCCCATACGATGGACCTGACTTATGATTATTCGAATGTGCATCGGTTATACTTTGGTTTCTTAGTTTCTTGACTTAGGTGCCACATAGGTTACTTGCGGGGGTTATTCTGCAGATACCCTGGGTCAGATAAGGGTCGGACAACACACAGCCTTTATGGAGGATTACCACTCCGAGGGGATCTGACCGACTGGTTGTTAATCCCATGAGGGCCCTTATAACTGATTTTGTTTCCTAAAATATTTAGCAGCAAAGTCTCAGACCCCTCTTGGGCGAGGCATACCTACTTTAGAGAGGGAGGTCCCTTTCAGCCACTTTCTCCTGTTTGTGTGCATAATGGTCGTTTGATTATTTTTCGGTGTGCTCTTTGATTATTAGTAGACCTTTGATATTTTATACCGTTCTTTGAGTTGTCATTATCATGGATAGTGGAGTTTCTGTGACTCCCTCCTTTACCGATACCGCCCCCATGATGTTCACTCATTTCATGGGGACGAATCTGTCCACTTTTCATAATGGTATGTAGAATTATGACACTCACTCCATGCCTTGGGTATCTAATCATTTTCCTATTGATGTGCCAAACGTTCCTTCACCCTTTCTATCCTCTCCTTGGCCCACTTATGTGAATCCTAGTTTTGGATCCGGGGGCGCCATGGCCTCATTGTCTAAATCTTCATTTGATAGGAGTCATGTCCCTCAACCAACTCTCACTATGGGAGGTTGGAACCTCCCCTCTTACGGATCCAATCCTAGCCATTCTTTTTCAGGAGCCAATACTCAAATGGGTGGTTATTCTACTTATTACACCCCATCCGTGTATCCTTCATCTACCATGCCAGTTCCTATGAACACTTTTCCCATGGTGGGTCCACATATTTCCTTAGGTATTGCATATGGAGGGAATTATTTTTATGGTTCAGGATACCCTCTTCACAAAACCCCTTCACATGGGGGAAACATATATCCTCACTTGAACAATCCTTATCATACTTTTGTCTCTTCACAGAAATCTGCTTCAGTGATGATGCCCATAAAAAACTCTCAATTAGGTGGAGAATAATACCTTTCCATACAGGGACAAGGTGTAAACCAGGACCCTTCCTGGCCTGTAATGTCTTAAAACCAATATTTCCCCGGAGCTTGGTCTCAAATGCCAGAACTCACCACCGTCGCTACTTGAAAACCAAGAAGTCATACTTGAACTCCATCACCAACCACTGCTAGTCATATTGGATATTGATCGAAGACCTCTGCAAGTCATGTTGAAGACCTACAACCAGCCGCTACTAGTCATGCTAGGGGCAACACTCTAGTCGTCGTGAGTCATATCGATATCACATCTCCAACCTATGTACATCATGTGGGAGATGAACCTCCATTCTCTTCCATTCATGCTGAGAGAATGTCACCAACCATCGTAAATGACATTGGGGGAATTCATACGATTGAGAATCCTAGATGTGTTAGATGTAAGCCCAAATTCCTTTGCAGGACTTGTGAAGGAAATAAACTTACTCATTTGTGTCCTGCTACTTCCGGGATACCGGAAGCGTGGTTCTCACTTGGGGGGCCTTATGGTTCTGAGGCGTCTATGGTCTCCCCACAATCTATTTATCCTTTGATTGACATGGCAGTCATGCCGATACAATCCTCACCTGACCACACCCCCATTTTTTAGGGTGATGCATCTCCTAGCCTTTTTGTCACGCATCCTATTCAACCGATGGTTGAAGAAGTGGTCACACCATTATAATCTCTGGTCAATCCAACTCTCCTTTTGGAGGGTAATGCATCCTTCAACCATGCCATTAGCATTTATAGTACTACACTTTCTAATAAAGAGATAATTTTACTCTCCCATAGTACTCTATCTTCAATTCTTGGAGAAGTTCCTTTTGATTGGGATGGTCTTGTGGGGTATCCAATGCAAACTTATCCTATGTCCTTTCAAGTAAGATACATTATCCGATATATCACGGAGAAGGTAACCTCCACTAGCACTTTATCCTCCTCAACTTGGAGAGCTTTGGGTTTTCCCAATCTTGTGTCGGTTATTCGTAAGATGTTGAGCTTTCACAGAATTCCAGCACAGGAGCCTTGGCCTCCCCCATGAAATGCCTCCTAGAAACCTCTTAACGAGTCCGATTTAATCTCTTTTCCGACTCATCTAAAAAACGGAAAGATTGTCAAGTGAATTTTTCCCTTTCACACTCGTTAATTGGACTTGAAAGGTCGTGAGTCTTGGTTAAGCTATTTTCCGACTCATTTTCAAAAAGAGAAAATATTGCCGAGTGAACTTGTCTCTTTCACAGTCATAAATTCGATTTGAAAGGACGCCTATTTGGTACAAGTTTATCCCTTTTTCAAACCAAGTAGACTAAGATTATTAAAAAGGACATTTTTTTGGTGTTAAGTTGTGATTACATCTCATGCCCTTGCTTGTAGTATTGAGCCTATTTCTGGTTCTTGCTTTTCGTTGTAAATTGTTTTCCTCAACAGTTTTTTCATCTTCAACCAAGAAGGGCCTTGTTTATATCCTTCGCAACTTGACACCCTACACCCAAGAGGGAACATTCCCACGAGTGTCCATCTCTCGCATGCACCTTCTTGCATTGAGCATAGGTATGTTCTACTGCTGGAACTAGTTTTTCTTACTTGCAACACTCGTTCCTTCCTCTGTATCATAAAATTCATTTGAATATGAAAAAACAAAAAAAAAAGACGGGCAGGAAGGGAGTATTATCTTATATTGGCAGCAGTCGTGTCCCCTTTTAACAAAGCACAAATGTTTTTGAGTCCACTTGTCATCATAATTTTGGTTTTAGCATGGCCTTAGGAAGCTGAGCTCATTACAAAGAGTTTACTCCCCGGACTAGTTACTCTTCCAGTACCTATGGAGAATTTGATTGATTCCTCTTGCATCTCATGGTTTCATCATTGAGTCTGTGCTACATGATTCTTCCATATGTTTCATGCTCTTGTTCAAAGGATGTATATCAACCTATGTCATCCATTCCTCAGAACTCTTGACTTTGCATGTCAGCCATACCTTTAGTTTGTATCAGAATCAAATGAAGTTGTAGTCCTATTGTGCACCCTGGTCCTACTTTCCTCATTAGTAGGTAACCTTGAACCCGACAATCGAAATTTCATCATTGGTCATTGACTGGTTGGTTTCCCTTGTGTTTGACGACAAGACATCTATTCACACATTCGTATTCATGTAGTGTCTTGGATGCCATTATCCTTATTGGTGGTTTCCTCACCTTTGTCGTCAGTTTTCCTCATTGGCTGCTATTCAATGGGTCTTTTTCATGTACCACTTGCACCTAGCACACGCGAAAGACACACAGGGTCGTTGGTTCGTGAACATGTTCTTCGTCTGATTTCCTCCAAATCATTAAGCTCCTACTTTGTACCTCATGCTGAATGATAAGAGATGCCTTAATGCTCTCTTTTCAAAGGGTCTCCTTCCATCGACATCAACTCATTTATTCTAGAGACGAGACCTAGAGTCTTGCAGTCATTAGTGGTAGGTTCTCTTTCCATAGATAGTTGGGAATACATCAATGTATTATGATCGATGGATTCTTCAAGTGTTCAATCCCGAATCCTTTATTCACACTTGTAAGAATGTAAGTGGTTCCTTGATACCTACTTTCATCATCGGTAGGTTGTCTCGCATTGGTTAATTGTATACCTCAATGATTGTTAATCAAATGAAGTCTCATTGTGTTCGACCTCAACTCCTTTATTCACATGATGCAGACTTGCACCTTTGGTGGATTATGTATAAGACTTGAAGACATCAGTTTATAGTCGCAACTTTCCTAAGTTGTTGCTACCTTTTTATTGGACCAATACCTATGTGACTTCAGTTATCATGGGATATCATATTGTACTCCATTGTATACAGATATATTTAGATTGATTTTGAGACCGGTTTTACTGGGCCTTGTTCATGAATATGATAGGCTTTGGCATGTAACCACATTTTTATTTTCCTATTCATGGCCATGGACAGTTTTTTGGTATATTTTCACATGGATCTGTAGTGTAATTCAAATTGGCAGCCATGTATGCAAAGTCAGTACAGATTGTAATGAACAACTTGTTCTTCCAGCTGGGTCCCCATTAATCCACTTTTGGGTCTTATAATGTATTTCATCCATTGCAGATACTCCTCTGACCTCACACATTAGGGGGCATATGTTATAGAAATATTTTCCTCACCCTATGCAATCTTGCACAAAAGTCCTATTTCCATTTCCCTATGCAGACTTGAAGCCCCATTTTGCAAATCCCAAAGCTAAAAACATGATTTTTTGACACATACACGCTCTGCCTATATTACAACATGCGTATACACAAGTTACACCACTACAACCCACATACATCGGGAAATGTGCCCAAAATTAAAAAATGGTATCAGGTTTCCATGTCACGTCACGATATCAATGATCCTTGGCCTTCCATATACTAGAAACATTCTGACTCGGCCCTTCAGTTCCACTTGAAGGCTATAAATGGGCCAAATCCGAGCTATGGAAAAGAGGATAAATAATTCAACTTCGAGAGCAAAGTTACTATGGAGAAATTATTCACTTCACATTGAGTCTGCATGCCTTTGTCCTTTAAGTCTGAACATATTGTTCAACCCCCAAGATCTTCCCTTATTCATTTAGAACTTCATTGTATCTCTTATATGATCTTGCCTTTGGTGGAGGATTGAAGTGGTCGAGGTCCAGCTGGAAGGAACTTAGTTTCTCGGTTCCGAACCGTGCCGACACATAATTTTGTAACTCATTCACTTCTGCAGATTATATCTTAATAGAAATACTCTTTTCTCATCCAATTAATATCTCGCAAATATTTGAATTATTATTCCATGGGCGTGTTTGTTATGAATGTTGATGGATTATGCTATCAAATGTTCTAACATTATATATTATCACCATATGCTTGTGTTGCTTGGTTGTTGAGGACTAGTTGCAGGTATATTGCTTTGGGTCAAGTGCTCAGTGGTGGACTTCATCTAGTGTCTGGATGAGGTAGGATTCTTATCTTGTCTTGTTAGCATATTTTTTTATATAGCATACTTCATATTAGAGTTTATTTCTGCAGTCATTTCTGTATGTTGTGGTTTACCCCTAGCCATAGAGAGATTTTCCTCGTAACACAAGGCTCACTCATTTTAATTACACTTGAGCGTATTGAATATTTACAAGTGACTGAGGTAACCAAAGGATATCTAATCTGAATTTTAGAGGGAAGGTGAAGTAAAGAAGGCTGAAATTCAAGGGATGATAAATTCTTTTGATGATGCTTTCTAAGGTATGTTATTTACAGGTCATCTCACCATTTTCACAATAAATGTTTTTATAGAATGATTCAGACTGTGAAATTGGGATACTGTTGAGGAAACATATCCATGTAGCTGTGATAAAAACTTCATCTTGTGGGTCGTTTTTATTTTCGAGTTACACTCCGTGGAAAATAGGGTTTGTGGCTAGTCCTGAAACTAGTCTAAAACAGGGGTTTCGGGTAACAACATCATAACTTCTTCATAACAGATCCAAATTCAGTAAGACAAAATGTATTGGTTAGAGTAAAGTATGTAGTATTATTTGTACCATTTTCATATCCATACAACATATATTCCATGTGGGGCATGCTCTACAAGTTCGATTTCTAGAATAATCCATAATTCAACAAGGCATGCCATTTTTTCTATAACTCTGTTTCTGAGAGGTTCCAAGTAGTGAAATCTAGAGGAATTGCATAAAGAAATTGAAGAACATTGCGTACTATTTTCATATATTTATTCGTTATAGGTACATAGTTATGATTATTTCAAGTTAGGGTTGTTGACTAATTCAAAATTAGTCATGTGAGACTAAAGTAAAGTTTGATGAAAACACTAGTCTCTTGTTGTTAAAGTTAAGGAAGGTTTGCAGGTATGTGATCATATACACTAGGTCTATTACAAAGTTACAAATCAGATTTGGATGATGAAATTGATGAGGTATTTTGGTTGAGGTATGTTACAGATAGAGGTTGTATAACAGTGAGGTTGTGGCACATGGTTTGATGTAATGGTTTATGGTATTTGGTTATGGATAGTGTGATGTATTGCTAGAGAAATTTGGATGGTTATATTGGTATATGTATCTGGTATATGGTTGAGGTATATGTTGGGTACATGGTTGAGACAAGTAGTTGATGAGTTGGCACATACATGAGGTTTATAGTTGATGATGTTGGTACATCTTGAAGAGTCATAGTTTATGTGTATTTGATGCATGATTGGTACATATTTGGTGCATGGTTGATGCACTCGTTGATGATACAGGTTGAGGTACACATTGGTGCATGGTTGGCACACTTGTTTATGTTATAGGTTGATTACAAGTTGTTTGGTGCAGGTTGATTGGTTCAGGTTTAAAGTAGTATATCTCATAGTGATAGTGTGAAAATGGTTCCATAATTCTACTTCTATGTCAGGGTGGTTGGATGGGGCAAGGACAAGTGGTTGTAGCCACCTTCCATTTGTATTAGGAGAACATAGGGGGCCGTAGCCTCCTTCTAGTTGTAGCTAGAGAATTGGGGAGTTGGAGATTCCTTTAGGTTGTAGCCTGAAAAACCAAGGGGTTGGAGCCTCCCAGTTGCAGCTAGAAAACAGAGGAAGTTGGTGCTTCCAATGAATGTAATTCTTAAAAACATATAAGAAAAAACATTATGTAGTTTTCTCCGGCTTTGGGTTTCCATGTAAAATCACTAGTGTACTGTGTATGTGTATGATTGCTCATTTTTTCATTGGTTATTTAATCTATAACTATTATATGATAATGCTACATTGATATAACACTTACATTTTGTGGTTAAAAATGATTATTTCTCTATTACTAATTCATCAGGCCCCTCTCAGTAATCCAACAATTGGTATCACAGTCGGTTCCTTCAAGAATTAGTTTAACCATTGAAAGGTATATCATGGAGAGAAAAAACATTTATACACAGGGAATACCACAATTTGATGGACATAAGTATGCATTCTAGAGAAGAAGGATGAAAACATATATACAGGCATAGGGATTTGAAATTTGGCAATCTATAGTAGATGGATACACAAAATCAACAGTTCTGCTAACAAGTGAAAGAGCAATAAAACTTGGTCAAAATAATTCCAAAGCCACAAATGAACTTTTGAATGGTCTTGGTGAATTGGTATACACCAAATTTATGCATTGTAAATCTGCTAAAGAGATTTGGGACAAACTTAAAAATATTTATGAAGGAGATTCAAAATTCAAAGCAACAAAGCTTCAAACTTACAGAGGTCAGTTTGAACAAATAAAGATGAAGGAAGATGAGAATATTGCAACTTACTTCTTATGAGTCGATGAAACAATAAATGCAATCATAGGATTGGGAGAAGAAATTAAGGATTAGTAATTGTTCAAAAGGTACTAAGATCTCTTCCTATGAGATTTGATCCTAAGATATCAACACTAGAAGAAAAAGTATATCTAGACTCAATAAGCATGGATGAACTACATGGAATATTCATAGCATATGAAATGAGAACTGAACAGGAAAATCCATATATAAAAGAAGCATCTAAAAGGTCACATCAAAAGGGAAAGGAAAAAGGAAAAGAACATAGAAGTTACAGTGACATCTCAGAAGATGATGAAGAAATGGACAATTTTTTCAAGAGATTGAACAAGGGAACCAATGACAGATATAAAGGTAAGTTTCCATTGATTTGTTTTAATTGTGATGGTATTGTTCATTTTTCTAACAGATTTCCTCATAAGAAAAATAAGGGGAATGATGAATATTACTCAAATAGAAAACAAACATATAAAGGTAAAGGAACCACAAAGAAAGTTTTCAAGAAAAGATTATGCACCAAATAAGACATCTCCTCATCAGATGAAGATGAATTCAGTGACAGTGATACATAAAGAGTTCTATTCATGGAAGTATAAGACTTTGATAAAGAAGAAACCAAAGAAGAATATGAAGAGGCAAAAGTTGACTACCGAGAAGAATTGTTGACTGCCATAGAATTTATAAGAATAGAAAAGAGGAAAAACAAGAAGCTACAAGTAGAACTAGACAAGAAGGAAGACACTCAAGAACTAGAGCATATAATCATGGAATTGAAGGTTCAAATAAAAGAATATAAAAGAATATAAGAAACACTCAAAGAACAGTTAGAAGAAAGAGACACGATCATTGGAAATTTGGAAGAAAAGATTGTCACATTGAGAAAGGATCTTCAAAAGAAAAATATGCAGAACAACTCAAAAGTTTTGGATGAAATTATCAACAGTAAAAGGCCTAATAATGACAAGTACAGACTTGGACACAATCATACATAAAATGGATCAAGATCCGAATAAAAAGAACAAGAAACATATCGAAAAAGTTATGCAAAAACAATCAAAGGGGATAGGAAGACCTACAAGGAAGATTACAGGGACACTCCTCCACCGAGAAGATTCAGATTTTAGAATCAATGAACGACATAAAAAAATAGGCCTCGGGAAGAAGAATGATTCATAAGAGTAACTCCTTTCAGAATATCTTCAACTCCTAGGTATCAAACTATCTTTTTGGGTTTATGTTATGCATGCAATAATTTTGGACATAAAGTTGTAAATTGCATAGCTAATAGAAGGAACATAAACAACTTTGAAAGTCATACACACAATGGTTATCCAAGAACGCCTAGTGAAACACAGAGAAGAAGATACAACATGTTTGAATCATTGAGCACTGAAGTGGAAAGATACAAGTGCAATAACTTTGGACACATGGCCAAAGATTGTAGAATGACAGTCCCTCCTAGAGAACCACAACAAACCAACAATAGTCACAGACAAGAGCCTCAGAAGAGAGCATGGATAATAAATTAGAATCAATATAGAAATGAAAATGCACACTCGCTCTACAAGCTAAGAAGAAGAAGTGTGGTTGGTATGTTGATAGTGGTTGTTCAAAACACAAAGAATAGGTGAACAAAGACCAAGTCCCAGAGATCGCAAGATTGGAAATAAAACGAGATGAAGAAAATTCTACAGAGAAAAGGAAAGATGTCAGATACAGAAATATTTGGAAAATAACCGAAAGAAAAGAAGGACAGGTAAATAAGGAACATGTTCAAGAGATTGTAATTTCAGGCACTATAGTGAAAGATGAATCCACAGACAGAAAAAAATAAGTCATAGCTCAGAGAGATGATGAATTTACTAATGAAGATGATGATGAATACACTTCAGAGAAAGAATTATTTTGAGCCATCCATTTTAGAGACTCCCATATAATATGAATAATAGACATGGGGATTCTATGCGGTAGCTGAGACAGAACAGAGAACCATCCTTTGAGTAGCTTGCATAATTTGAGTAGATAGATTTAGTGCATTCAGTTAGCAGAAGTACAATATGATATATTAATCAGTTGTAGTAGTACTTCATGATAGTACAATGAGATACGAGTCAAAATTATGGATAGTTTTGTAGCAGATTCTTGAACATTATGGACAGACATGGACCTGAAATCATCTTTTCTGAATGGGGAACTTGAAGAAGAATTCTACATTGAACAATTGGTTCCTAGAGCATGGTACTCTATACTGGATAAATATTTACAGCAGGCAGGGTTCAGAAAAGGAAGTGCAAGCAACAACCTCTACGTCAAGGTAACTCAATATGGTATTTTATTAATTGACGTTTATATTGATGATATTATTTTTGGAAGTATTGATGACAGGTTAAGCCAGAAATTTAAAAAGGATATGCATAATGAATTTGAAATGTCATTACTTGGAGAATGATCCTTCTTTCTGGGTCTTCAGATACGTCAAAGAAACCAAGGATTTTTATTTCTCAAACTAAGTATATCAAAGAAATGCTAAAGAGGTTCAGAATGGAATATTGCAAACCAGTTACCACTCCTATGCAAATCAGTTGCAAGTTGAACAAAGATGATGATTCAATGTCTGCAAACTAGAGGAAATACAGGTCAATGATTGGTAGCTTACTATATGTGACATTATCCAGACCATATGTAATGCATGAATTTGGACAAGGGGCATGATTTCAAGAAACACCAAAGGAATCACATGTATTAGAAGTGAAGAGGATTTTCAGATATCTCAAAGGAACAAAAGAGTCTGGATTAGGGTATCCAAAAGGAAAGGATCTATCACTTATTGACTACACAGATGAAGATTGGGCAGGTTGCATTGATTACCAATTAAGCACCAGTGGAGCAATGTTCTACTTGGATATATAGGTTGAGTATGATGAGCCCATTCCAATCTATTGTGATAATACAAGCGCCGTCAATATCTCAAAGAACCTGGTGATGCACTCCAAGACGAAGAACATTCCAATAAAGTATCACTTTCTACGGGAATAGGTTGCAGAGAAGAAAATCAGAGTTGAATATGTGGGAAGAAAAGAACAAGTGGCAGACATATTTACAAAACCGCTTCCAAGGGAAGCCTTTGAGCATTTTCACCAGAGACTTGGAGTAATTTCTACTCCAAAATGAATGATTTTGAATGATTATATTATATGTCATAGATTTACATGAGGAAGCACCATAAAGAAGATAGTTCAGGTTGGGGGATCAGTTTCAGGAAGAGTTCATTCAGGGGGAGTATCCCCAAGGAAATTCCAGTTAGGGGGAACAACCTCGAATGGAAAGATATCTTTTCCATTGATGAAAAAGGGGGAAAGATTTATCAAATGCAAAGGTAAATGCTTGGAGAAAGAGCACATAGGCATGGTTCCAGGGGGAGCGATGGTCACAGGGGGAGCATGAGTGATATGAATTCATTATTGCATCATATTGTTGCCATCAATGCCAAAGGGGGAGCTTGTATATTATTTGGGTTGGTTTTCATTGATGTGAACCCTTGAAGAAAGTCCGGTAGCAAATTCCAGTAGCACAAAGGTTTGGGTAATGGACCCAAGTGTGTTTGATGTATAATGGTATGAGTTTTAATATATTTGAAGGTAATACCATTATGTATGGATATTACATGTCATTCTATTTTCAGCGGTATGTGGAATGTCACATAACTCCTCACGATTAGAGAGTTATGGCCATGTGAATTTGGAGAACCCTCATGAGTCATCTAGAAGCCCTAAAAGGTCAAAGTAGTCAAAGTGGTTGCAAAGAAGAAATTATTTAAATAATAAAGTGAAGTGATGAGTGTACTATAAGTCAAAGTGGATACAAAACAAATTGTTTAAATAATAAAGTTAATGGAGAAATTACTAAGTGGGCAAGTGGTTAGAAGTGGGTTAGCCCTAAAGTAAGGAAAGTAGTTTAAGAGATTTTAGAAGGTAAATAATAAAGTGAAGCGATGAGTGTACTATAAGTCAAAGTGGATAGAAAATAAATTATTTAAATAATAAATTTATTGGATAAATTGCTAAGTGGACAAGTGGTTAGAAGTGGATTAACCCTAAAATAAGGAAAGTGGGTTAAGATGGTTAAAAGGTAACCCCTTGAGGAAGCTACATGAAAGTATAAATAAGAGGCACGGATCTCTCATTTTAATTACACTTGAGAATATTGAATATCTACAAGTGACTGAGGTAATCAAAGGATATCTAAGCCTAATTTTAGAGGGAAAGTGAAGTAAAGAAGGCTGAAATTCAAGGGAGGATAAATTATTTTGATGATGCTTTCTAAGGTATGTTATTTACAAGTCATCTCACCATTTTCGCAATAAATAATTTTATAAAATGATCCAGACTAGGAAATTGGGAGTTCATTGAGGAAACATATCCAAGTAGTTGTGATAAAAATTTCAACTTGTGGGTCATTGTATTTTTAGAGTTACACTACGTGGAAAATAGGTTTTGTGGCTAGTCTTGAAACTAGTCTAAAACAAGTGTTTCGGGTAAAAACATTCTAACTTCTTCATAATAGATCCAAATTCAGTACAAAAAAATGTATTGGTTATAGTACATTCTATATTATTCTTTGTACCATTTTCATATCCAAACAACAAATATTCTATGCAGGTCACGCTCTACAAGTTCTCTCTCTAGAATAAGCCAGAATTCAACAAGGTATGCCATTTTTTCTATAAATCCTTTTTTGAGAGGTCCCAAGTAGTGAAACCTGGATAAATTGCATAAAAGACACTGAAGAAAATTGTGTACTATTTTCATATCTTTATTCATTACAGGTACATAGTTATGATTATTTCAAGTTAGGGTTGTTAACTAATCCAAAATTAGTCATGTGAGACTAAAGTAAAGTTTGATGAAAATGATAGTCTCTTGTTGTTAAAGTTAAGGAATGTTTGTAGGTATGTGATCATATACACCAGGTCTATTACAAAGTTAAAAATCATATTGGATGATGAAATGGATGAGGGATTTTGGTTGAGGTATGTTACAGATAGATGTTGTATAACAGTGAGGTTGTGGCACATGGTTTGATGTAATGGTTTATGGTATTTGGTTATGGATAGTGTGATGTATTTATAGAAATTTTTTTATGGTTATATTGTTATATGTATTTGTTATATGGTTGAGGTACATGTTGGGTACATGGTTGAGACAAGTAGTTGATGAGTTGGCACATACATGAGGTGTATAGTTGATGATGTTGGTACATCTTGATGAATCATAGTTTATGTGTATTTGATGCATGATTGGTACATATTTGATGCATGGTTGATGCACTCGTTGATGGTATAGGTTGAGGTACAGGTTGGTGCATGGTTGATGCACTTGTTTATGGTACAGGTTGATTACAGGTTGTTTGTTTGCAGGTTGATTGGTATAGGTTTAGAGCAGTATATCTCACAGTGATAGTGTGACAGTGGTTCCATCATTATACTTCTATGTCAGGGTGGTTGGACGGGGAAAGAAAAAGTGATTGTATTCACCTTTCGGTTATAGCCAAAGAAGATAGGGGGTTGTAGCCTCCTTCTAGTTGTAGCCAGAGAATTGGGGAGTTGGAGCTTCCTTCAGGTTGTATCCTGAGAAACTAGGGGGTTGGAGCCTCCTTCTAGTTGCAGCTGGAAAACAGAGGAAGTTGGTGCTTCCAATGAATTTAATTCTTAAATACATATAAGAAAAAACATTCTGTGGTTTTCTCCCACTTTGGGTTTCCACATAAAAACATTGGTGTACTATGTATGTGTATGATTGCTCATTTGTTCATTGTTTATTTACTCTGCAACTATTGGATGATAATTCTACATTGATATTATACTTGAATTTTGTGGTTAAAAATGATTATTTCTCTATTATTGATTCACCCCCCCCTATTAGTAATCCAACAACTAGTGTGTTGATGGTTGAACTATTTTCTTTAGTCATGGGTCCTAAGTAAAAGGTTAAATATTTCAACCAAAGGTTTACTACGGTCCTAAATAATTTTAAAGATGGAACCATGCCTATACCATATCTTCAAATAAAATTTTATGCTAATGCATTACCTGTATTAATTTCAATTTCATTAAGCATGCATCAAACAAAACCCTACAACTAACTTTTGAGGAAGTCAAGATGGTGGAATTCAAAATGAAAGGATGTAAAAAGACCTATACAAAATTGAGGACTATAGAGGTTATACCACCCAAAAAAGGTATTATTTTACCTAGACCCCAACCAAAGCAACCCATAGAGGGTAAATAAAATAATTCCATGGATGTGGAAATCATTCAAAGGATGATTAAATGATTATTAAACAAAATAATAGATATGAACCAGATTTTTGGAGAGGGAACTTCTAAATATAAAAAACCATACATGTCATTCTTTAGAAGGTCTATCCCTTTGAAATCCATTGAACCACCTTTTGAAAATTTAAACATTGGTTTAGAAGTAGTAGCAATGGACAACTACTACAATTATCATCACGAAAATCACTTTGATAAAACATTTCCATAAAGGATACATGCAATGATATTAATGGTGAATAGATTTTTAGATGGTTGTGCACAAGTAGAAGAATTTGATGAACACGTAGAGGGAGACTTGGAAGAAGAATATCCATAACATTCCAATGAGATAGACATGGTATTATGGGATATGTTCCCTGGTGTGAATTTGACTAAAGATGATGTAGTGGTGGAAAGGATTAACAATTCAAACTATGAGTAAGAGACTTGTAATTAAACAACAACCAATTGTGTCCCAAAATTAGAATATAAGAAAACCATGGGTCATGAATACCACTATCAAACCTACCCCTATGATATCTGATATGCATAAGACTTCAACTAGGTATTCAGTGTCTATGGGATATAATGTTGTTGAAGATATAAAGAAAAACAAATAAAATATTTCAATACTTGACATGTGTAATATTTCATAGCAATGTAAATTGTCGTTGAATGCTTTGAAAAATCAAGAGATACAACCTCTAACTATTGTAAAAAATTATAATAAAACATCAAGCAATAACATGAAGAAAACAAAAATCATTTTTGCACTCATGAGGAAAAATTCCAAGTCTTTGACTTCTCGTTCCTCACTTAATTTTGAGATATTCAATCAAAATGTGTATAACTCTCTAGTAGACTTGAGTGCTTCCTCTAATGTAATTCCTTATTTTGTGTGTAAAAATATGAATTCTACCACCATGAAGTTTTCAACCCACATTATTCATATTGATTGGTCACAATTTAAGGTAATTGGTGAACTAAAATATGTCCTTATTATAGTAGCTTCTAACCCTAGGGTTCACAAAGTAATAGACATTGTTGTGGTAGAAATAACCAAAGCATATGTTGTGTTTCTCGGTAGAGATTAGTATTAGAAATTAAAAGGATACTTTACATCATATTGGTCACACCTCTGGATTCCATGGAATGGACAACCAAATAAGATCAAAATTGATAGAGAAAGATATATAAAACACAATATTACTAATCTTGAGGTGACTAATAAACCTTCATCTTCAAAATTTCTGATTCTTAGTAATTATGCTTTGGATTCTAACTTTGGTAACTTTATGGCTGGAGTTTCTAATGTGCTTGAAACATAGAGATCTGAATTAAGTTTGCAAGGAGATAATTTTTATAAGTCGACATTGAGTGATACCAAATTTGTAAACTATGTAGATTCTAATTCTTTTAATAGTTTGGATTTTCTAAATAAAAATAAAACAAATTCCAAATATACCCTCGATATCTAGACTCTATATTTAAATGGTTCCAAATCTCAAGAGGGAGTTGGGGTTGGTTTTTTGTTGATTGATTCAAGGGTTAAACATATTTTTCTTTCTTGTAGATTAGAGTTTGATTGTACCAATAACACTGCAAAATATGAGGCACTTGTACAAGGTCTCAAAAAATCCATTGATTTAAAAATTGAAAAAGTCAAAGTGTTTTGAGATTTTGAAATCAGAGTCAAACATATTAAAAATACGATATATTTCAACTCACTCCATTTGAATAATTAGAAACAAAAAGTTCATAGGTTGATTGATAATTTCAATGCCTTTAATATTAAAACAATCCCACGTTCCAAGAATCTAGTGGATGATTCATTAGCCACCACCACTTATAGAATCTATCCATTAGAGGATTTTGAAGCTAGTAGATTTGCGATTGAGTTGATTTATAAACCCTCTATTATTGACAATATCATAAATTGGATGGTATTTGAGGGTTATAAGAAGATATTGGAATTTCTCACCAATGAGGAGAATTTCTAAGATTTTCCTATTGATGATGATGAATTTCAGGAAACCATGGGAAAGGAAAATGAGAAACCAACCGAGAGAAAATTTCATATCATGCCCAAAGGTGTGGTTAATATAGAAGTTTTTTTGACTTATGAAATATTTTTAAAGGATCATCAAACATTAAAACTTGCAGTTCCAGTCTAGGTCACAAAGCACCAATCTAGGGATTGACAAAAAACCCAAAAATGTAAATCTTGGTAGAGGGTGTTCTAAACAAAAAAAGATAGCATATATTGAACTTCTTAAATCATACCAAGATGTTTTCGTAGGGTCATATGACTACCTCAAGACTTATGACATGAAAATCATCCAACATACCATCCTTATGAAGAAGGATGTCAAGACATTTCAACAAAACATCCATAGGATTCATCCTTACCTTGATCCCCAAGTTCAAAAAGAGTTGAAGAAAATATTAGATGCCAAAATTATTTTTCAAGTTAGTAATATTTCTTAGGTGGACAACCTAATACTAGTTAGGAAGAAAACAAATGAAATTAGTCTCTAAGATGAATTCTGGAACATGAACAAAGCTTCCGAGAAGGAAAATTATATGGTCCCACCCATGGAGTAGATCCTATAGTTGGTAACAAGATCTAAAATTTTCTCACTACTTGATGGTTTTTCAAGATACAATCAAGTGTTGGTAGTTGAAGAATATAGGCTTAAAACCATGTTTTGTACCAAATGGGTAATTTTTCTTATAAAAGAATTCCTTATGGTTTGATTAACGCCAGAGCTACTTTTCAGAGAGAAATGGTTTTTTATTTCCTAGGTCTCACCAATTGTATCATTTTGGTTTACTTAGATGATGTGACTATGTATTCAAAAAACAAAACTAATCATATTTCTCATCTTAGAATTTTAAAATGTGTAGGAAGTATGGAATTTCTTCAAATCCAAAAAAAATTGTATTCACAGTGATTGAAGGAAAGTTACTTGGGCATATCATTAAACAATAAGACATAACTATTGATGTCGAGCATGTAAATTTAATATTCAAACTACCCTTTCTTCATAATAAGAAACCAATGCAATCTTTCTTTGGGAAGATTAAATTTGCGAAAAAAATCCATCTTTGATTTTTTTGAAACCATTAAGTCTTTTCAAAAAATGATAAAGAAATATGTAAATTTTAAATGAAATAAAGAGAATAAGAATTAACATATGCACTATTAACTCCCACATTTAATTTTTAACTAGGGCTCCTAAGCTTCGAGGTGCAAGTGTAGGAAACGCGGGATCAGAGCCTAGTCTAGCCTAATCTAAAGCCAACAAAACAATCTTCAAACCCACACTGCAGGAAATTAACACTAAGGATTCATCACTGGGACGTAGGAATAACTTAGTGTGATGTTCATGTGATTAATCGTGAGTAGCTTACTCAAGTCTTATGTCCTCCATTGATTATTTCCTATAGCGGATCCACACTTAAATGCAATAAAAGAAACAAGCAAACAGAAATGAAATTCACGATAGAAACTACCACCTTAGGAAGAATTCCAATGCGTGAAGGCCATATCTCACGAGTTAGACCTTTAATATGTCTATTGGTGATTGAAACTATGTGAAAGTAAAGTGCAAGGAGTCCAAAGGTATGGGAAATAAAAATTAAGTGCGGGAAACTCAAAATCATCAAACTCGATCAACACCTAAGATTCACTTAATCAACTAAATTTATGAAATTTATAAAAGAAATTATAATGCAAACTCGTACCCAAAATCTATAATGAAACCGAATATATTGTAAACAGAGTACCCTCAACTTGACTTTCAAACCAAACCAAAATAGATTACTAAGCTTTATCAACTCAACTTGAAATATGAAGGCTAGTAATTAAAATCGTAAGACAAACCACTCACACAAACTGAGTACTCAATCAAATAATATGTAAAACAAAGTACTAACTCTTCAACCACACCCTTGAAATAATGACTTATCATAATACCCAATCACTCTAAAAACTCAGTCAAACTAACTGTCAACTCTCCATCAAGTTTCCTTCTCATAATTTTGATTTGTTCCATTGTATATAAATGATAATAAATTCATTTATTGGCAATAAATACTTATTTGTTTATAGGTATCCTGAAATGTTTCTCTTCACTCAAACCCAGTTATTTTGCCTCTTATTTAATGCACAACCAATTTTCAAATTAAAAATTAGATTTGGTTCTGGAACTTGTGTTGCGGGCTGATCTATAATCATTCCAATTCGATTCATATTTATCAGTGTTGTTTCTTGATTTTTCATTTCAGAATGCCCGAGATAGAAATTCATTGAGAACTCTATGTTTTTTATGAAATCAGAGTTCTAACAGCTTACTTAAAATCCTCAAAGTAATGAAATCAAACTTGTGATCTCAATCTGCTAAAGTGTAATGAGAATAATCAAGTCATCACGTGAGCAACTTTGGTTTATCTTTGCATTAACTAACTATGAAAATCTCATACTCTGTTTCATGGAAACACTTCTCAATGGTTATAGACTGTGATCAATGGTTATAGATGAAACAATGACACACACACTGAAATCTAAGTGTTTGTTAAACATGAATTCATAAAATGAAATTGAAATTACAATCAAACATGATCTATAAAAAAATCAAATTACACAAGAGCAAAAATTAAAAAATGTAAATGAAATAAAATATAACTATTAAATAAATGAAACATGGCAACACTTACTCACTCTGAGGGGCCCTTCCCAGGTGGTGAGTGCTGCATGAAAGAAGTCAGATCATTCGAATTCTTGGAACTTTGCACATAAGCAATAACTCTTTCATTTCATCAAATTCAGAAATTACAAAAGGGAAGATCACTCTCACAATAACATTCTGACCTTAACAATAAATGAATGTCCCATAATGATAATTGGATTTATCATAGCCCTATGAGGATTATTTACACATGAAAAATCATTGAGAAGTGGATGGGACTGAATCCCAATGCTTAGATTTCAAATTTACAATTTTAGATAAAATCCCCAAAAATCTCGGTTTTATTGCAATTTGGGCAGATTCGAGTTATGGATCCACCTATATCTTCCCAACCAATTCGAAGTTTAGAAAACGGTTTATGGGTTCTGTAGATTGATGATATTTATAAAAATGCATGTTTCGGTTTTGCAAGGTATGCTCCCATGTGCATCCGAAGAGAGGTGCAATATGCCCTTCAAAACTGATTTTCTGCTAAAAATCTAGGTTTGCTAACTTTAGAAATCTTTGATTTTATTGGAATCCGTGCATCAAAATAAAAACTTGTTTCTATCGGAGGTAGATAAAATCATTATCCAAAAATCCTTTTGGCCATTTGTCACTTGGAGGTGTGCACACATGTCAAAAATTGATTTCATGCTCAAGCAGGTTCCAAATTGATGCAGAATTGCCCCCTTTTACTCGATCCTTCACAATTTGACCAATATAGCTTTCACATAGCTAAAAATGGAATAGAAATAGAATTCCAACCTTTCTTTGACTCGAACCAATTAGTAATTCAGGTGATATAGTCGATGCATGGCCAAAATAACAAAAAGAATAACTACCAGAAGTTATTGTAATCGCTGATTTGATTGGTTCATGTAATGTCTTATCCTCATGGCATGCATCTGCATGAGGATAAAGTCACGTTCCACCTTAATCAAAATGATAATTTAATCAAACCAGAGTTTGACCAATATGCCATGAACTCATGTAGTGATTTGGGCACCACCTTATGTTGATGTCGTACTCTATGTGTTTGATTAGCAAATGGAAAGAAGATATATGTAGAGGCTAGAGTTGGTACAATATGATTGTACAATGTGTTGGTACTGAATGACTGTGATGGTACTGGAGAAGGAAAATTATAGCTACCAAAACAAGGATAGTGCAAGTACCAAAACATGAATAGTATAGGAACATGTTGCTTGGACATCAAAACATAGGCTTAAAACATCATCGACAAAACTATTGTATAATCATCCTTTTAATCACTAAAAATATGGAAAATTATGTATTAACCACATAGGATGAATAACAAGAGATAATGGAGGTTTATGGTGTAATTAGCGATATATTATTGACAAAATGTAGGGAGAAGGTGTAATGATGAGTGTATTTGTATGGCGGAAAGTATGACAAAACTAGATCTCAACACACCCCCAAACCCAAGGATTTGCATGCCCTCATGCAAACAAGGTGAATAACTTATGATACTCTACTTATAGATTTATGTGACATTGTTTCTTTTGTGTAAGTGTTGGTTCTTGTGGAATGACACTTTGGAAACTGCCACAGATTGATTTCAAATAGAGAAACAAAATTATCATAAAAATGGAGGACAAGTAGTGAATGAGGTATCATAGGAATGGTGTGCATATGGAGAATGATTTATAAAATGTTGGTGATGGTGGTCGTATGAACTTGGACATCAATTTTAAGACCAATATTTATTTTGTGGTTCTTTGCTTGGATAGGAAACAATGACTTCATCCTCTTTGAGATGACTTAAGAATGCTTTATGATGTACAAAGAGAAGACACTATAGATGTTGCTTTGTATTTGTATACCACAGATTTCATTTTCATTACTTGGTCTTATCATCATAGTATATTGTTCATTACGACATGTGGAGTGAAGATGGAGGGTTTACTGAGTAGTTTTGATAATGCATAGTGGAGTGTGGAGTGGGTAATAGTGGTTATGCATCATGTTTTCCAAGTTCTTAGTAAATTAAAAAGATTTGTACTAGTTTTACCTCAAGTTACCCTTTCTATGAATTCTAATGCATGTTGAAGTGGAAACTAGTAGAATAGGATGAAATGTTTATAGAATCATGATGTAGACTGCTGAAATTTGATGATGAAGTGGGGCAAGGTTGTGAACTGATGGATATCTAAGAGAGAGAGTTGATGAATGTTGATCTACTGAGATTGCTTATGTCTCTCTCTTCCCCACGCCTGCTGGTTTGCATGCCCTCATGCAAACTCTTATTATAATACCAAATTGTTGCAAGATGAAAGAGGACTATGCGCAACCGATGCATGTTGACTGAAGGAGGGAAATGAAGTATGCCAGAGCTAAGAGATGCTAAAAATATCCCGCAAACAGTACCCTTGAAAATATTTAAATTTATGTACTGTTGGCACATGAACCTACTGATTTATGTACCAATAGTACCAGAACAAAAATATCTAAAAGAAATTAAACCAATATTGTTATTATGAGAGAAGAAATATACATTGATGCCATTCTTAAAGAAACAACCAAAAATTAAACTTGATTCATGCTTGTAAATTCAGAAATGAAATTTATTTTAAAATATTACAAACATAAAGGAAATTTCTAAATTAGTTATTACATATGATTTCATCAATCATTAATAGTTGTATGCTCAAGAAACCATGTGAATTATGATGGGGGATTTTTCCTCTCATCCTTGAACAAGAAAACATGAGGAGATAAGTGGTCTTTGATAAACGAGAAACCGATAGGAAACCAGTCATCCCTATTTAATTTCTCAAATAATCTATGTCATTCAAGTGATATTGATAAAGTTCACATTTGAGTTTATTAGACTCCTACACTCATGGGTCCCACCTCTAGGAGAATGACATCCTGGGTATGACTGACGGGGTCTTAAGACCATCTTACAAACATTCTCAAATGGCAATTAGATGAGGTTCATTAGCCTTTTGTTCAACCATGCATGCTTCTTCTTAACGATTTACACAAGTATATTGTTCATACGGACAAATATAGATTAGGCATAATGAAAGACATCAAAATCAGAACTCGTTGCCAGCAAGCCTGTTCAGTATTCTGATGGGGTAGTTTTACATATAAGAAATATCCTTCCCAGGCAGAATGCCCCATTACCCATGAGCTTGTTCAACACCCTGATGGGTTTGCCTAGTTATACCACAGGCTGGTACCTGCTGCCAGCAGACCTGTTCATTATCCCAACGAGCTAGCCTCTTACACCAATTTTCCATCAAAGGCTCTTGTCCCAATATTTACCCTTAAGATAAAATTTATAGATTTTGTTCGTATGGGTGAATGGAGGAGCATCTTTGAAAACTTTTTTACAGGATGGGATGGTATTGAGTTGAAAGATATTTTATAGATTGCCCATAAAAGATTGTTCGTATGAAAAATAGACTTATGTATTGAGATTATTCAAAATACATATCATGGTCAAACTTACTTAATGTGTGGTGGATGAGGCCATGAGAGACTGACCTAAAGGGGCCTCTAGTCTCCAAATTCATCTTCTCCATATAATATTTTTTTCCCTCACAAGTAGAAGTTTCATTCACTCTCCTGCTACTATTTGATAAGAATGCTTGAATAACAAGTTCTGATATGAAATTAGGATGTACACATTACCTATGGGCATCATTATGCAGACCTTAAAGATTTTTTAAATCCCCATAATATTTTAAAGATTAGGCTTATGAGAAACTGTTATTATTAATAGTCAGAAATATGTATGTAATAAGACGAAGAAATATCTTAAGTTGTTTTGGTTTTTGATGTTAGATCACCAATATTATCTTCATCTCATTTCATTTATTTGAAAAGAAACACGAAACATGTTTCATTTATTTAGAACTAGGTTAAATAACATTCCACTTTTACTCTATCCTACCTAAGAACAAGAAATTATATTTCACGTGTAAGAATATTTCCATTGTAACCATGTGCATAACAGGTGTAGAAACACATTCATACTCAGGTTTGAAACATAAGCTTTAATGTATACCAGAATACGAAGAACCAACTGCTTTGATGATGATGTGGAGAGTTGTTGAAGAAGAGAGTGGTGCTTCAATCTTGTTGTCATCTAGAACCAATGTTCAATGTAATCTTGATGTTCTCGGTTCACTTCCTCATTTAGACCACTTCGCATGTCTCCCTCTATCATGCCACGCAGATCATCTTCTCTCAGATGGTTTGTTTCTTGGATGCATACTGGATATGGCAATATGCATGTCAAGAACTCCTCGATCTCAGGTTCTAGCAGTTTATCTCCATTGAATAATTCTTCAGTCTCCTCTACAGGTTGGAAAGGGTGATCAAAGGAGGCTTCTAGATCTTCTTGTTGATGTAGCTCATGGAAATCTTGTTTTTCTATCACTTCTGGAGAGGCGGATAGGTTCTTGACTGCTATCAATATTTGTTCTTTTTCTGAGGCAGAGATCGATATCCCAGCTGCTGCTAGGATGGAGAGAGTTCTTCCAAACTCTTGATCATCTTTGAGTCTTTGTTGTTGGTTTATGGGTCCTATTTCACACATGGATTATTGTAGAGGGGGGGTTCTTACACTGCCCAATTTAAAAAAAAAAAATCCTAAGGAAATAAAAAGAAGAAAACTAAAAGAAAATGTAAGAAAACCAATTATATACTTGAAGCACCACTGTTCTACTAGGACCCTGCTGTCACCAAGTTATCTATTCACAGAAGTTAGCTTGTCTTCTCATATATACAAAAAAAATGGCTAATGCTAATAAAACACAAATTCTAACTACTAAAAGGAAGAGGACAACCTAACTTTGGAGTAACCCCACTAAAGTGGATGCGTGGGTTCTTCCCTCATGTCTTACTGTCTTCTCTCCACCCTTAGTTCGTCCTTCAAATCACACCATTCTTGCATGAAAAGAAACACACTTTCAAGAAAGGAACACTCAAGGATTTGGAGAAATAAAAGAAACCTACCTATGCTCTAATCCCTTTAGCACCTCCCGACAACGGCGCAAAAATGCTGGGTTATATATATGCACTATTAATTCCCACATTTAATTATCAACCAGGGCTCGTAATCTTCGAGGTGCAGGCGTAGGAAACACAGGATTAGAGCCCAATTTAGCCTAATCTAAAGCCAACAAAACAATCTTCAAACCCACACTGCAGGAAATTAACACTAAGGATTCATCACTGGGGCGTAGGAATAACTTAGTACTATAAGGGCTTAGATCACAGTCTTTCATGCACTTGGTGATGTTCGTGTGATTAATCGTGAGTATCTTACTCAATTCTTCTTTCCTTCACTGATTATTTCCTATAGTGGATGCACACTTAAATGCAATAAAAGAAACAAGCAAACGAAAATGAAATTCACGGTAGAAACTAACACCTTAGGAAGAATTCCAATGCGAGAAGGCCATATCTCATGAGTTAGACCTTTAATATGTCTATTGTTGATTGAAACTATGTGAAAGTAAAGTGCAAGGAATCCAAAGGTACGGGAAATAAAAATTAAGTGCGGGAAACTCAAAATCATCAAACACAATTAACACCTAAGATTCACTTAATCAACTAAATTTCTGAAATTTATAAAAGAAATTATAATGCAAACTAGTACCCAAAATCTATAATGAAACCAAATATGTTGTAAACAGAGTACCCTCAACTTGACTTTCAAACCAAACCAAAATAGATTACTAAGCTTTATCAACTCAACTTGAAATATGAAGGCTAGTAATTAAAATCGTAAGACAAACCACTCATACAAACTGAGTACTCAATCAAATAATATGTAAAACAAAGTACTAACTCTTCAACCACACCCTTGAAATAATGACGTATCATAATACCCAATAACTCTAAAAACTTAGTCAAACTAACTGCCAACTCTCCATCAAGTTTCCTTCTTAGAATTTTGATTTGTTCCAGTGTATATAAATGATAATCAATTCATTTATTGGCAATAAATACTTCTCTATTTATAAGTATGTTGGAATGTTTTTCTTTGCTCAAACCCAATTATTTTGCCTCTTATTTAATGAACAACCAATTTGCAAATTAAAAATTAGATTTGGTTATGGAATTTGTGTTGCAGGCTGATCTATAATCATTCCAATTCGATTCATATTTATCATGGTTGTTTCTTGATTTTGCATTTCAGAATGCCCGAGACAGAAATTCATTGAGAGATATATGTTTTTTATGAAATCAGAGTTCTAACAGCTTACTTAAAATCCTCAAAGTAATGAAATCAAGCCTGTGATCTCAATGTGCTGAAGTGTTAATGAGAATAATCAATTCATCGCGTGAGCAACTTATGATTTATCTTTGCATTAACTAACTATGAAAATCTCATACTTTGTTTCATGGAAACACTTCTCAATGGTTATAGAATGTGATCAATGGTTATAGATGAAACAATAACACACACACTGAAATCTAAGTGTTTGTTAAACATGAATTCATAAAATGAAATTGAAATTACAATCAAACATGATCTATAAAAAATCAAATTACACATGAACAAAAATTAAAAAATGTAAATGAAATAAAATCTAACTATTAAATAAATGAAACATGGAAACACTTACTCACTCTGAGGGGCCCTTCCCAGGTGGTGAGTTCTGCTTGAAAGAAATCAGATCACTCGAATTCTTGGAACCATGCACAGACGCAATAACTCTTTCATTTCATCAAATTTTGAAATTACAAAAGGGAAGATCACTCTCACAATAACATTCTGACCTTAACTATCAATGAATGTCCATAACGATAATTGGATTTATCATAGCCCTATGAGGCTTATTTATACATGAAAAATCTTTGAGAAGTGGATGGGACTAAATCCCAATACTCATATTTCAAATTTACAATTTTAGATCAAATCCTCAAAAATCTGGGTTTTATTGCAATTTGGGCAGATTCGAGTTACAGATCCACCCATATCTTCCCCAAAAATTATAAGTTTATAAAACGGTTTATGGGTTCTGTAGCTGGATGATATTTCTAAAAACCCATTTTTGGGTTTTGCAGGGTATTCTCCCATGTGCACGTGAAGTGAGGTGCAATATGCCCTTCAAAACTGTTTTTCTGCTAAAAATCTGGGTTTGCTAACTTTAGAAATCTTTTATTTTATTGGAATTTGTGCATCCAAATCAAAACCTGTTTCTATGGGAGGTAGATAACATAATTATCCAAAAATAATTTTGGCCATTTGTCACTTGGATGTGTGCACAGATGTCAAAAATTGATTTCACACTCAAGCAGTTTCCAAATTGATGCAGAATTGCCCCTCTTTTACTCGATCCTTCACAATTTGACTGATATAGCTTTCACATAGCTGAAAATGGAATAGAAATAGAATTCCTACCTTTATTTGACTCGAACCAATCAGTAATTCAGGTGATATGGTCGATGCATGACCAAAATAACAAAAAGAATAACTACCCGAAGTTTTTGTAATCATTGATTTGATTGGTTCATGTAGTGTCGTATCCTCATGGAACACATGTGCATGATGATAAAGTCACATTCCACCTTAAACAAAATGATAATTTAATCAAACAAGAGTTTGACCAATATGCCACGAACACATGTAGTGATTTGGGCACCACCTTATGCTGATGTCGTACTCTATGTGTTTGATTAGCAAATGGAAAGCATATATATGTAGAGGCTAGAGTTGGTACAAGATGATTGTACAATGTGTTGGTACTGAATGACTGTGATGGTATCGGAACAGGAACATTATAAGTACCGAAACAGGGATAGTGCAGGTACCAGAACATGAACAGTACAGGAACATGTTGCTTGGACATCGAAACATAGGATTAAACCATCATCGACAAAACTATTGTATAATCATCATTTTAATCACTAAAAATATGGAAAATTATGTATTAACCACATACGATGAATAACAAGAGATAATGGAGGTTTATGGTGTAATTAGCGATATATTATTGACGAAATATATCTCTAATTACACCATAAACCTCCATTATCTCTTGTTATTCATCGTATGTGGTTAATACATAATTTTCCATATTTTTAGTGATTAAAATGGAGAAGGTGTAATGATGAGTGTATTTGTATGGTGAAAAGTATGACAAAACTGGAGCTCAACACACCCCCAAACCCAAGGATTTTCATGTCCTCATGCAAACAAGGTGAAGAACTTATGATAATCTGCTTATAGATTTATGTGACATTGTTTCTTTTGTGTCAGTGTTGGTTCTTGTGGAATGACACTTTGGAAACTACGACAGATTGATTTCAAACAGAGAAACAAAATTATCATAAAAATGGAGGACAAGCAGTGAATGAGGTATCAGATTGATGGTGAATGGTGTGCATATGGAGAATGGTTTATAAAATGTTGGTGATGGTGGCCGTATGAATTTGGACATCAATTTTAAGACCAATATTTATTTTGTGGTCCTTTTCTTGGATAGGCAACAATGACTTCATTCTCTTTGAGATGAATTAAGAATTCTTTATGATGTACGAAGAGAATACACTATAGATGTTGCTTTGTATTTGTATACCACATATCTCCTTTTCAGTACTCGGTCTTATCATCAGAGCATATTTTTCATTACGACAAGTGGAGTGAAGATGGGGGGTTTACTGAGTAGTTTTGATAATGCATAGTGGAGTGTGGAGTGGGTAATAGTGGTTATGCATCATGTTTTCCCAGTTCTTAGTAAATTAAAAAGATTTGTACTAGTTTTACCTCAAGTTATCCTTGCTTTGAATTCTAATGCATGTTGAAGTGGAAATTAGTAGAACAGGATGAAATGTTTACAGAATCATGATGTAGACTGCTGAAATTTGAAGATGAAGTGGGGCAAGGTTTTGAACTGATGGATATCTAAGAGAGAGCATTGATGAATGTTGATCTACTGAGATTCCTTATGTCTCTCTCTTCCCCACGCTTGTTGGTTTTCATGCCCTCATGCAAACTCTTATTATCATACCAAATTGTTGCAAGATGAAAGAGGACTATGTGCAACCGATGCATGTTGACTGAACGAGGGAAATGAAGTATGCCAGAGCTAAAAGCTACTGAAAATATCCTGCAAAAGGTACCCTCAAAAATATTTAAATTTTTGTATTGTTGGTACAAGAACCTACTGGTTTCTGTACCAATAGTACCGGAACAGAAAAATCTAAAAGAAATTAAACCAATATTGTTATTATGAGAGAACAAATATACATTGATGCCATGCTTAAAGAAACAAAAAAAAATTAAACTTTATTCATGCTTGTAAATTCGGGAATGAAATTTATTTTAAAATATTACAAGCATAAAGGAAATTTCTAAATTAGTTATTACATATGATTTCATCAATCATTAATAGTTGTATGCTCAAGAAACCATTTGAATTATGATGGGGGATTTTTCCTCTCATCCTTGAACAGGAAAACATGAGGAGATAAGTGGTCTTTGATAAACGAGAAACCGATAGGAAACTAGTCATCCCTGCTTAATTTCTCAAATAATCTCTGTCATTCAAGTGATATTGATAAAGTTCGCATTTGAGTTTATTAGACTCCTACACTTATGGGTCCCACCTCTAGGACAATGACAACCTGGGTATGACTAACGGGGTCTTAAGACCATCTTACAGACATTCTCTTATGGCAATTAGATGAGGTTCATCAGCCTTTTGTTCAACCATGCATGCTTCTTCTTAACAATTTACACAAGTATATTTTTCATACGGAAAAATATAGATTAGGCATAATGAAAGACATCAAAATCAGAACCCATTGCCAACAAGCCTGTTCAGTACTCTGATGGGGTAATTTTGACATCTAAGAAATATCCTTCCCAGGCAGAATGCCCCATTGCCCACGAGAATGATAATTGGATTTATCATAGCCCTATGAGGCTTATTTATACATGAAAAATCATTAATAAGTGGATGGGACTGAATCCCAATGCTCAGATTTCAAATTTACAATTTTAGATAAAATCCTCAAAAATATGGGTTTTATTGCAATTTGGGTAGATTCGAGTTATGGATCCAACCAATTCGCAGTTTAGAAAACAGTTTATGGGTTCTGTAGTTGGATGATATTTATAAAAACTCATTTGTCATTTTTGCAGTGTATGCTCCCATGTGTACGCGAAGCGAGGTGCAATATGCCTTTCAAAACTGATTTTCTACTAAAAATCTAGGTTTGCTAACTTCAGAAACCTTTGATTTTATTGGAATTCGTGCATCCAAATCAAAACTTGTTTCTATGGGAGGTATATAACATCATTATCCAAAAATGATTTTGGCCATTTGTCACTTGGAGGTGTGCACACATGTCAAAAATTGATTTCACGCTCAAGCAGGTTCCAAATTGATGCAGAATTGTCCCCCTTTTATTCGATCCTTCACAATTTGACTAATATAGCTTTCACGTAGCTTAAAATGGCATAGAAATAGAATTCCAACCTTTCTTTGACTCGAACCAATCAGTAATTCAGGTGATATGGTCGATGCATGGCCAAAATAACAAAGAGAATACATACCAGAAGTTCTTGTAATCACTAATTTGATTGGTTCATGTAGTGTCTTATCCTCATGGAATGCATGTGCATGAGGATAAAGTCACGTTCCACCTTAATCAAAATGATAATTTAATCAAACCAGAGTTTGACCAATATGCCACAAACTCATGTAGTGATTTGGGCACCACCTTATGCTGATGTCGTACTCTATGTGTTTTATTAGCAAATGGAAAGAAGATATATGTAGAAGCTAGAGTTGGTACAAGATGATTGTAGAATGTGTTGGTACTCAATGACTATGATGGTACCAGAACAGGAAAATTACAGGTACTGGAACAGAGATAGTGCAGGTACCGGAACATGAACAGTACATGAACATGTTGCTTGTACATCGAAACATATGATTAAACCATCATCGACAAAACTATTGTATAATCATCCTTTTAATCACTAAAAATATGGAAAATTATGTATTAACCACATAGGATGAATAACAAGAGATAATGGAGGTTTATGGTGTAATTAGCTATATATTATTTACGAAATGCAGGGAGAAGGTGTAATGATGAGTGTATTTGTATGGTGGAAAGTATGACAAAACTGGAGCTCAATAGGAGTCATTCAAGAAAATAAAAAATGTTGTATCCAACACTTTTGTTTTATATAGCCTAGATTTTAATCATGAATTTATCCTTTACACTTTTGTCTATGATCATTCTTTTGTAGCAATGCTAACCCAGAAAGATTTCAAAGGAAATGAAGAACCCATATATTTTATGAGTACGGACTTGCAAGGAGATGATCTCAACTACCCTACCATAGATGAGAAAACATTTTTTGTCTATAAGGTTGTTAGACACTCTAGTTCTTACATTCTTAAAATTCATACAAAAGTGATATTACCTCACCCCGTTATTCGATCATTATTCACTCAACAAGAATTAGGGTAACACAAAGAAAAAATTATTATATCCATCCATGAATTTGATCTTGAGATACAACCTACCCTTATTGTACAAGGGATGAGGTTGTGTAGGTTGGTTGCAGAGTCACAAGATCTTGCAACTAAAGAAGAATATAGATGGGAAAATGAAATTTCTATTTATACTAATGAAATCCTTTACATTCCAACTACTACAGAGTCATGGTATACTAATATGACATTTTTTCTACACCATGGAATATGTCTGAGACACATGAATTCAAGAGAGAAAAGAGATTTATGACTAGAATTCAATGAGTACAAAATAATTCGTGCCATTCTTTTTGGGAAGAACTATGATAGAGTATTGTTAAGATGTTTTGAAAAGGAAGAGCCAAAAAAATATTAAATGATCTCCATGATGGACCAGTTGGAGGTCATTTTGCTGGCGAAACTATAACTCACAAAATATGAGAGTTGGATATTATTGGCCTACTCTCTTTTGAGATGCGCACACTTATGTAATAAAATGTAAAACTTGTCAGTTAAGTGTGAGAAGAGATAAGAAGGAATCAATCCCACTGCAACTTGTTACGATTAGTAAACCATTTGAGTAGTGGGGTATTCATATCATAGGAGAGATAAACCCTTATTCATCAAAGAAACACAATTATATCTTAACCATGATATATTATTTTATCAATAAGTCTAAATATATCCATTTGATGCAAGTAAATGAAAACTTAGTCATTCAATTTTTGGAATAACATTTAATCACTAGGTTTGGGGTCCCTTCCTTTATTGTATTTGATAACGATGCTTATTTTTTCCATCTTTATTGTCTAAATTTTATTTATATAAATGGATTATTATGAGGTATTCAACTAACTATTATCAACAAGGTAATGGAGTAGTTGATTCAACCAATAAAAATCTTATTTGTATTTTGAAGAAGACTCTAATTGAGAATCATAGGAATTGGCACAATGCTTTCTCCAATGCTCTATGGGCCAATAGATTTAATCCTAAGGAGACATTGTGTACCTCTCCTTATTATATGGTGTATGGGAAAGAAATAATTCTTCCAACCAATATTTTATTGCCATCCCTATAGCTGTATTGAGATTCAAAGGGTCAATCTTCTTTCATCCTTCAAAATTGAATTGATACATTAATTATGTTCGAGGAAGAGAGGGAGAAGGATAAACACAAATTTGAATCTTACCAGTAGATCATGAAAAGGTGGTTTGATAAAAATAAGGTTGGTGATAAAAATTTGCATGTAGGTGTTATGGTTCTAAAATGGGATAGAGTTAATGATCCCAAAGGAAAACATAATTTTTTTTAGAACTTATGGCCTGGTCCTTACCATATTGTTGAAAATATAGGAGACAATACATATAGATTACAAACCTTGGAAGGAGAAAACTACTACACATGATGTTTAAGTCCGACAGGGAGTTTCGACGATATGGATAAAATCAACCGTATCATCAGACATTACTAATCAATTCTTAAAATTTCATTACATTTTTTCTTGGTTCCCTGAAACTTGTCGGAATTTCAATTACGTCCTATATTTATCAGACTTTTGACTCCCCTTAAATAGTTTTCAATAAAACCACCTTCTTCGCAGTCTGCTCAACTATGATGAAAACTGCTAGTATCTGGGAAAGAATGTCAATGGTACCATGCTACATGACTGTCATGACCCAACATTTCCCTATGGATTTCCACCATGGAACCCATGCAGCACTACCATGTCAGCATAGTATTTGTATCATGGGTTCATTTGGCACCTTGGGGATTAATTATGTTAGCTAGGGGGGATAAAAATTCTTGTTGAGGGCCTATTATGCCTACTAAGGTGTAACATGTTGTCTTGAGATGTTAATTAAACCTTAATAGATGAGAGATATCGAAAATAACAAGGATTAATGGATGAATGGAGTGAGATTATAAAAATTTCTCATGATGTGGAAAAAAAGGACAGTACCCCACACATAGTTGTGTTTCCAGATAGGCTATGAGAAAATATCAAGTGCAAAGTTAGTTAATTCAACTAGTGACATCATATGATCGTTGGTCCTGATCGGTGCCACCTAGATTTTATACCCCTTTGTATAATAAAGGGACCCTAGTCCATGGCACTAGAAGGGTCCTCCATTAATCTACTATTGCATTAACTTCTTGAAGTAAGACTAGCACCAAGAAGTTAGTGCGTTATAGTGGGCAAGAGTGTTAGTGTAAATCAGTTGAGACCTAGCACAATATGTCGACCATGGGGGAAACTTGGGAAATATTTATATGGCCGGATCATATCAGGTCATAATACTACACCATATACCGATGTTGCCACCAGTGAAGAAGAACCATGCTGCATCAATGACAGTCTAGGAGGCCCCAAGATAGATAAAGGGGGAGTCTCTAGTAGTAGTGCGATGACCAAAGGAAAAGGAGAACATATTGAGGGGAGGAATTAATGATGCAAACATTGATGAGGGTCTAGGAAAATATAAGGAGACAAGAGACAAAGTTGTTCATGAGAATGAACATGTCAAGATTGGTTGGTCCAAATGGGAATTGAAGTTGTTTGACCTAGGTATAGGATACTGCGATAGTTTCCTCGCAACAAGACCATAAATCATGGTGAACATATACCTGGTTATATCAATCCTGCCCATGCCCACCATAATCCTTTGCATCAATATGGTACACAATACATCATCAACCATTAACCATCACTTCCACTATTCTCTTTCTTCCCAGTGGTGCACTCTCCATATCCATATTGCATTATGTATCTTCTATCAGACCCTTCGGTCCACTACCAAGTTTGGCACCCATTCACATTGTAAGTTGCTTCAGTACCATCCCATAATGTGAAGCGGGTGACTAGACAAAATACACTTTTGAGTATCGATTGCGGCAACTGATTGGATACAACAAGGAAAATTATTCCTAAAGTAAGAACAATAAGAGTAAATCGAGTCTATTGAGATCATTTCCTTTCAGCTATAACAACTAGCTCAAGGACCTATGAACACATGCACAGTTAGTTATGATTGACTTATGTAACCAACCTATGGGTTGAGGTGGTCCCCATGGGGAACATAATATACAAGGTTGTAAGTAGAGATATAGGAAAGGAGAGGCTTGTTAGAGAGACCTTAGGAGGAATCTTTGGAGAGAATAAATGTGTAGAATTCGTATTACAATTTTCCCAATTGTTTAATGGATATTGTAACTACGATGTCTCTCATGTAAAGATCCTACTATTATGAAGAATTAATGGAAGATCAATATTGTTTTGACTCATACTTATCTTATATATGATGCTTGTTGTGATCTTTAGTGTTTATATACAATATTTAAGGGATATTTAATGCATATTTATAATAATGTTTGAATACACCTACATGAAATTATATTACAAGTTATATCAGTTTGATATTTCAGTTTGTATACCTACATGAAATATGCATACTATTTGATTTTTCAGTTTGTATACCTACAATAAATTATATTACAAGTTACAAGATTGTACAAAAGTTGTACATCTATATACACATTTTTTTGTGCAATTGGAAAGTTAAAACCCTTTTCTATGCAAAAAGACCAAAAATTGTCTTGTGGGACAAAGAGGACAAATTTTGTATAGGTGTAAATTTTTCCTTCGTGCAAAATGCATGCTACGCTACACTAAAATGCACACCCATGTCTCAAATTGTAAATTATGTGTTAAGTCATTTTACATAATCCTATATACTTATTTTTTCATTTACATTCATAAAAGAATCTGTTATGCAAAAATATGCAAGAGATGCCTAGTAAAACCCTAGAATTGCACAAATGTTTGTAAAAAGTAAGCCAAGGTTGTATTATACCTTAGATTTCAGTTGCACAATTTGTTTGGCGTTGTGGTTTATCATATTAGAATTGTTTATGTTGTTAATTTTTCAATTTCAATTTTAAAAAGGATTTATGTGCAAAAGAGGCAAAGTTTGTTGTGTAATTTGGAAGGTCGAAACTGTACTAAGTGACCAAATTAAAATGCATGCCCAAGATTCCATGTAGCTCCAAAAATTCTTTTATAAGGTGTAATATGGATTTAAATATATGGTAAATTTACCTATGTCATTTAAAGCACAATTGAATAATAGGAGAGGTTTTTTTCATGCACCTAGATTTGAGATTTCATATAAATTTGAAGGCAAAACAACCTTAGAGTAAAATGCACACCCTAGTCTCAATTTTGACCCAAATTGAGTGGTTCAACTTGCATAAGGTGTAATTTGTGATTTTACACTTGTCTATAACCTTATATTGACATTTTTAGACAAAACCCTATCTAATGTGCATAAAGGATAAAAAAAATCTTGTAAAACCAAAGGGCCAAATTGTTAAAGTTGGCTATATGAAAATGCATGCCCAAAGTTGGCTAAGCCTCCATAATTTAATATTTAAGTTGTAAATTGATGATCACAATATTTTTTAAATTTTTTTACAATTAGGAGTGCATTTACACTCCAAAATGGATGATTTGTATGCACAAATATTCATTCCCTTTTGATGAATCATATGATGGTGGGTTATGAGAGAAATCAAGGTCAGTGACTTCTAAACAACCAATGATGCATAGAAAATGGAATAAACTTAACAACACATAATTAACACATATAATAAAATAATCTAAAGAGAATAAATAATAGAAAATATAGAGTTTGTTCACCCCCAAATTGATTGATTCAAGTTGGAGAGTGTGTAATTAATTTAACCTTTTATATATGCATATACCTTTATATGTGCATTTAGAGAAATAAAACCCCTTTTTGTGCAAAAAGACCAAAAATAATGTCTTATAGAATGAAGATGTCAATATTACATGATATATTACAAGTTACAGTGTTGTATAAAAGTTGTACATCTGTCTATACCTTTGCTTGTGCAATTGGAAACTTAAAACCCTTTGTTGTGCAAAAAGACCAAAAATTGTCTTGTAGGAAAAAGAGGGAAAATTGTTTGAATTAGACTTCTTAAAATGTGTGATAGCTTAAGGGAAATGCATGCCCAGTGGTGAATTTTGTTTGATGAGGTGATGAATATATAGGCTATTGAGTAATGCATTCCTTAATATGAGATATGTATTCCTTAAGAAGAAAATGCACTCTCAAATATGGAAATTATGTGTTCTCTACTTGAAAACAAGGCATGCTATAAAATGCATGCCCTAGAGTGAAAATGACAAGCCTTGTGTTGGGATTTGCATGATAACTTCCTGAAATAATAATATTAGGAAAAATTCATAACTTTAGATGAATTATGCACATTATGCACAATGTCCTTGTGAAATTTCATGAAAATGGGTCATTGAGGAAAATGCATGCCCTATTAGGGAAAAATGAAGGATGCATATATGTTGTTGTGTCCCCATAATTTGGTGAAGGGTGAAATATACATTTTGGTTTTGGGTTACATTCATGAACTAATATGTATTGTTACATATACAACTCCGAAATTGTTTATAGTGATATATGATAGATTAATGATTCCACAAGTGAAATATTGTGGTTGTGGATTGTTGTTGTATATGAACATACCAAGTAGAGTATTTATGCAAGAATGTTTTATCCATATATTGTATAATGAATGGTCATGGAATGAAAATTACCATTGTGGAGTAAATTGGGAAAATGTTGCATTTTTAGCTTGTGTATGTATTGTAATTTGCATGCACAATTATTGTTTTACAAGCCATATGCATACTTCATACATATAGGTTTCAACCTGTTTGTACAACCTATTTGTAAAAAGTAATCCAATGTTGTATTATACCTTACATTTAAGTTGTGCAAGTTGATGGGGGTGTATTTTATCATATTAGACCTATTCACGTTGTTAATTTTACAATTGAAAGTTAAAAAAGGGTTTTTGTACGAAAGAGACAAAGTTTTCCTTGTAATTTGGAAGGTCGAAACTGTACTAAGTGACCAAATTAAAACGCATACCCAAACTTCCCAGTACCTCAAAAATTGTCTTATAAGTTCTAAGATGGATTTAGATATATGGTAAATTCACATGTCATTTAAAGTGCAAGTGAAGAACATAAGAGGTTTCTTTTATGCACCTAGATTTCGTATTTCATGTAAAATTGAAGGAAAAACTGCCTTACAGTAAATGCATGCCCTAGTTTCAATTTTAACTCAAATTGAGTGGTTCAACTTGAATAAAGTGTAATTTTTTATTTTTCACCTTTTTATAAACTTAGATCAGGATTTTTAGACAAAAAACTTCTCGATGTGCATAAAGGATAAAATTTCCTTGTAAAACCAAAGGGCCAAATTGTTAAAGTTGGCTATATGAAAATGCACAACCAAATTTGGATAAGCCTCCATAATTTAAGATTTAAGTTTTAAATTATTTATTACAATATTGTTAACTTATTTGTACAATTAGGAGTGAAATTACACTCCGAAAAGGATTATTTTTATGTTGTACATAATCACCAAACTTGTTGTGTTGCCTCTCTATCAAAGGCAGACATACTTGAACCTTCCTTGGAACAATATGTATAATCATTATCACATGCAGAAGGAGGAAAATTAAACTCATTTTCTGGAAAATATGTCATCACTAATCAAGGAATAATCAAATTCTTCATTGGTTTCTCGGGCTAATACTTTCCTAAGAAATTTATGGAGTTAAATTCAAGGTTTTTCATAAGGCAGAATGTATACTATCCACAACCTCATTAATGGGATAATTGAAACTATAAAAAATCATTCTCCCCAAACTGCAAGCCAACTAACAGAAGTGATTGACAATGACAGACTAAGATCAGAGTCTATAGTGGTGGTCGACATAATGATTGACCATTTATCATTGGATTAGAATGGAAGAAGATCAGATGACTCATATCCATTTTCGTGTTTGAAATAACTCAATTGTTAAATAACAAGGGTGAATGTGAAGTTAGATTATGTTAAATTTAACTATCCACGTGTTAGCACTAAGTTCTATTGCATTTTTTCTTGGGATTAATTGGGGTCCATATTTCATTTGTGAAATCATTGAGGACCGTCTACTCAATGGATGATTAAAATCCAACCGTTGATTTGTTTAAATCACCTAGATAAGCCTGGATGATCCACTCCATAGTTGATCATGTCCGAACAATTGATCTCTTTATACTCCAAGATAAGAACTGTGTGAGTTTTCTCTCGGTCACAGGCCAAAGTCATATGTAATGTGATTGGTTAAAGTGTTATCCCAAATAGCACCTGGTTATAGGGTGTGGTCACTTGGTAAATAAAATGTGTGTCTTCAGGATAGAGTATAGAATATCCCTTGCACCCTATGTGTCTAGTTGGTGGTCACAACACTTGGTCATATGGGAAAAGGGGGCCACGACTTAGCACCTACCCAATGTTTGATATAGGAAATGCACCAGAAAGAAAATAAAATCTTGAATCTAATCCTTTGAAGGACTAAGGACGCAGTTGAAGTGTGGGGTTCTATTCTACCTATTTGATTAGGTAATTATGGAGAACAAACAAATGATTGATTTTTTTTTTCAACTTGGAATTTAGAGCTACTGTCATGCACAATTCTCTTGATGCAAATGCTAGAGAGCGTCAAACAGAACAAAGTTCACACCATTTTTCAACAATTGAATAAAGTTTGGTATTGTTGAAAGGAAAAAATCCTATGAAAAGTACCTGGATTACCAATTCCAATTGAGAATATAATTCTTAATATAATTCTTCATCAAAGATATTTTGAAGAGGGACTAAGGTCACCCGATTACTTAAAACTGATAATTGAGGAAGGAATTTTTTCTTAAAGAAACATTATAATTATGAAGAGGCACATTGATTCATTGCTCCTTTACAAAGAGACACAATGGTTCAATGTCATAAACCTTTTGGAATATTATATAAACAAAAGATCATGGTGAAAGGAAAGTGTCCCTGGGAGCTAATTCATAAAATCTAAATAGAAGCAGAGTCCAAGGAATAATTTGAAACCTAAAACATACACATGAAGTGAGAGTGGAAGGGAGGAACAAGGGAGGATTGGAGTCCTCTACAGGTTAGAGCCTGAACAACAGAGAGTTGCAACTTCCTCAAGTTGTTTCTTAAAAATAGAGGATTGGATTCCTCTAAATGTTGGACCCTAATCTACAGGGATTTGCATCTTCCTCAAGTTGTTTTTTGAAAACAAGGGATTGGTGTATCCTTGAGTATGTGCTCAAAATAAGGGAGATTGGTGTCTCCTACAAGTTGTATCTTGTAAATGAAATATAAATTTTATGATTGTTGCATTTAAATTATGTGTATTGTACTTTCTTGTTGATCAATTATTATGGTTAATAATTTTAAGAATTAAAGAATAGATTAAAATTATTAAAAAGAAGCAATACTGATTCACCCCCACTCTCAGTATTGAAAAAAATTTCAACAGTTGGTATCAGAGAAAGTTCCTTCACCTCATTCTAACCACTAGAAGAAAGTTTTTGAGAAATCACAATGGATCAACAAGAAGGAATGCCCTCTAATAGAGCACCATTGTTCAAAGGATATGATTATGCAATTTGGAGTATAAGGATGAGAAGTTATCTAATGGATATTGGATGTGATGTTTGGTTATTTGTGGTTAAAGGTTATAAAGCACCACCTATTGCACCTTCATATGCTGCTGCAAAGAAACTCTGTAATGATAATTCAAGGGATATTAATGCAATTCTTGGTGGATTAACAAACTATATATTTGTAAAAGTGATGGATTATAAATCAAAAAAATAATTTGGGACAAACTTAAAACCATCTATGAAGGATATCAAAGTCAAGCAAGAAAACATTTAAACATACAAAGGACAGTTTGAAGGTCTAAAGATGAAAGAGGAATAAAACATTGCATAATATCTTCAAAGAGTGGATGAAATTGTCAATTCAATCAGAGCTCTGGAAGAAGATCTAGAAGATAAAATTATTTTTCAAAAAGTGTTGAGATATAAAAATTATATATAACATAAATAAAATGCTAGAAATACCAGATATAAAAATTATCAAATACCAGATATAAAAATTATGCATAACATAAATAAAATGCTAGAAATGGCAGAATAACAACAATATAACCACAATAATCACCACAATAACACTGAAATGATATAAGAATAACAATAGAAATATCACTTTGATTCTGAGAGAAATGTTCACGAGCCTCTTCAAGGGGCAACCTCCAGTCGAGCAGAGCTCTATTACAATAATCTCCAAGCATGGGTTCTCATACCCTCGACTCCTATTTATACTAAATATGTCTATCAAAAGAAACATCAAGAGGAAGATCCTTCTAGAAGCGGAAGCTTCTATTAGGTCTTCTTACATTCAACTTATTCTATTTTATTGCAAGGCCTTATTAATATTGACCTTTATTACATTTGAATATATTGTTCTACCTATGTGCGGGTTAGGACCCTAACATGTCCTCCCCCTTAAAAACAACTTTGTCCTTAAGGCTTGAGATGTGGAAATTGCTACAGAATGGTAGTTGGTTCCCAAGTGACATCTATTGGAGTTGTATCTTTCCACTGGATTAACACTTCCTTGATGGTTCTCTGACATAGGCGATGCTCACGCTGGTCCAAAATGGCTTGTGGTTGTAGCCAAATGGATCCTTCTTCGGCTAACTCAGGAAGGTTGGTTTCAATTTGGCACTTAGTTCCGATCACCTTCTTTAAGTAGGAAACATGAAAAACAGGATGTAGCTTCGAATGACTGGGCAAAGTTAACTGATAGGCCAGCTGTCCTAGATGCTTGAGAACTGTATAAGGACCATAAAATTTGGGCGCTAGCTTCTGACAATTCTCGGCCCTAAGAGAATTTTACTTGTAAGGTTGTAGGTGAAGAAACACATGATCCTCTTCTTCAAATTGACGTTCAGAGTGACCTTGATCTTCTTGTTTCTTCATGCAATTCTATGCCATGACCAAATTCTCTTTGACGGTATGGAGAATAGCCTCTCGAACTGTAAGTGTTTGGTCAACCGCCTGGACCTTCGAGACACCAGGTAAGTATGAGAGAACTGAAGGTGGATTCTGTCCATATACCGCTTCAAAAGGAGTCATGCATGTAGTTTTATGGTATGAAGTGTTGTACCACCATTAGCTAGGGGTAATCATTGAGCTCACTGATTTTTCTTTTCCGAGGAAAAACACATCAAATATGTTTCCAAACACTTGTTGACAACTTCTATTTGACCATCATTCTGGGGATGATAAGTTGTACTGAGATGCAATTGGGTGCCTTGTAGCTTGAACAATTCTTGCCAAAAATTGCTTGTGAAAGTTAGGTCGCGATCAGAAACAATAGAGTGTGGCATGCTATGAAGCTTGAAGACTGTTGGTTGTGGAGCCTGATTATCTTCCTGATTTAGAGGTCTTTTACTTTCAGCCGTGTTTACACCCCATGAAGTATTTACACCCCAGAAGTATGTACACTCTTCCATGTGGGGGAGTGCAGAGGGGGGTAACCCCCTCTGCGGGGTCCGGGGGGGGTATTCCCCCAGCTGGGGGGTCTGGGGGCAAGCGGGCCCCCGAAGAAAAAATTGCCTTGTAAAAGCATATTGAAATTCATTGTAAATCTGGACCGTTCATTATAAGGTCACAGATCTAATGATAGAGATTATGTTAGGGTTTTTTTCCCTAGAAGGCAACCCTCTTTTATGAGGGAAATGTATTGTTGCTAAGTATGTTGGCGAGTATTGTATTCTGAGAGAGGAGACTGTGAGAGAAAGAAGAGGAGGTTACATCAGGTTTTACTGTAGGTTGTATCCCTTCATTTTGCTGGATAATAATAAAGAAAGGACCTGGCAATTTCTCTGGTGGATGTAGCCCACACTGGGTGAACCACGTAAATTTGTGTCTCTCTTGTATTGTGTATATTCTATGTTTTGTTTCCGCATTTGTTTTATTTTATTTCTCCACGGTCCTATTTTTCTAACAACTGGTATCAGAGCGTAAGGTAACTCGCAGGAAAAGTGGGTTCCTAGTTCGAGTGGGAGCAATGTCGGAAGATGGAAAGTTTAGGGTCAATAAATTTAATGACCAAAACTACCAGTTATGGAAGATGCAGATGGAAGATTATTTATATCAGAAGTATCTATTCCTACCATTGAGCGGAGTAGCAAAGAATCCAACGGCCATGAAGGACGAAGAATGGGAGATTCTTGATAGAAAGGCTCTAGGAACGATACAGCTGAGCCTGCCAGCGTCGGTGGCTTTCAATATCTCGAAAGAAAAGACAACGAAGGGTTTGATGGACGCGTTGGCCAAATTGTATGAAAAACCCTCAGCGTCCAATAAGGTATTTCTAATGAAAAGATTATTTAATATGGAGATAACGGAAGGTGGGTCTGTTGCAAATCATTTAAATGAATTTAATACGGTTACTAATCAACTAAGTTCTGTAAAAGTTGACTTTGATGATGAGGTTAGGGCTCTTCTAATATTGTGCTCATTGCTAGAAAGATGGAATGGCTTGGTCATTGCTGTAAGTAACTCTGTCTTTGGTTCAAATACTTTAAAATTTGATGATGTTGTTGGTGTTATCCTTAGTGAGGAAATGCGACGGAAAAGCACAGGTGAGACATCAGGTAATGTGTTGAACATGGAGAACAGGGGAAGACAAAAGGATAGAAGAAAGGGCTCAGGGAACCGTGGGAATTCTAGGAAGGGAAAATCCAAATCTAGACTTGGAAAGATAGAGTGATGGAATTGTGGGAAGAAAGGACATCTGAAGAAAGACTGCAGAGCTCCAAAGAAATAAAGAGATGGACATTAGGAGAGAAATCAGGAAGCAAATGTAATAGGTGATGTGTTACAAGATGCTTTGATTCTTTCTGTAGATAATATTTCTGAGTCTTGGGTAGTAGATTCAGGGGCTTCATTTCATGCC
>ML791574.1:40794-57421 GCA_009831015.1 Picea engelmannii | reverse complement strand
GCAGAGTATGTTGCTGCTACAGAGGCTAGTAAAGAGATGATTTGGTTACAAAGGTTTATGGAGGAATTGGGAAAGAAGCAGGAGAACAACAAGTTGTACTGTGACAGTCAGAGTTCCATTCACCTTGCAAAGAACTCATCCTTACATTCGAAGACTAAGCATATACATTTGATGTACCACTTCATACGATCCATCTTGGAATATGGACAATTGAAGATGGAAAAGATAAACACTAGCCATAATCTTGCAGACATGTTAACAAAGGGAGTAACCAGGGAGAAACTGAGTTCTTGCTCAGTTTCAGTTGGTCTTCAAGAATAAAAATGAAGATGAGAAATTTGCCAGCTCCAAGAAGGTTCAGAGTCTAGCATATACAACAGCGGTGGAGTTGTTGAGATCAATCTCCAAGTGGGAGATTGTTCGTTGTGGAGCCTGATTATCTTTTTGATTTAGAGGTCTTTTACTTTCAGCCATGTTTATACCCCATGAAGTATTTACACCCCAGAAGTATGTACACTCTTCCATGCGGGGGAGTGCAGAGGGGGGGTACCCCCTCTGTGGGGTCTGGGGGGGATATCCCCCCGGCTAGGGGGTCTGGGGGCAAGCGGTGGTTTGGGGGCGAAGCCCCCGAAGCAAAAATTGCCTTGTAAACATATATTGTAATTTCATTGTAAATTTGGACCATCCATTATAAGGTCGCAGATCTAACGATAGATATTATGTTAGGGTTTTTTTCCCTAGAAGGCAACCCTCTTTTATGAGGGAAATGTATTGCGGCTAAGTATGTTGGCGAGTATTGTATTCTGAGAGAGGAGACTGTGAGAGAAAGAAGAGGAAGTTACAACGGGTTTTGTTGTAGGTTGTATCCCTTCATTTTGCTGGATAATAATAAAGAAATGACCTGGCAATTTGTCTGGTGGACGTAGCCCACACTGGGTGAACCACGTAAATTTGTGTCTCTCTTGTATTGTGTATCTTCTGTGTTTTGTTTTCGCATTTGTTTTATTTTATTGCTCCACAGTCCTGTTTTTCTAACAAAGACTTGATCCATGAAAATTTGAGCCACCGTGGATACTGTAAAGGGGTGTTGAAGAGAGCATAAATGAGCATACTTGGAAAGACGATCAACAACCACCATGATGACTAATTTATTTCTTGATTTGGGTAAGACTGTAATAAAATCCATAGAGATGTCCTTCCAAATAGCAGGTGGAATTGGGAGCAGTTGTAGTGTTCCTGGAGATTTGACTATTTTTCTCTTGTTGCGTTGACACACATCACATTCGGCGACAAAATTATAAATGTCCTGTTTCATACCATCCCAGAAAAAAGAACGTTTGACCCTGTCTTAGGTTTGGGTGAACCCGGAGTGCCCCGCTGTCGGTGTAGGATGAAGCTCAGAAAGTACCATGAATTTAAGCTTTGATTGTTTACTTAAATATAGATGACCTTTGTATCGAAGCTCATCATGGAGCCAAGAGTACCCTGGGGGAGTTGGAACACTGGACTGCAATTGTTGGATCAGCTGCGAACTTTTGGGATCTTGTAGCCATTCCTGGCGAACGGCTTGGGCCCAATCTGGTACAATGAAGGAAAGAGAAAAAAGGGATCCTTCATCTTCATATTTGTGGGAAAGTGCATCTGCAACCCCATTTTCTTTGCCTTTCTTTTAAATGATCTCATAATCATAGCCAAATAGCTTAGTTACCCATTTTTGTTGCTCTGGGGAGGAAATGTGTTGTTCCAGAAAATACTTGAGGCTTTGATGGTCTGTCTTAATTTGGAAGCGTTGCCCCAATAGATAAGGGTGTCACAAATCAATGGCATGCAAAATATCCAACATTTCCTTTTCATAGATAGATTTGCCAAGATTTCTTTCAGATAGTTGCTTGCTGATAAAGGCCAAAGGCAGACCCTCTTGCATAAGGATAGCACCAATTCCTTTCCCTGAAGCATCAAATTCCAAGACAAAGGTCTTTGTGAAATCAGGAAGGGCCAGGACTGGGGTGGTGCACATGGCCATATTCAAGGTTTGAAAAGATTGAGCAACAACTGGAGTCCAAGTGAAAGAGATTGTTTTTAGGAGAGCAGTGAGACGTGCTGGAATCTTTTCGTAATTCTTAACAAACTTGTGATAATAACCTGTTAAGCCCATAAATCCATGAAATATTTTGAGAGTCTTTGGGTGAGGCTAGTCTTGCATAGCTTCAATCTTTTTAGGATCCACCCTGACGCCGTCCTTTCCAACCATATGACCCAAGTACTCTACTTTTGAGGTGCCAAAAGCCCATTTAGACTGTTTCAGGAAAAGTTGGTGCTAAGAGAGTAGATGGAGAACTCGATCCACATGAGCAAAATGTTTTGTCCAGTTCTTGCTATAGATGAGGATATCATCAAAGAAAACTAAGACAAAATGACAGAGAAAAGGACAGAAGACATGATTCATGAGGCTTTGGAAGTTGGAGGGGGAATTACACAAGCCAAAGGGCATGACCAAAAAGTCAGAGTGGCCCTCATGAGTTCTAAAGGAAGTCTTGGGAATGTCTGCCTCTTTCATATGTATCTGGTGGTAGCCCGAATGAAGATCAAGTTTAGTAAAGAATTGGGTGCCACTCAGTTCATCCAGGAGGTCATCAATGACATGAATGGGAAATTTGTCTTTAATGGTAAGTTTGTTGAGGGCACGGAAGTCAGGACACATTCTCCAATAACTATATTTCTTTAGGACCATGACCATGGGAGAAGAGTAGGGGCTCATACTAGGGCAGATAATGCCTGCATTAAGGAGTTCCTAGACCATTTTATCAATTTCATTTTTTTGGGAAAAGGGGTGACGATACAGACGAATATTGGGAGGAAGGCTTCTGGGTACAAGGGGAATGGAATGATCATGAACACCACATGAAGGAGGGAGTCCCTAGGGAGTGGAAAATACCACTTGATGTTTAGAAAGGATGGCTTGGAGGTCTTGCGGCACCGAGGGTGTTTCTGTTGCTTGTATGGCATGGAGTTGAGCAATAACACCATAATGACCCTTTTTGAGCATCTTTTCCATGCGATGGGAACTAATGATCTCAAGTGAACCGACAGTGATGCCTTGGAACTTATATTGGTGGCCCTCCTGGTCAAATTGCATGGTTAATTCCTGAAAATCCATGAGAATGGGACCCAAAGTCCTTAGCCAGTCTACACCCAACACAATGCCACAACCGCCCATGTCGATAGCAACCATATGAGATTTTAGCTGGTAGTCACCAATTTGGAGACACACATTTTCACAATGCCCTCCACATTTCATGGAGCCACCATTGGTAATCATGATTTGGAAATTATTGATGACATGGATGTAGCAATGAGTTTCTTGGGCAATGTGATGATGAATAAAATTATGGATGCTTCCACTATCAATCAGAATGATGACCTTCTGATGCTTGATGTAACCAATTAGCTTGAGGGTTTGGGGAGCGGAGAAGCCAGTGAGACCATTGAGGGAAATGATCGGTTCTACTTCAGGAGGGTCTAAGGGAGGGGTTATGTCGTGGGTTTTAGGTGACTCAGACACAAGGGGAGTTTCAATATCCTCTTCCAAAATATCCTCGGAGATGGCCATAAACATCTTTTGTTCCTTACACTTGTGGCCTGGTAAATATTTGTCATCACAATTATAACAAAGGCCTTTGAGTTGGCATTCAGCCATTTCAGCTCTGGTCAATTTTTGGATCTTTAGTGGAGCAGAGGGAGTAGGGGGATTTACTGGTTTAGGGCAAGGGATAAAGGCGGGTTTCTGGTTTTGAGAAGATATAACCTGTTGTGCTTCTTTAGCTCTTTTAGTAGCCTCCACCCAACTCTGAGGTCGAGCCATGAGGACATGGGCCCGAATCTCATCCTTGAGGCCACTGATAAAACATTCTCAAAAAAAGGCATCAGACATGCCCTTTGTCCGAAAATTCAAGCGCTCAAAGGCAGCTATAAAGTCTTCCACTATTCTTGATTGTTTCAACTTTGTCAAACGGCCCAAATGGTTGTTGTCAGTGTCAAAGCGTTCATAAATCTTTGCCACAAAGTGTGTCCAAGCAATCTACCCTTCATGAGAAGTTTTTCTCCATTTCCACCATTGCCAACGTTCTTGATTTAGATGGAGAACACCATACCGAAGTTTGGCCAAGTCATCTGTAATGTCGTATAAAGAGAAATAATGTTCCATTTGGGTTACCCAACTAGTGGGGTCTGAGCCATCAAATTTGGTCACATCCACCCGCGGAAGGCATAGGTCACGTTGAAAGTGATGGTTTTGAAAGTTATGGGAATGAGAGGAATGTTCACCTTCAGTATGTGGAGGTGAGGAAGAGGAAGGGTTATTTGTAGGGATATGTAGTTTGGTGCAGAGTACCGAAAAGACAGATTCAAGATGGGTGGTGAGGTCTTGTTTGATGTCCTCCATTGAGGATTGCATGGTTGTATTAATGGAGGCAACATTGGCATTGAGTTGTTTCACTTCTTTTTGGGTCTCGATGAGACTAGATTACAAGGTGTTGAAGCGAGCTTCCAAATCTTGGCTACGGGTATGGGCCATGAGGATGGGGGAACTGAAAAGGAGTGGGCGGAGTCAAAAAGTTTGCCGAAAAATTATATGTATAAATGTGATAAGGGCGAAGAGATGAATCCAATGGAATAGATCTCAAATAATGGTGAAAAAAAATTTGGTTTGAAGAATACCGCAAAGAGGAAATGCTTAAATGCTTAACCAGAAATAAATTTGTATTTACTTGGAAACCCGAAAATAGTTGCGCGGCAATAGATCTTGTCTATTTTAATTTGTTTATGTTTCTGTCCCCAAGGGTTAGGTATTCAAGGGTTCTACAGACAAGGGTTTTCCCTGTGATATAGCTCTCTGATATACATGCGGGGTCCAACAGTAGTACTCTGCCCAATATCTCAGGGCACTAACTAAGGAGGATAGACTGCACCCTTAGCCATACTACCCAACTACCTAGGTACTAGAGAGTATCTTCCCGAGTGTTGTTTTCGGTGGCACTATAGCAGTCAGGCGGTCGATCGGTTTATCTAAAGAGGGCTTCGGGAAATCTAGGCCGATCCGTACACAGGTGTTTTCTGATGCGCCACCACTCAAAGGGGTACCAACAAGGGTTACAAGGGTGTTCAACAGATGTGCGCTTAAGAACCACTTGCATTTCCTACATGTATGAATCCCTCAAACGTGGGTTTATGCACGTAACAATAGATCTCTGTGGTTTAAAGACGTCGGAATATGTCTCTACCCTGAAAAAAAAAATTACCCACAATTTCTGCCAAAGTGCTTTGATACCACTTGTAATATACCAGATATAAAAAGTATGCAGAACAAAAATAAAATGCTAGAAATGGCAGAATAACAACAATATAACCAGAATAATCACCACAATAACACTGAAATGATATAAGCATAACAATAGAAATAGTACTTTGATTCTGAGAGCAATGTTCACGGGCCTCTTCGAGGGAGAAACCTCCAATCGATCAGATCTCTATTACAATAATTTCCAAGCTAAGGTTCTCATACCCTCGATTCCTATTCATACTAAATATGTCTATCAAAACAAGCATCTAGAGGATGATCCTTCTAGAAGCATAAGCTTCTATTAGGTCTTTTTACATTCGGCTTATTCTATTTTATTGCAAGGCCTTATTAATATTGACATTTATTACATCTGAATATATTGTTCTACCTATGTGCAGGTTAGGACCCTAACAGAAGCTGTGAGAGATATGCCAAAGATTATAAAACCTTCAAACTTTGTTTGTAAGCACTTCCAACATGGAAAGAAGACAAAAGTAAAATTTAAGACAAAAGAATACTCTACATCAAAACCATTAGAACTTGTTCATACTGATCTCTGTGGACCTACCAGAACTAAAATCATACAAGGTGAACATTACTTCATCTTATTCATTGATGACTATACAAGAATGACTTGGGTAACCTTTCTCAAAGAAAAATCATAAGCATTTGAAAACTTTAAAATCTTCAAAGCACATGTTGAAAACGAGATTAATCTCAAAATATAGTGCCTAAGATCAGACAATGGAGGGGAAATTACCAGGGATGATTTTAAGGATGGAAATTTATTTTAAAATGTAGAAACCTTGGAGAATATTACTAATCCTTGATATGCCAACTATAAAATGTTTGGTCACATTTTTGTAAAAATATTCAAATTTCTAAGAAATTTATTGTTTGTATAAAATTTTGGCGATTCTTAAGGTAAAATAATTTTATATATTATAATTTGGTTGAATCATTTTTAGAAGAGAAAATATTTATTTGGGAAAAACCATGGAAAATTATCTCACGAATGAAATTTAGCCCCTAAAATAATCCCTGGAATTTCCTCAAATGAGTTCAACAATTTTTGTGAAACTCGTGGAATTAAAAGACATTTTTCATCTCCGAGAACTCCTCAACAAAATTGAGTTGCTGAGAGGAAGAATATAATTGTTAAAGAAGAAACTAGAACCATGTTAAATGAATCCAAATGCCCAGATATATATTGGAGAGAAACAATGTATACAACTTTATACATACTCAACATAACACAACTTAGAGTCAACCATGACAAGACACCATATGAGTTGTGGTTTGGAAAACCAACATCAGTCAAACTCTTCAGAGTCTTTGGGAGAAAATGCTATATTAAGTGAGATGATGATAACCTAGGAAAATTTGACTCTAGATCATATGAAGGTATATTTATTGGTTACTCTTCCAACAAAAAGGCCTATAGATGCTATAACCTGATGCTACACAAAATTGTGGAGAGTGCAAATGTAAAAGTGGATGATCTAAAATAAAGAAGAAACAAATCTCAAGATAATTCAGAATTTGATGATGATGAACAAGAAAATGAAGAAATACAAGAAGAAGAAAAAGAAGAGCAAGAATCCCCAAGACAAGATACAAAATCACCATCAAGGAGGGTACAGAGAAATCATCCTGAAAGTCAAATCATATGAAACAAAAGTACTGGAGTTGAAAAAAGAAGAAGTTTAACATATGAATTCTTGACGACGATTTTTGTCAACAATATTTAGCCGACAAAGCGTTGCCAGACTTCCCCTCGAATGAAATTTCTTGGGAAATTTTTTTCACACTCTCATTAAGATTGGATCAACCCACTCAACAAATTTATTATGGCTCTGAATCTATCATTCATATGGCTTATTTTTGAGGTTCTCTGCATTCTTAAACTTGTCATTTGTATACTCATAAACCAAGTCCAAATACATTTCTCATGCCTCTCTCTTTTCCTAATCCACTACATATTGTAAATTCATTATACGAGATGCCTTACCATCATATAAATCCTTTATGTTCCAAGACTCACCTTACCTTCATACCTTTTAATAAAGGGAGAGAAAATAATTATTAAAGTTTCATGTCATACTACTTCCTTGTTTAAATATCCCTCTCTAATGTTTAATTATACCAAACTTTTTCTTTTAGGATTATCCTCATGCCATATCATGAAGCAAAAAAAAAAGGGGAACGTGGCTATGCATGGGATTTTAACATGTTAACACGTGGGTATAAGGAGTCAATGATTATTTTCTTTGAAGAATTAGTGGATATGACAAATTACCATTCTCTTGTTTTAGATTTGATATTACAATTGTGGTTTCTACTAATTCAATATGCCACATTGTGATAAGGAGAAAGCCACTCAATGGCCACTTTGTTGAATACCGAGATGGAATGGACGTATCATTTCATAATGGAGGTTTACTTTATGATTACTCTGTGGATTAGATTCTCCAAATGGAAATATCACTATAGAAATCCTTCCCTTATGATGACAGAAAAGAGATCTCTTTCATCTTCAGATTTGCGAGATGCAATTTATCAAACAAAGGTTAACCATGGCACTCTTTTGAGACAGAATGAATGTACAAGTGAATTTCATAGAAGCTGCACCTATCTATCTAATAAGACACCATTATTCGTGAGAATTCACCAATTATGCATGTAAAATATAATCGAGATTAGAAATCCTGAATACAGAGTAGCCTTTCCTGTACGTCAATCATTTTTTGGTACAATGCAAGTGATGGAAACACCAAAACTGGAGAGAATGGGACCACTTGCTACTTTCATGACAATAGCTACGATTACCATGTGTCACTGGATGCAGAAGCAAACGCATTACAGAAGCTCTCGATTTCATGATTTATATCACCACCTTTAACACAAAAGACAAGAGAAAATAGGCAGTATATAATCTTGAAAGAAAATAAACTTTTAGCATGGCAAGGTGAACCCGTCATCTTGACACAGATAAAGGATGAATATCAACAAGTAGTGAAATATTATGGAGAGAAGGGAAAGTCATATATAAATTGGGAAGCAACATGGCACTATCATTAAATACAAGTATTCCCTGGGTGATGTGTGGTGATGTGTAAACAAATTGATGCTCCAGACCCCATTATCAATACCTACGAGGATTTCTGTTGTCACTATTTTAAACCTAATTCTCCTGGAAATCCAAAGATGTGGAAGATGGTCAGCAGAATCTCGAAAAAGATGTTCCTGTTTTACGCTTAGCATCTCTCAACAAGCCAAAGGCTCCAGTGCTCATATTGGGATCCATTGCAGCAACTGTTAATGGGGTTACATTGACTGTTTTTGCTCTCTTGTTTTCAAATATTATTGGTAGCTTCTATGAACCTCCACAAAAGCTTCGTAAAGATGTCAGTTTCAGGTCACTCATCATTGTAGATTTGGAAGCTACATCCCTCCTCTTGACACCAATACAAATGTTTTGTTTCGCTGATGTTGGTGGCAAGCTTGTGAGACGCATTCGATCAATGACATTTAACAAAGTTGTTTACCAGGAGATTGGATGGTTTGATCATAGTGAAAATTCAAGCGGTGCAATAGGTGCAAGATTATCAACAGATACTCCAACTGTGCGTAGTGCTGTGGGATATGCTTTGTCACTTGTTATACAAAATATTTCAACAATCATTTTTGGTATTGTAATAGCATTCTCAGCAAACTGGAAATTGGCGCTTTTGATATTAGCTATGATGGCTCTGCTAGGTCTTCAAGGCTTGATTCAAGTGAAGTTCACGACGTGTTTTCATGCTAATGCAAAGGTGATGTATGAGAAAGCCATCCAGGTTCTAAAGGATGCAGTTGGAAGCATTCAAACTGTTGCCTCCTTTTTTGCAGAGGAGAAAGTGATGAGTCTCTACAGTGAAAAATGTTCCACTCCCTTGAAAAGTGAAATTCAACATGGAATTATAAGCAGAATTAGTTTTGGTTTCTCAAATTTCGTATTGTTTTCAGTATATGCAATCAGCTTTTGGGTAGGGGCTCGGATGGTTAAAAATGGTGAGACAACTTTTAGTAAAGTTTTCAGGGTGTTTTTTTTACCTTCTCAATGACTGCCTTGGGGATTTCTCAATTAATGGGCATGGCCTCTGATACTCGAAAAGTGAAAGCCTCAGTCAGTTCAGTGTTTAAAATTCTTGATCGTGAATCCAAAATTGATGCAAGTAACGTATCTGGGACTACCTTAGAGAATGTCAAAGGTGACATTGAGTTTTGGCTTGTTATTTTTAAATATTCTACTCGCCCAGGCATACAATTTTTCCAAGATTTAAGCTTGTGTATCCAATCTGGAAAAACCGTTGCTCTCTTTGGAGAAAGTGGAAATCGTAAATCAACTCTCATCTCACTTTTGTAGCGATTCTATGATCATGATTCAGGCCATATATTACTTTATGGGGTTGAAATCCGACAACTACAAGTTAAATGGTTGAGGCAAAAAATGGGCTTGGTTAGCAAAGTGCCTATTTTGTTTAATGACACAAATGAATGAACATTAAGTTTGACAGCAAATCTGCTGGCAAAGAACTGTTAGTTGATAACGGTTTCATTTTTATACCGAAAGGTGTATACCTATTGGAGATGGGCACAATTAATCAGCTTTTAATCTAAAATTCTAATCTGATGGCTAACAATTGAAGATGCTGGCATATTTTTAGTCGTCCTTCCAAATCAATGAATGTCATTTACTCTTCATAACTTCCTTATATTTTTGAATGCATCAGTTAACCTGTTTACTTTTTAACATTTACCTAATCATATTAAGAAATTATTGTGCCACCATATGATTGCCACGTTTAACTGATTAACCTTTGGAATTACCACATTTAAGATTAACTTTTGGATTTCCTCAGCTCTATGTGCGTTTCAGCTGTGTGTTTCAGCGTTCACTAGCCGCAACACCAGCCCTATGTGCGTTTCGGTGTTCACCAGCCGCCAACCACTTTGCGGCTGTGCTAGTCTTTATTGCAATTAAAATTATATTATTTTTTCTAAATTTCGATAGGAGGCGGTTCAAGAAATTTGCATAGCCCAGTTCATTCCAGAAATACCATAACTAATCATCCAACCATTTAAATGAAGCAGTGCACAACTATTGAGGAGGAGAAATTTTCTGAACATAATAATGTGTGAAGGAGATATTTTTAGAGAGAAAATTTTGAGAGAGAACTTTGGAAGAAAATTCAGAGACAGATATGTCTGGAGTGCTGTGAAGATTATTTTCATTCATTCTTCTTTTACATCTTTAGCAGGGATTGATGGAATCGTCGGCAGCAGGGGGTCTTGCGAAGTAGCGATAAGGATAAAGCGAGGATGAACTTGCTGCCTTCACAAGGTAAATGTTTACTTGTTAGTTTGTTGTATTAAGGCTCAATTTTATTTGCCGCTAATTGGTTTCTATATGCAAGTTTTCTCCTTGTGATTCGTCTTCATGGCTCCATTCAACTTCTGGCTTAGCTTTTGTTTTTTTTTCGCGCTTGGTATTTTTATTGTACATTGTGTCTAAAGGGGCTAAAGACCATATACCTGGCCCTAGTCTACGCAGAGACTTATAGATTTCAAAAATTTATGAATTTGTATGGAAAACCTTTTAATGGAAATCATTTATTTCTCACTCTGAACTATCTCTTTAATTTTTCTTTAAAATCCTCTGTTTTTTTCATCTTTATTAGGTTAATACTTTGAATTCAGAATAATTTTTTTTTACATAACTTCAAAAGAAACTAATGCACTATGGTCACTGGATGTATATATATATATATATATATGTTCCTTTCTTTTAGTTGTTTTCAAGGTATAGTTTTTTTTTTTTTTTTTTTNTATTTTTTTTTTTTTTTTTTTTAAATTAAAAAAATGTTAAAGTAACAATCCTTACACTACTTTTTCAATTTATGTTTGATATTTATTTTGGTGGTTATTACCTTTTGTTTATTAAATTAATCTCTTAATTAATTCTAGGTTAATTTTTTTCAACTTTTTTCTTTTTGCTAAACAAACACAACTAAACATTTGTTTTTATTTATTGCATTTACTTATTAGATTTAAATTTTGTTGCTTCAAATGTATAAACTCCGCCTAGAAGTAAAAATTCATAAAATCGCATAAAAATTAAATATTGTTAAAAAGTAAAATTATAAGGCAAAGGAATTCATGCTTGGACTGTAGGTTAGGGGAAAATTGGCCTAAAGTTCAATGCACTTTATTGTCCGAGGCTTTAAGCCTAGGGTGACATTCCTGTCTCTTCTCGCCTAGCCCTGCGGGAGGTCGAAAATGTTGATGTCGGAGACTCTCTAGTCTCTTGACGTCAACATATGTTTTGCGACCATACTAGGGACGATCGTTCAATGGTTCGTTCCTAGTTTTGTTTCAGTTCTTTCAATTTTATTTTATCTTTCCTACACCTCAATGTCTCAACTGATTGGAAGCTTATTTGGTGGTCGTAACCCTGTGGTTTCAACTACTGATCCTGGGAAGTTCATTTGCAAGTATGGCCTATTTGAGTTTGAAGAATACCTAAACAATTCTCCTTGGTTTGTGCCAATTCCTTTGAAGTTCTCTCATCTGGTGAACCCTTTACCTCACAAATTCAAGAATCATTTGCCTCTCTTTCATGGCAATGGAATTGTTACAGTGATTGAACATCTTCGTGCGTTTTCGAATTACTGCGCCATTCTCAGAGTAAATAATAATGATAGTTGCATGTTGTTGTTTATGAATTCCCTTCAGGGCAATGTCACCACCTTATTTTCCATCCTTCCTGATGGATGCATATCTACTTGGTTTGAACTTTCTTACTAGTTTACCTCTACCTTTGGACATTTAGATAGTCCTGACGAACATCTTAAGAGGTTTAACCAATTACGCATAAAGGATAATGAGAGCATTCTTACTTTTAATCTTTGGTTTATCAAGTTATACAATTTAATTCCTACTCCCATTCGTCCTACCAACTTGGTTTCTCTGTTGCATTACTATGAACTTTTGCCTCCTCTTTACCGATGGTGGTTGGAAGAAAAGAATGTTCAAAACCTAGATCTAGCTTAATCCACTTGCCTCAACCTCGAAGAGAAAATCCGTAGAACAGGTTACTCCTTTGGCATTTATGATTCACATAAGGAGTTGTCTTCTATAATCCCTATCATTAAGAGCTTACAAGATTGCATGTTCTTTCTCGAGTCTCAATCTTCAAATCATGTTGGAGTATCTCTCGGGAGCCCTCTCTCTTAGGGCCTATTTATGATGAATTCACTACTTGTGGTCGAGAGTGTGGATGTGAAGAGGATTATGATTATATCATGATGCTTGATGATCAATCCACCTCTCACACCCTTCTTAAACCTCATAAATAAACTCAACCCCAAAATCATCTTTCATCTCAAGCTTTTTATCCACACGCGTACGATGGAAATTTTGATTATGAAAATGAACAAATCAATTCTAACTATGTCAAACAAATTTATGATACTTTTGTATTCGATGATAATATTAATGAGTGGTCAAATGATGTAGACCCACATCACTTTAATGATAAATAGGAGGAGTCATGTTTTGAAGATATCTATGACTTCATTCAAGATCTTAAACTATATAAAAAAAATTCTAAGCCTTTGTTTCAATCAAAAGAGGATAAAGGACCTGGCACCATTGAGCATGTCCCTCCTGGGAACAATTTTTATTTCAATGATAGCGACTATTGTGGGGACATTGTTACGAGAGAAAAACTCTCTATGGCCAAGGGTAAACCACAATAGACATGTATGACTACAAAAATCAATTCAATTCCATTGTATTCTATATAAACTAATGTGCAAGATAAGAAAGAGGCCTACCTCGATCCAACGTTTGATGATGTTCCACCGTTGAGTGCTCCGACCCAAAGCTTTATACCTGCAATAAGTTCTTAACAAGCAAGCAAAACAAGTATATAGTGATAATATAAAGGGGTTAGCACATTAGATAGCATAATCCATTAATAAGCATTACAAACATGCCCATGGATAATAATCATATATATGCATGATACCAATAGGATGGGAAATGAGTATTTTTATTAATAATTGATCAACAAAAGTGTCAACATTACAAACTTTCGTGTCGACACGGTTCAAAACCAAGAAACCAAGTTCCTTCCAGCTGGGTCTCCATCACTTCAATCCTTTACCAAAGGCAAGCTCAAAAAGAGAGACACAATGAGATTCTCTCAACAATAGGGAAAGATATTGGGGGTTGAACACTGTGTTCAGACTTGAGGGACAAAGGGATGCAAACTCAATATGAAGTAATTTCTCCAGAGTAACTTTTCTCTCAAATTTGAATGCTTTCTCCTCTTTTCCATAGCTTGAAATTGTGCTCTTATAGCCTTCAAAATGCAACTGAAGGGTCGAGTCGAAATGTTTCCAGTATATGGAAGGCCAAGGATCATAGATCTCTTGTCGTGACATGGAAACCCAACTCCATTTTTGTATTTTCTAGAAAAAATCCCGATGTATGCAGGTTGTAGTGGAGCAACCTGCGTATACGCTTGTTGTATAGCTGATAGGGCGGGTATATGTGGAAAAATGTTTATTTTTAGCTCTAGATTTGTAAAAAATGGATGATAAGTCTGCATAGGGAAATGGAAAAAGGCCCTATGTGCAATATAGCAATGGTGAGGCAAATCTTTCTATAACAGATGCCCCCTAATGTGTGAGATCAGAGGAGTATCTGCGATGGCTGAAATACATTATAAATAACCCATGAGTGGAGTGGTAGAGAACCAGTTGGACAAAACTTGATTGCTCATTACATTCTATACTGACTTTGCATACATGGCTGCCAGGAATACAATGTAGATACATGCGGAAAATATACCAAGTAAGTGTCTGTGGCCATAAATAGGCAGATACAATTGCAGTTATATGCCAAAAGTTGTCATAGTCACGAACAAGGCCTAGTGAAAACTAGTCTCAAAATCAATCTGAAGATATCTGTATACCATGTAGTACAATCTGATCTCCCATGATCACTAAATTCGAACAAGTGTTGGTTCAATGAAAGGGAAGCAACATATTAGGAAAGTTGTGGCCACATAGTGATGTCTTCAAGTCTTCTACACTATCCGCCAAGGGTGAAAGTGCACATCATGTGATTAAAGGAGTTGAGGTTGATCATAATGAGACATCGTTTGATTACCGGTCATTGAGGTATACCGTTAACAAACGTGAGACAACCTACTAATAATGAAAGTAGGTATCAAGGCACCGAGTACATTCCTACAAGTGTGAATAAAGGATTCAATGTCAAACACTCTATAAATCCATTGATTAGGAGACATTGATGTATTCCCATCTGTCAATGGCCAGAGAGCTTGCCACTAATGACTGCAAGGCTCAAGGTACCCATAAAAATATAGGTCTCGTATCCAGAATAGATGAGCTGAAGTCGATGTAAAGAGACCCGCTGAGAGGAGAGAATTAAGGCATGTCTCAGCAATCAGCACGAGGAACGAAGAAGGAGCTTCATGATTTGGTGGAGATTGGACAAAGAACATGTTCATGAACCAACGACCCTGTGCGCCTTTTGTGTGTATCAAATGAAACCGGTACATGAAAAAGACCCTCTGAATAGTAGTCGATGATGAAATTTTTTGACAAAGGTGAGGAAACCATAAATAAGGCTAATGGTATCCAAGACACTGCACGAATCCCAAAGTGTGAATAGATGTCTTTCCGTCGAACACAAGGGAAACCACCCAGTCAATGACCAATGATGAAATGTCGATTGTTGGGTTCAAGGTGACCTACCGATGATGTAAGTAGGGCCAGGGTACGTGATAAAACCATAGTATCATGTGATTCTGAGACAAACTGAGGGTGTGGTCGAAATGCAAAGTCAATATTTCTTAGGAGTGGTCGACGCAGGTTGTGAGACTTCCTTTGAACAAGAGAATGAGACATGTGGTGGACTCTGGCAGCATAGACTCAATGATTTGGTGATTAGATGAAGGAGGCATCAAGAGAGTTCTCTACAGGGACTAGAAGAGTAACCAGTCGGTAGATAAAACTCTATAACGAGATCAACTTCCTAAGGACGTGCTAAAACCCAAAATTATGATGACACAAGGACTCAATAATTTTGTGCTCTGTTAAAAGGAGACACGACCACTGCCAATTATAATATAGTACTCCCTTCCCACCTGTCTTTTTTTGTTTTTTCATAACAAATGAATGCTATGATACAGAGGAGGAAACGAGTGTCACAAGTAAACAAAACTAGTTCCAGAAGTGGAACATACCTATGCTTAATGCAAGGAAATGCATGCGGGAGATAGACACTCGGGGTGATGTTTCCTCCAGGGTATAGGGTGTCAAATTGTGAAGGATATAGACAAGGCTCTGCTTGGTTGAGGATGCAAAACTACTTAGGAAACGATTTATAACACAAAGCGAGAACCGACTAAAGGATCAATACTGCAAGCAAGGGCATGAGATGCAATCACAACTTAATGCCAAAAAATATCCTTTTTTATGTCTTGTAGTCTAATTGGTGTGAAAAAAGGGGTAAACTTGTGCCAAATAGACGTCTTTTCAAATCCAATTTATGAGTGTGAAAAAGACAAGTTCACTCGGCGATCTTTTCCATTTTTGATAATGAGTTGGAAAAGAGCTTAACTAAGACTCGTGACCTTTCAAAACTAGTTTAACGAGTGTGAAAGGGACAAATCACTCGACAATCTTTTCAGTTTTTAGACGAGTCGGAAAAGAGCTTAATTAAGACTCATTTTTGGGAGTCCACAGGGAATAAGGCCGCATGTGCATGAATTGAGAAATGAGGCTCATTATAAAGTCATGTATCAAGTTATAATGGACTCCCGGTCCTAAGGAAAAACTCAGCATGGGCACCAAATGACAAAGGGGATCTAACTAGGGAGCCCATGTTTGGCAAGTCTCTACCATTTATTAGCGACATTACTTATAGCAGACGAAAGGTTTTATGTCGCAACAAATGGGTTCGTACCTAAGGCGTAAAAAATGTGGTAGTCGAAGGATAATGCGAAAATGCACGATGGAGTGGATACATATCCTATATGATAGGTTATGAAAATACCTGCCCGAGATGATGAACGACCAATCATGATGTTGGAATCCGCAAGAAAACTGAGTCAAAACTACAACAAACCAGCTCAAAACCATATTTGAATTAGTCCATTAGGTTAAAAAATAGCATGAAACTATATAACGTGGGTAAAAATAGCTTATA
>ML791574.1:4871-31164 GCA_009831015.1 Picea engelmannii | reverse complement strand
AACCTGATATATAAATTCTACTGTGTATAAACAAAATAACTCAAGTAGAATACCAAGCAGCCAAGAAAACAACCAAGGGTTCAAGGACAAACCAAAAAATGAAAAACAATGAGAAAGACTATGCAAATAAATTCAGCTCCCAATAGACTTCCTGTCAACCCAGAGAAGCTCAACAGACACTACAGAGACCTAAGAAGGATCAACAACCATCAAAACTCACCCAACAATCACTAAACCAAGAAAACAAGCAAGGAAAAGTGGTATACGCGACTATTCAGGAGAATAGTGTGTATATACACATATTGAACAGAAGTAACATGTGTGTGTACGCGACTGTCAAGGCAAGAGGAGTGTGTAGGCTTTAAAACAAGGCCAGGAGAGGGAAAAAAAGGCTGAAAACTCAGACTCAGAGTGAATAGAATCTACCAAGTAGTGATACGACAAGAAACACAAAGGAAAAAGAGCAATGCAAGAAAAAAACGTATTTCAACCCTTAGAAGGGAGATCTCTCCCCAGTGTAGTCGCCATTTCTGTTACGAGGGAAAAACTCTCTATGGCCAAGGGTAAACCACAACAGACAGGTATGACTGCATAAATCAACTCAATTCCATTGTATGCTATATAAACTAATGTGCAAGATAAGAAACATGCCTACCTCAATCTAACGTTTGATGATACTGCATCGTTGAGCACTCTGACCCAAAGATTTATACTTACAATAAGTTCTCAACAAACAAGTAAAGAAAGTATATAGTGATAATGTAAAGGGGTTAGCACATCAGATAGCATAATCCATTAATAAACATTACAAACATGCCCATGGATAATAATCATATATTTGCACGATACCAATAGGATGGGAAAGGAGTATTTATATTAATAATTGATCAACAAAAGTGCCAACATTACAGACTTCCATGTCGGCACAATTTGAAACCAAGCAACCAATTTCCTTCCAGCTGGGTTTCCATCACGTCAATCCTCTACCGAAGGCAAGCTCAAAAAGAGAGAGACAATGAGATTCTCTCAACAATAGAGAAAGAGCTTGGGGGTTGAGCATTGTGTTCAGACTTGAGGGACAAAGGGATGCAGACTCAATATGAAGTAATTTCTCCAGAGTAACTTTTCTCTCAAAGTTGAATGCTTTCTCCTCTTTTCCATGGCTCAAAATTGTGCTCTTATAGCCTTCAAAATTCAATTGAAGGGCCAAGTCAGAACGTTTCTAGTATATGGAAGGCCAAGGATCAGATATCTCTTGTCGTGACATGGAAGCCCAACTCCATTTTTGTATTTTCTGGCACAAATCCCAATGTACACAGGTTGTAGTGGAGCATCCTACATATACGCTTGTTGTATAGCTGATAGGGCGCGTATATGTGGAAAATGTTTATTTTTAGCTCTGGATTTGTCAAAAAGGGATGGTAAGTCTGCATAGGGAAATGGAAAAAGATCCTATGTGCAGTATAGAAATGGTGAGGCAAATATTTCTATAACAGACATTCTTATGTTTTTTAATCTATGTTATGAATCTTCTTTGCATCATGACAACCCTGTTCCTGATAGAAAGGTTCCCAAAGGTAATGCTAATTCGTTTGATGAATTCATGAATCATCCCTTTAAGGTACAAACCCTAAACCCTAAATCTAATTCAATCAACACCTTCATCGTTATTGACAAAGAATCTGTTGGTTGACATGTCTTGGAGGTTGGTGGTCATTTCTTTTGGGTATTGATTAATCATTTCTCCTCACCATACACATCTATTGGTTGGCATGTTGATTGTTCCTCCACACACAAATTTGTCAAACTCATAGGACCTTCATGCAAAGCAAGTGACGCATTCCTTTATGCTAAGTTTCATCCGAACTGAGTCCAAACTAATGCTTTCCTTTCCTCTGTACATAAAATAATAATAATAATAATAATAATAATAATAAATTTTGGGAAGGACTAGATTAGTATTTGGTTGATTTTGCATTTACTCAGTTTATTTTCTTGCTTTTATTTATTTTTCTTTCTTTCCTTTTTGTCATTTTTGATGATGAGAAGTGATGGAGCAATGATTGGTGATATTAAAAGGCAGTCTATCTGTATATTTTTAACTGATTGACCAAATGTGTTTTGGTGGACAATAGACTTGCAGGTGAACCAAGTTGCCTTCCTTTGTCATAATCCCTCGCTTGTCTACCATGCGCTTGTTGCACGAGACATCCTCACTCGTCACGTTTGTTAGTACTATCCCCATCTTCCTTCTTTCCCTTTCTTCGTCCCCTTGATTTTACAATGCCTCCAACATACACATTGTGGATGCTCAACATTAAACTTGGGTCCTTCCCTCAATGCACATCCACAACAATTTCTAGCCTTGTAATCTTTTTATCAAGATCTAAAGAATCATTCCTTTGAGTTATACAACAGGACCAAACCCCCTCATACTTACCACTTTCCATGAGTTATTCCATGAAGTCTCGATCCATGAATCCCTTGACCACCATTGTGTCTCCCCCTATTGTATAACTGGGTCCACCTAAGCCTATCGACCTCTTCTTGTTCCACATCGAGTCACCCTCAGTCCTGCCATTATCCTTCCCCTTTATTCTTGAGAATCAAAGATCCTAGTTTATTTTTTCAAGTTGCACGCCACTGTAAGCGATGCGCATTTGTTGGTTGAAATTGTTGACGACGATTTTTTTCAATAGTACTTAGTCGACAAAGAGTTGCGAAACTTCCCCTCAAATGAAATTGCTTGCACAATTTTTTTCCCACTCTTGTTAAGATTGGCACAAACCACTCGACAAAGTGATGCAGGAGCATTGCCCACATCAAGCGAGCCAGCGCGGAAGCGGAGGACAGCTGGACAAGCAACATAATTTATTTTTGGATCTCACTTTGAGATTGTTGTGCAAGTCTTTAGTGAAGCCATTTATGAAGGCACACTTGTGTATTGTAATGGACCTTGAGCGGATAGCTCTCGTCCTTAGTAGATAGTCGGAATATAATAGATTTAATGCAATTAGATAGAATATTTAATTTTAGATTTGATAGCTTTAGAGTGCAAGAGGGAAACAGGATATCGACACCCTCATTGTGCATTGTAAAATAAATCGAGAGCATTCAGAAGAGAAGAGCATGCAGAGAATTGTATGAAGAACACCCATGTACAAATATTGAATTAATAGAAGAGCTTTGATTCAATTTCATGGTTTGTGTTATTCTCTGTGTATTTATGCTAATATTCTCGTGAATGTTTGCTTCCTGTCATACATTTTCTTTTATATGTTTTGTATGTGATTTCATGGTTGACTTGAAATCTGAGAGAAAGTGTGAAGGAGTTTCAATTGTTTCTCTAATTGAGCCAAGGGATTCTTGCAAGGAGTACAGTTGAATTGTCCGCAAGGAGTGCATTGATAGAAGGGTTCAGTTAGAGATAACTCTTGTTGCCATTCATCTCAGAAGTGCAGGGGCACAGTGCCGTGCAAGGAGTGCGCAGGCCAAAGCTAAGCCTCAGAGTTGTGATTCTGAGTAAGGAACTGAAAGACTGCTGCTACAGGCATGCGCAAAGTCGAGTGACTTCAACACTTCGACGTTGTTGAAGATTTTCCGCAAGGAGTGTGTGCAAGAGTTTCTTTCTGAGGGTTTGAAAGTCATGGAAAGCTTAGGAGGGATAAGCCTTTGAATTTGTTGAAGGATAGCTCAGACAAGTTGTCTCGCAGAGGTTGGAAAGAAGCGTTGTAAGTTACGCGCAGGGGAACGAGTTCCGTGGAGGAACACTCAGCTATTTTGTAGATTTCCAAAAGGAAGGAAGAACGGTCGGAATTCTCCGAGAAGAATTCGCGACACCCTGTGAGTCGTCAGATCTCACAGAGAAGCAGGGAAGATACAGTGGAGGTATCAAGAGGTTCTAAGCTCAGGAAGGGTAGGGCCGTTGATTAGGATCACAAGGACCGTTGGATCTACTCGTGGATCGGCATATCGGGAGTTCGTGAGCCGAGACTCCAAATCTTCGCAACGAAAGTCGCGATATTGCGATACGTGATATTCCAATGGGTGAGTGAATAGTGTGGGCCACAACTGGGTTGGCGAGTGGAGAACAGGTGGCATATCATATCGGGATCTCGTAGCGAGAAGTTTCGAAACTTGGATGTTAGGATTCACGATCCCGCGAAGTTCGAAGTCCCGACGAGATAAGGGGTGTTGACAAGTCAACTCACGTGCGCATCGACATTTCGGCGCCTTGGATATTGGGAGTTGGAGAACTGAGTTTTTGGTGTCGTGAGTAGCGAAGTTGCGATAGGAAAAGTCGCGATAGGAGAAGGGAGTGGTCAGCGTTGACTGATATCGGCGTTCGGGGACTCGCAAGATTCACACTCGATCACTAGCCTTAGAACTTGCGAAGCCACGAGTTCTGATTCCCCAATAAGTGAAGAAAGGGGGATCGTGAGAAGAGAACTGTGGGTGGAGATTTCCCAATAGGGGAATAGAAGAACCTTTGAGTTCTTCAGGCCGAGAACGAAAGAAGGTCCTGAGGAAGCGGACGTGCTCTGAGGAGTGCGGCTGCGTCAGGTTGGTATTAGAGCGGGAATATTTCTTTTCTTTCTGAAGCAGAGAAGAGAATTCACCATGCCGCCGAGGAGAGAAAGGCAATCACCTGATCTAGAAGATAGGGAGGTGAGAAGAAGAGGCAGGAAGGTGGTCAATCCAGAAATGGAGAGACAGATGAGAGATCTCCGAGCAAGACTCGAGGACATGGAGACAGTGCAAAGACGCACAGCCAGTGCATGGGATCTAAGTGATTCCGACAACGAAATTGAGGTTGAACGCGAGGAGGAAGTTGCATCTGAAGATGCATAAACCAAGCGTTTGATCAAAGCCATTGCCAGGATGGGTGCGAAGGCAAAAATGGATATTCCAGTCTATGAGGGAAATCTAGATGCAGAGGAGCTGCTAGATTGGATTAGAGCTCTGGATACATACTTCGATTATGAAGATGTCGAAGAGGATAAGAAAGTCAAGCATGTTGTCACGTGCTTGAAAGGACATGCATCATTGTGGTGGGATGAGCTACAAGCTGACAGACGCTGCAAAGGCAAGCATAAGATCAAGAGATGGGATAGAATGATCACGAAGATGAAAGCGAAGTTCATCCCAAGAGACTATCAAATTACTCTGTTCAGGAGGATGCAGAACCTGAGACAGAAGCTGATGACAGTGAAAGAATACACTGAAGAATTCTATCGACTGAACATTAGAGCAGGTCATCAGGAGAGCGATGATGAGAAAGTGGCTAGATATCTAAATGGTCTGAGATACGACATTCAGGATGAACTAAGCATGCTAACCATCCAAACGGTGAAAGATGCTTACCAATTGGCTCTGAAGGCTGAGGAGAAGCTGAGTCGAAAACAAGGTCAGCGGGGCCGAGGTAGAATTCAGCCCAGAGGCAAGGCAGTTGCCCAGGAGAAATTCCAGAAGCCCAAGGAGGAATGGAAGAAACCTCAAGGTAAAGTTGAAAGAGGAGGACCCTCACAGAGAGGGCCATATGTTGAATAGAAAGGGCAGCATATAGAGCAGAGCGGAGGATATGCTGATGGAAACAATTTTCCTCGTACTAGAGGCAGAGGAAGAGGCCGAGGTGGAGTTATCACATGCTTCACATGCGGAAAGAATGGGCACAAGTCATATGAGTGTCTAGAAAAAAAGAAAGACATTGGAGAAGCTCACATCATCGAGGCATAGAGGCGGGATGTTGAGGCTGAGGACGCTGAAGGCGGAAGATCGCTTATGATGCGAAAATTCCTTTTGACACCTAAGAAGGAGGCGGAAAGCTCAGTTCAAAGGACCAGACTGTTTAGGACAGCTTGCAAAACCAAGGACAGGGTGTGCAAGGTCATTGTTGACAGTGGTAGCACGGATAATCTCGTATCCACAGAGATGGTAGAGAAGCTGGAGCAGGAGACGACTGATCATCCCAGTCCATACAGAGTTTCGTGGCTACAGAAGGGACACCAGGTAACTATTACTAAACAATGCTTGGTTGAATTCAAAATAGGGGGGTATAATGATAAGATCTTATGTGATGTTATTCCCATGGATATATGTCATTTATTGCTGGGTAGACCATGGAAATATGACAGAAATGTGATTCATGATGGGAGAAGGAACACATATACCCTGGAGAAGAATGGGAGAACCCATATGTTGCTTCCGATAAAGGATAAGGAGGTGAATTCAGAGGTAAGCAACACTGTACTTCTCATGAGTGGGAAGGAACTTCTTACAGAGGTTAAGAAGAAGGAAGATCCACAATTCTTTGTTGTCAGAAAGCCGAGGATTATTCTGACTAGCACAAGAGTGAATGATTTTCCAGAGGAGATTCAGGAATTGCTGGAAGAGTTCGTTGACATCATAGTGGACGAATTACCTCATTTGTTGCCACTGATGAGGAGTGTGAGGCATCATATAGACCTCATACCAGGGGCCAGTTTGTCGAATAAAGCCGTGTACAGATTGACGCCGCAGGAAAATGAAGAGGTTAAGAAGCAGGTCCAGGGTTTGATGGACAAAGGATTGGTTAGGGAGAGCTTGAGTCCGTGTGTTGTTCCAACAGTACTCAGTCCCAAGAAGGATGGAGGTTGGAGGATGTGCACCGACTCAAGGGCAATCAACAAGATAACCATCAGGTACAGGTTTCCACTGCCGAGAATGGATGATCTGATGGATTGCTTGAGTGGGGAAAAGTTTTTTTCAAAGATAGATTTGAAGAGCGGATACCACCATATTCGCATGAGAGAAGGCGATGAGTGGAAAACAACATTCAATACAAACGAGGGTTTTTACGAATGCCTAGTCATGCCGTTTGGCTTGACAAATGCACCAGAGTACATTTATGAGGTTGATGAATGAAGTCCTGAGGGAGTTCATCGGGAAGTTCATCATTGTGTATTTAGATGACATACTGATTTACAGTAAGTTAGTGGCTGAACACTTGAAGCATTTGGCCATTGTGATGAAGAAGCTACAGCAGGAGAAGTTGTTGATTAATATGAAGATGTCCTCATTTATGAAGACAGAGCTCATTTATTTGGGTTTTGTTGTTTCGGATAATGAGTTGAGGATGGATCTGGATAAGGTGGAAGTGATCAAGAATTGGCCATCACCGAGAAATGTGTTCGAGGTGAGAAGTTTTCATGGACTGGCTAGTTTCTACCAGAAGTTCATCAGGAATTTCAGTGGGATTAGCACAACGATGATGGATACAGTGAAGAAGCGGCATAAGTCTTTTCATTGGACAACTGAGGCTGAGAAGAGCTTCAATCTGTTGAAGCAGAAGATCACAGAGAAACCAATGTTGGTGTTACCGGATTTCCTGAAGACATTCAGGTGAAATGTGATGCCAGTGGGTATGCCATCGGAGCGGTCTTGAGTCAGGAAGACAGACCAGTTGCATATTTCAACGAGAAGCTGGATGAGGCGAAACTGAAATACTCCACGTATGATAAAGAGTTTTATGCTATCATACAGGCACTGAAAAAGTGGAGGCATTACTTGATCCCAAAAGAATTTGTTTTGTATAGTGACAATCATGCATTGCAGTTTGTGACTTAGCAGGAGAAGTTGAATCAGAAACATGCAAAATGGGTAGAGTATATGCAGAATTTCACATTTGTAATTAAGCACATTTCGAGTACTGCTAACAAAGTGGCTGATGCTTTGAGCAGGAAGTGTTTGTTGCTGCAGGAGTTCCAAGTCAAAACATTGGGTTTTGAAAATCTCAGTGACATGTACGCAGGAGATGCAGATTTTGCAGAGGCGTATGAAGCAACTGAGAATCCAGTTCTCAGAGACAGAAGTCCTTGGATAGATTATATGATCTAGGAAGGATTGTTGTTCAGAGGCAATCAACTGTGTATTCCAAAATGCTCCATGAGAGAGAACTTGTTAAAGGAGAAACACAGTGGTGGATCGGCAAGACATTTTGGCCATGAAAAAACATTCGCGAAGCTGAATGAGTCATATTTTTGGCCAGGCATGCGAGCAGATGTCAAGAGGTTTGTTGAAAAATGCAGAATTTGCCAGCATTTGAAGGGGAGGAAGCAGAATGCAGGTCTTTATCAGCCATTTCCCATACTAGAGAGACCATGGGAGGCGATAAGCATGGATTTTGTATTGGGGTTGCCGAGGACACAAAGAGGTGTTGATTCCATCTTTGTGGTAGTGGACAGGTTTTCCAAGATGGCACACTTCATCCCATGCTAGAAGACCAGCGATACGACACACATCGCAAATCTGTTCTTCAAGGAGGTCATTCGACTTCATGGATTGCCGAAAAGTATTATATCGGACAGAGATACTAAATTCATTGGGCATTTTGGAGGACACTATGGAAAAAGTTGGGGACTAACTTAGCATTTAGTTCTTCTTATCATCCTCAGACGGATGGACAAACAGAGGTGGTGAACAAGAGTCTAGGAGACTTACTGAGAAGCTTGGTGATGGATCACCACAGCAGTTGGGACAACATATTGCCACAAGCAGAGTTTGCATACAACGATTCAGTGAATCGGAGTACAGGCAAGAGTCCATTTCAGGTTGTTTATGGGATGTAGCCAAGAGGAGTTTCTGAACTGAGGGATTCAGAACAGACTGCTACTAGCAGTGCTAGTGCAGAGGAATTTGCTGAGGCAATAAAAGAACTTCACAGCCAGGTGAAGCAGTGACTACAAGATTCAAGTCAAGAGTACAAGCGCAGAGCAGATCAGTATCAGAGACAACTTCAGTTTGAAGTTGGTGATCTGGTTCTCGCACACTTGAGAAAAGAAAGGTTCCCAAGGGGAACATACAATAAATTGAAAATGAAGAAAATCGGACCATGCAAGGTCTTGAGAAAATTCGAAGAAAATGCTTATGAAATTGAGTTGCCAGATGGTATTGGAATATCTCTGATATTCAATATCGCAGACTTATATCCATACAGAGTTGGAGAAGCAGACACTGGAGCCGAGGAGCCAGTGGTTCAGTGGATGAAACAATTGCCAGTTGCAGAAAATCCACAGATGGAATGCATACTAGACAAGAGAGTGGGTAAGAAGACCAGAAGGAAGGAATACTATGAGTATCTGGTCAAATGGAAGGGCCATCCAGTGGAAGATGCCAGCTAGGAAAGTGAAGCATAAATATAGAAGCATGGATAGACCGTGCAGGAGCTCATGGACAGGAGCCCATGAAAATTTTCAAGCAAGGGAGTATGATGCACGAGCATCACCCACATCAAGCGAGCCAACGCGGAAGTGGAGGACAGTTGGACAAGCAGCATAATTTCTTTTTGGATCTCACTTTGAGATTGTTGCACAAGTATTTAATGAAGCCATTTATGAAGGCACACTTGTGTATTGTAATGGACCTTGAGCAGATAGCTCTCGTCCTCAGTAGATAGTCGACATTTAATAGATTTAATGCAGTTAGATATAATATTTAATTTTAGATTTGATAGCTTTAGAGCGCAAGAGGGAAATGGGATATAGACACCCTCATTGTGCATTGTAAAATAAATCGAGAGCATTCAGAAGAGAAGAGCATGCAGAGAATTGTATGAAGAACACCCATGTACAAATATTGAATTAATAGAAGAGCTTTGATTCAATTTCATGGTTTGTGTTATTCTCTGTGTATTTATGCTAATATGCTCATGAATGTTTGCTTCCTGTCATACATTTTCTTTTATATGCCGTGTATGTGATTTCATGGTTGACTTGAAGTCTGAGAGAAAGTGTGAAGGAGTTTCAATTGTTTCTCTAATTGAGCCAATGGATTCCTGCAAGGAGTGCAGTTGAATTGTCCGCAAGGAGTGCGTTGACAAAAGGGTTCAGTTAGAGATAACTCTTGTTGCCATTCATCTCAGAAGTGCAGGGGCACAGTGCCGTGCAAGGAGTGCACAGGCCAAAGCTAAGTCTCAGAGTTGCGATTCTGAGTAAAGAACTGAAAGACTGCTGTTGTAGGCGTGCGCAGAGTCGAGTGACTTCAACACTTCGACGTTGTTGAAGATTTGTCACAAGGAGTGCGTGCAAGAGTTTCTTTCTGAGGGTTTGAAAGTCGTGGAAAGCTCAGGAGGGATAAGCCTTTGAATTTGTTGAAGGATAGCTCAGACAAGTTGTGTCGCAGAGGCTGGCAAGAAGCATCGTAAGTTACGCAGAGGGGAACAAGTTCCGTGGAGGAACACTCAGCTATTTCGTAGATTTCCAAAAGGAAGGAAGAACGGTCGGAATTCTCCGAGAAGAATTCACGACACCCTTTGAGTCGTCAGATCTCACAGAGAAGCAGAGAAGATACAATGGAGGTATCAAGAGGTTCTAAGCTCAGGAAGGGCAGGGTCGTTGATCAGGATCATGAGGACCGTTGGATCTACTCATGGATGGACATATCGAGAGTTCGTGAGCCGAGACTCCAAATCTTCGCAACGGAAGTCGCGATATTCCGACAGGTGAGTGAATAGTGTGGGCCACAGCTGGGTTGGCGAGTGGAGAACAGGTGGCATATCATATCGAGATCTCGTAGTGAGAAGTTCTGAAACTTGGATGTTAGGATTTGCGATCCCGCGAAGTCTGAAGTCCCGACGAGATAAGGGGTGTTGACAAGTCAGCTCACGTGCACATCGACGTTTCAGCGCATCGGATATCGGGAGTTGGAGAACCGAGTGTTTGGTGTTGCGAGTAACGAAGTCGCGATAGGCGAAGTCGCGATAGGAGAAGGGCGAGGTCAGCGTTGACTGATATCGGCGTTCGGGGACTCGCAAGATTCACACTCGACCACTAGCCTTAGAACTTGCGAAGCCGCGAGTTCTGATTCCCCGATAAGTCAAGAAAGGGGGATTGCGAGAAGAGAACTGTGGGTGGAGATTTCCCGATAGGGGAACAGAAGAACCTTTGAGTTCTTCGGGCCGAGAACGAAAAAAGGTCCCGAGAAAGAAGACGTGCTCTGAGGAGTGCGGCTGCGTCACAAAGTTATTATGGCTCTGAATCTATCATTCATATGGCTTATTTTTGGAGTTCTCAACATTCTTAAACTTGTCATTTGTATACTCATAAGCCAAGTCCAAATACATTTCTCATGCCTATCTCTTTTCCTAATCCACTCCATATTGTAAAATCATTATATGAGATTCCTTACTATCATATAACTCCAAGTTATGTTCCAAGACTCACCTTACCTTCACTCCATATTGTAAAATCATTATATGAGATTCCTTACCATCATATAACTCCTTTATGTTCCAAGACTCACCTTACCTTCATATCTTTTAATAAAGGGAGAGAAAATAATTATTAAAGTTTCATGTCATACTACTTCCTTGTGTAAATATCCCTCTCTAATGTTTAATTATACCAAACTTTCTTTTAGGATTATCCTCATGCCATATCATGAAGCAAAAAAAAGGGAACGTGGCTATGGATGGGATTTTAACATGTAAACATGTGGGTATAAGGAGTCAATGATTATTTTCTTTGAAGAATTAGTGGATATGACAAATCACCATTCTCCTGTTTTATATTTAATATTACAATTGTGGTTTCTACTAATTCAATATGCCACATTGTGATAAGGAGAAAGGCACTCAATGGCCACTGTTTTGAAGACTGGGATGGAATAGACTTATCATTTCATAATGTAGGTTTAATTTACAATTAAACTATGGATTATATCCTCCAAATGGAAATATCACTATGGCAATCCTTCCCTTATGATGACAGAAAAGAGATCTTTTTCATCTTCAGATTTGCGATCACATGTTGTAGATGCAATTTATCAAACAAAGGTTAACCATGGCACTCTTTTGAGACAGAATGAATGTACAAGTGAATTTCATAGAAGCTGCACCTATCTATCTAATAAGACACCGATTATTCGTGAGAATTCACCAATTATGCATGTAAAATATAATGGAGATTAGAAATCATGAATACGGAGTAACCTTCCCTGTACGTGAATCATTTGTTGGTACAATGCAAGCGATGGCAACACCAAAACTGGACAGAATGGGACCAAATCCTACTTTCATGACTAGATGCAGAAGCAGACGCATTGCAGAAGCTCTCGATTACCATGTGTCACTAGATGCAGAAGCAGACGCATTGCAGAAGCTCTCGATTTCATGATTTATATCTACCATACCTAAAATCAACCACCTCATGTCGTAACTAGTCAGGCTTATGAGTTAATTTTAACTCCAAATGTTTCAAACATTGAGGTTATTCCTCCAGAATATGAGCATCTAAGTCACACGACGTGATTGACACTATGCCAATGTATGTGCTTGATGATGGTTGTGCCTTTGAACAAGAAATAATGGAAAGGGGATGCGACAATCCACTGTTCAATTTCTTAGGAGCATACATACTATGTTTGGCGGCTTTTCAAAGACGGTGGACAGAGCCTTTCATCATGATAACTAGAAGTGGGCGATGGATATCACCACCTTTATCACAACATACAAGAGAAAATGAGCAATATATAATGTTGAAAGAAAATAAACTTTTAGCATGGCAAGGTGAACCCATCATCTTGACACAGATAAAGGATGAATATCAACAAGTAGTGAAATATTATGGAGAGGAGGGAAAGTCATATATAAATTGGGAAGCAACATGGCACTATCATTAAATACAAGTATTCCCTGGGTGATGTGTAAACAAATTGATGGTCCAGACCCCATTATGAATACCTACAAGGATTTCTACTGTGACTATTTTAAACCTAATTCTCCTGAAAATCCAAAGATGTGGAAGATGGTCAACAGAATCTCAGAAAATATGTTCATGTTTTACGCTTAGCATCTCTCAACAATCCAGAGGCTCCAGTGCTCATATTGGGATCCATTGCAGCAACTATTAATGGGGTTACATTGCCTGTTTTTGCTCTCTTGTTTTCAAGTATTATTGGTAGCTTCTATGAACCTCCACAAAAGCTTCGTAAAGATGTCAGTTTCAGGTCACTCATCATTGTAGATTTGGCAGCTACATCCCTCCTCTTGAAACCAATACAAATGTATTGTTTCCCTGATGCTGGTGGAAATCATGTGAGATGCATTCGATCATTGACATTTAACAAAGTTGTTTACCAGGAGATTGGATGGTTTTATCATAGTGAAAATTCAAGCGGTGCAGTAGGTGCAAGATTATCAACAGACATTGCAACTGTGCATAGTGTTGTGGGAGATTCTTTGTCACTTGTTGTACAAAATATTTCAACAATCATTTTTGGTATTGTAATAGCTTTCTCGGCAAACTGGAAATTGCCACCTTTGATATTAGCTATGCTGCCTCTGATAGGTCTTCAAGGCTTGATTCAAGTGAAATTCACGACGGGTTTTGTTGTTGATGCAAAGGTGATGTATGAGAAATCTAGTCAGGTTGCAAAGGATGCAGTTGGAAGCATTTGAACTGTTTCCTGCTTTTCTGCAGAGGAGAAAGTGATGAGACTCTACAGTGAAAAATGTTCCACTCCCTTGAAAAGTGAAATTCGACAGGAAATTATAAGCGGAATTAGTTTTGGTTTCTCAAATTTCGTATTGTTTTCAGTATATGCAATCATCTTTTGGGTAGGGGCTTAGATGGTTAAAAATAGGGGCACAACTTTTAGTAAAGTTTTCAGGGTTCTTTTATACATTTTCAATGACTTCCTTGGGGGTTTCTCAATCAATGGGCATGGCCTCTGATATTGGAAAATTCAAAGCCTTAGTGAGTTCAGTGTTTAAAATTCTTGATCGTGAATCCAAAATTGATGAGAGTAATGTATGTGGGACTACCATATAGATGGAGACTCTCTAGTCTCTTCATGCTTATAAGGCAAAGGAATTCATGCTTGGAGACTTTCTAGTCTCTTCATGTCAACATGAATCATAACAAACAATGCTCTCCCTAAAAGAACCCAAAACATTTAAAGAGGCTAGCAAATATAAAGATTGGATCAAAGCCATGAATAAAGAGCTTGATCAAATAGAAAAAAATCAGACCTGGGATCTAGTCCCAAGACAAAAAAACAAAAATGTGGTTGGGACCAAATGGATTTTTAAAAACAAAGTTAATGAATATGGTCAAGTTATAAGGAATCACACAAGATTGGTGTGCAAAGGATATTCCCAAGTAGAAGGGATTGACTTTGAGGAAACATTTTCCCTAGTACCCATATTAAAAGCTATCAGAATGTTCTTGGAATTTGCATTCTTTAAAAACTTTAAAATATATCAAATGGATGTCAAATCAACATTTTCAAATGGAAATTTAGAGGAAGAAGTTTATATATAACAACCTGAAGGTTTTATGTTATCAGATAATCAAGACTATGTTTGTAAATTAAATAAAGCATTGTATGGTCTCAAACAAGCCCCCATAGCATGGTTCTCAAGACTTGATAATCATCTAAAACAACAATGATACAAAAGAGGAGCTACTAAAATTAATCTTTACACTAAAATTGAATATCATAATATGATTATTGTTGTAGTATATGTTGATGATATCATCTTCAGATTTAATTTAAACCCTCTAAGAAAGAATTTTTCTGCAAAAATACAAAAAGAATTCGAAATGTCAGTGATTGGTGAGCTCACATTCTTCATGGGATTACAAGTATCAAAATTAGAGAAAGGAATATTCATATCTCAGACCAGAAACATTAAAGAAATGTTGAAGAAATTTCAAATGGAAGATTTCAAACCTATGAGAACGCCTATGATTACAGGATGCAAACTAAGAAAAGATGATGAATCACTAAAAGTGGACCAAACCATGTACAAATAAATGATTGGTAGCCTATTATATGCAACAACAAAAGGACTGGATATCATGCAAGTTGTAGGATTAGTGTCCAGAGTTCAATCTGCACCTAAAGAGACACATATGAAGGCAATTAAAATAATTTTTAGATATCTCAAAAACACCTTGGATTTTGGATTATGGTATCCAAAAACATAACACTTCACATTAACTGCATATATTGATGCATATTGGAAAGGAAGTATTGATGAAAGAAATAGCACCAATGGAGGAGTGTTCTTCCTAGGAAAATGTCATGTGTCATGGCTAAGTTAAAAACAATCTTCCATATCACTATCTACAACAAAATATGAATATATTGTTGCTTCCTCCTACTACACTCAAGTAATTTGGATGAAACAATCTCTAGAATACTTACAAGTAAAGTATGAGCATCCAATTCTTATTAATTGTGACAATAATAGTGCTATAAACCTTTCTAAAACTCTTGTCATGCTCTAAAAAACCAAGCATATCCCAATTAAATTTCATTTTATAAGGGAAAAGGTTTATCTAAAAATTGTTAAAGTGAAATATGTGGATAGTAAAGAACATATTGCAAATATATTCACAAAAAATCTTCCCATAGTACTTTTTAAAACCTTAGACAAAAATTGGGGGTAATCTCCATATCTAATTAAATTGCACTAGTTTCATAAGAAAATGAGTACATGGGCATGGGGAGTATAACCTCAGGGGGAGAAAATGAATATCCCTCTTGCCATTGTTGTCAAAGGGGGAGAAGAAATAGTAAAACCCAGTTAAGATTGACAATGAGTTTTTACTTTGTTTCCATCAATGCCAAAGGGCGAGAATGTTGGACATGTTTCTATGATGTTGGCATTGATGTCATGTTAGGGTGTTGTCATTGATGTAAAAAGGGGGAGAATGTTTGACTTGGTGTTATGGAGTTGGAATTGATATAAAAAAGAGTCAATATGATCATCATTATCAATGATTAATATGGTATTATCATTCAAGACAAGCCCATGCATTTCTTATTGAGAAGTTGTTGTCTTCTCTCTAGGACCATAACTTGGTTAAAATCATGTGTAAGATTGATTAATGTCCATATGTTCATAATGTAAAAAAAATATTTGATGTTGAAATATGTTACTGACATTCATTCACATAAAATGCAATTGATCAGATAAAGAGGGAAAAAGTCACCAAATTTGTTGTGTTGCCTCTCTATCAAAGATACTCATACTTGAACCTTCCTTGGAACAATATGTATCATCAAAATCACATGTATAAGGAGGAAAATTAAACTCATTTTCTAGAAAATATTTCATCACTAATTAAGAACTAATCAAATTCTTCATTGGTTTCTCAGGCCAAGACTTTCCTAAGAAAGTTATGGAGTTAAATTCAAGGTTTTTCATAAGGAAAAATGTAGACTATCCACAACCTCATTATTGGGATAATTAAGACTATAAAAATGCATTCTCCTCAAACTACAGGCCAACTAACAGAAGTGATCGACAATGATAGACTAATATCAGAGTCTATAGTGGTGGTTGACATAATGATTGACTGTTGATTGTTGGATTAGAATGGAAGTAGATCGGACGAATCAAATCCATTTTCGTGTTTGAAATAGATCGATTGTTAAATACCAAGGGTGGAAGTGAAGTTAGATTATGCTAAATTTAACTATGCATGTATCAACACTAAGTTCTATTGTGTTTTTTCCTAGGATTAATTTTGGTCCATATATCATTTGAAAAATGAATGAGGATCGTCCACTCAATGAATGATTAAAATCCAACCATTGATCTGTTTAAAGCACCTAGATAATCCTGGACCGTCCACTCAACGTTTGATCAATTCTGAATCGTTGATCTGTTTATATGCCAAGATAAACATTGTGTGAGTTTTCTCTCGGTCACATGTCAAATTCATATGGAATGTGATGGGTTAAAGTGATAACTCGGATAACACTTGGTTATAGGGGGTGGTCACTTGGTAAATAAAAAGGGTGTCTTTGGGATAGAGTATAGAACAAGCCTTGCACCCTGTGTGTCTAGCTAGTGGTCACAACACTTTGTTCTATGGGAAAAGGAGGCTACGAATTAGCACCTACCCAATGTTCGATACATGAAATGCACCAGAGAGAAAATAAAATGATTGAAATTGATCCTTTGAAGGAATGAGGATGTAGTGGAAGTGTGGGTTTCTATTCTACATATTTGATTAGGTAATTATGACGACCAAAAAAAGGATTGAAAGTAATTTTTGAATTGGAGTTGAGAGAAACTATCATGCACAATTCTCTTGATGAAAATGCGAGAGAGCATCAAGCAAAACAAACTTCACACCATTTTGCAGCAATTGAATAAAGTCTGGTACTATTGAAAGGAAAACATCCTATGAAAAGTACCTGGATTTCCAGTGCCAATTGAGAATATGATTCTTGATATAATTATTCATCAAAGAAATTTTGAAGACGAACCAAGGTCATCTGATAATTAAAAAATGATAATAGAGGAAGAAATTTGTTCTTAAAACAACATTATAATTATGAAGAGGAACATTGATACATTGCTCCTTTACAAAGAGACATGATGGTTCAATGTAATACATATTTTGGAAGATTATATAAATAGAAAAACATGGTGAAAGGAAAGTGCCTCTGGGAGCTAATTCAGAAAATCTAAACAGAAGTGGAGTCCAATGAATAATTTAAAACCTGAAACATACATATGAAGTGGGGGTGGAAGGGAGGATCAATGGAGGATTGGATTCCTCTACAGGTTGGAGCCTGAGCAACAAGGAGTTGCAGCTTCCTCCATTTGTTGCTTAAAAACAAAGGATTGGAGTCCTTTATAGGTTGGATCCTGATCTACAAGGAGTTGTAGCTTCCTCAAGTTGGTGCTTGAAAATGGGGGATTGGTGTCTCCTTGAGTAGGTGCTCAAAAGAAGGGAGATTGATGTCTCCTACAAGTTGTATCTTGTAAATGAAATATAACTTTTATGATTGTTACATTTAAATTATGAGTACTATACTTTCTTGTTGATCAATTATTATGGTTAATAATTTTAAGAATTAAAGAATAGATGAAAAATGTGAAAATGAATCAATATTGATTCACCCCCCCTTTTAGTATTGAACAACATTTAAACATTTTATGCACAAATATTCATGACCTTTTGATAAATCATATGATGGTGGTTTATGAGAGAAATCAAGGTCAATGATTTATAACCAACCAATGATACATATAAAATGGCATAAAACTTAACAACACATAATTAACCCATATAAGAAAATACTTTAAAGAGAACAAATCGTAGAAAATATAGAGTTTGTTCGCCTACAAATTGATTGATTCAAGTTGGAGAGTGTGTAATTTATGTTTTTACATCTGCATATACCTTTCCTTGTGCATTTAGATAAATAAAACCCTTTGTTGTGCAAAAATTCCAAAAACTATCTTATAGAATGAAGAGGTCAATATTACAGGATATATTACAAGTTACAGGGTTGTAGAAAAGTTGCACATATGTCTATACATTTGTTTGTGCAATTGGAAACTTAAAACCCTTTTCTATGAAAAAATACCAAAAATTGTCCTAGAGGACAAAGAGGTCAATTTTTTGTTGGTGTAAATTTCTCCTTGGTGTAAAATGCATGCTAGGCTACACTAAAATGTGTTCCCAGGTCCCAAAAATCATTCAATTTGAGTGGTTCAAAATTTACATGATTTTTTAAGTCATTTTACATAAGCCTATATACTTAGTTTTGCATTTTCATTCATTAAAGTATCTTCTATGCAAAAATAAGCAAGAGATGCCTAGTAAAATCTTGGAAATGCACAACATGTTTGTAAAACGTAATCCAAGGTTGTATTATACCTTAGATTTGAGTTTTGAAAGTTGTTGGTGGTGTGGTTTATAATCATATTATACTTGTTCATGTTGTTAATTTTTCAATTGCAAGTTTTAAAAGGGTTTCTATGCAAAAGAGGCGAAGTTTGCCTTGTAATTTGGAAGGTTGAAGTTGTACTAAGTGACCAAATTAAAATGCATGCCCAAGCTTCCATATAGCTCCAAAATTTGTTTTATAAGTTCTAATATGGATTTAGATATATGGTAGATTTACATATGTCATCTAAAGTGCAATTGAAGAACTTGAGAGGTTTATTTCATGCACCTAGATTTGGGTTTCATGTAAATTTGAAGGAAAAACTACCTTAGAGTAAAATGCATGTCCTAGTTTCAATTTTGACCCAATTTGAGTGGGTCAACTTGAAGAAGGTGTAATTTGTGATTTTACACTTGTCTATAGCTTTATATTGGAATTTGGTGAAGGGTGAAATATACATTTTTGTTTGGGGTTACATGCATGAACTAATATGTATTGTTACATATACAATAGTTCTGAAATTATTTGTAGTGACATATGATAGATTAATGATTCCACAAGTGTAAAATTTCGGTTCTTGATTGTTGTTGTATATTAACATACCCAATATGTTATTTATGCAATAATTCTTGGATATTAGGGTTTAAGACTAGGATTTCATATTTGTTGTTGCTAAAGGTAAATAGACTGCTTATTTTTGTTTTTCCATTAAGGACAAACCACCTTAACATTGGGTATGGAAAAACACACATAATCATTACAAGCTTGCACCAATTCCCACTTCACTATGGAAATTTTGAAAATCCATGTTTAATGAAAAAAAAAATTGACCTCATTTACTTAAGGTATCTAATGTCTATTTCCCATGAAAATTGAACCTTATCACTGAATCTGAAGTATTAGTTGTAGTGGAATATATTTCACTTGTATACAACCAAAATCACTAGGTAACCCAATAAAGAGAACACTAAAATAATGCACTTTGTCAGTGGGTTTTGGTCACAAGGTTGGATAAAACCCCCTTAAGCTCAATAGTTATGGGTTGAGCCTCAGATAAATGGAGATGGATTTAAACCAAACCCTAGATCTATTTGTGTATATCAAATCCCACTTTAGATAAGATATAAAAATCCAAATCATGAAATGAAATCTACCTAAAATGAACACTAAGATTTAAAATAATTCATATTCTCCATTACCACAATAGGAAGGAAAATAATAAACACATGTCGATTAGATTGGAAAGGGCTCTAAATCACCTCCTTAGAATGGGCTCTAAATAATAAATGGTATGCATTGGCAATGATATGCATACCAATACCATACCAATACCATACCAAAAACAATACCAATATGCATTGCCAATACCCTTATGTATTGCCAATACCAATACCAATACCATTTCCAATACCATTTTATACCAATACAACCAATACCATTACATACCAATATCAATACCATATCATACCATACCATAGCAATACCATACTAATGAAATACCATACCAATACCATACTAATGAAATAACATACCATACCATACCAATACCATACCATTGAATACCAATACCACTACCATATGAATACCATACCATTGTGTACCAATACCAATACCATACCAATGCCATACAATTGCATACCAATACCATTGCATACCAATACCAATACCAATATTTCATACCATTGCATTGCAATGGTATGCATTGACAATGATATGCATACCAATACCATTTCCAGTACCATACCATACCATACCATACTAATAACATTGCCAATACCAATACCAATACCATACCATTGCATACCAATATCAATACCCTTGCATACCACAATGGTATTCATTAGCAATGATATGCATACCAATACCATACCAATACCAATACCATAGCCAAAAATGGTTGAAAGAGTGATCTTGAAAATCGACCTCATCTTCAAAAATTGCACTATGCCTCATTGACCAAAACCCTAGTGCCGCATATACTCCAACAAATGGTTTTTAGGTCGACTAAATGATAGCATAGGGGGCCCACTAACTGAAAATTGGTGCTCTTAATCCAATGCAACTGATGGTTCGGGCATCTGAGTCCCAGCTTGATTTTTATCGTGAGTTTCAACTCGCCTCCTCAAGCCATTTAGAGACATGTGGTCAATTTGGTCTAGGGGCATAAAATCGAAACCGAGTAGCATAATAGAATTATGTAAGCTACCACAAGTCTATTTGGCCAAGGCCCACATGACTACACTAGCCAAACATACCCGACACAGTGTTCTTGAAAATCGACCTCCTCTTTAGAAATTGCACTATGCCTCATTGACCAAAACCATAGTGTTGGAGATACTCCAACAAATGGTTTTTCAGTTGACGAAATGATAGCATAAGAGCACCAATAGATAAAACCCGGTGCTATGGATCCAATGCAACTGACGGTTCATGCATTCGAGTCCAGGTTTGAGTTTTATTGACAATTGCAACTCGCCTCCTCAGGCCATTCAAGGACACATGGCCAATTTGGTATAGGGGCATAAAATCCAAACCAAGCAGCATAATAGAGTTTTGTAAGCTCCCACAAGTCTATTTGGCCAATGCCCATGCAAATACACTAAAAAAAATGTTCGACAAAGTGTTCTGGAAAATCGAAATCATCTTCAAAAATTGCACTATGCCTCATTGACCAAAACTCTAGTGTCGGAGATACTCCAACAAATGGTTTTTCGGTTGACAAAATGATAGTGTAGGGGCCCCACTAGCTGAAACCCAATGCTCTTAATCCAATGCAACCAACGGTTCATGCATATAAGTCCCATTTTGAGTTTTATCGAGAGTTGCAGCTCGCCTTCTCAAGCCATTTAGGGACATGTGGTCAATTTGGTCTGGGGGCATAAAATCCAAACCGAGTAGCATAACGAATTTTCATAAGCTCTTGAAAGTTTGTTTGGCCAAGGCCAATGTGACTACACTAGCCAAAAAAACCTAACACATTGTTCTTGAAAATCAACCTCCTCTTCAGAAATTGCACTATGCCTCATTGACCAAAACCCTAGTGTTGGAGATACTCCAACAAATTGTTTTTCGGTCGACAAAATGATAGGGTAGGAGCCCCAATAGTTGAAACCAGGTGATTCGGATCCAATGCAACTGATGGTACATGCATATAAGTCTCGGTTTGAGTTTTATCGATAGTTGCAACTCGCCTCCTCAAGCCATTCAAGGATATGTGGCCAATTTGGTCCAGGGGCATAAAATCCAAACCAAGCAGCATAACAAAGTTCTGTAAGCTCCCAAAAGTTTGTTTGGACAAGGTCCATGCAACTGCACTAGCCAAAAATGTCGGCATAGTGTTCTTGAAAATCAACCTCATCTTCAGAAATTGCACTATGCCTCAGTGCCCAAAACCATAATGTTAGAGATACTTCAACAAATGGTTTTCATGTTGTCATAACAATAGCGTAGGGGCCCCACTAGTTGAAACTCAGTGCTCTGAATCCAATGAAACTGAGGGTTTGTGCATCTGAGTCTCGGTTTGAATTTTATCGTGAGTTTCAACTCACCTCCTCAAGCCATTCACGAATATGTGGCCAATTTGGTCCGAGGCATAAAATCCAAATTGTGTAGCATAACAGACTTCTGTAAGTTCCTACAAGTCTATTTAGCTACCTTAAACCACTTTGCTTATTTATCGACCTAAATTCTTGCCAGTTTTATCAATAGTTTTCACTCACCTCCTCAACCCAATCAAGGACATGTGTCCAATTTGGTCTGAAACCCCACTAGGGGCCCCACTAGTTGCAACTCGCCTCCTCAATCCATTCAGGGACATGTGGCCAATTTGGTTCGGGGGCATAAAATCCAAACTGAGCATCATAACGAACTTTTGTAAGCTTCTGCAAGTCTATTTAGCCACCTTACACCACTCTACTTTAGCCACCTAAATTCATGCATAAAATCATGTTTCATGGCTACGACCATCTATGATACTCTTTATTGAATTTACTGTCTTTATTATGTGTGATGCAACTCAAATTTATTTTTATTTTGAGTATCTACCATCATGTACTCCATCAAAATGAAGGGACCAACAAGCTTGTTCCACAATTGTTGACTCGCCCTTGAGTCAATTCTTTCTTGTTTCCCCAAATGAAGTGCCCAACTATGGGATAAACATTGAGATAAACATATCCTCGCCCATGAATCGACACCTAATAATGCACTTTAACATTACATATGATAGGTAAACTAAAGATAGGTTTGACCCACCATAACCAACAATGAACAAGTTGTTCATATGTACATATTAGACCTAGTTTGGAGAGTGTAAGTTCCTCATATTGTTATTTCCAATAGGAGATACTAAGAGTCTTATTGAGATTTTTTCGTCATGCATCTATGCTATTTTTGTTATCTAAATTGAGCGCCTAGGGTTGTTAATGTTACTACCCATTTTTCTAATGGTTGTAGCACAACTACCAGGTGTAACAACATTTCATCCCTACAAGATGGTTTCCTAGTTGCTTGATATATGTCGCAAGATTGAGCATATTCTAAGTGTTTCATGATGTCTCTCCCATAAAATTCTGAGTAATTTATGATCCATGATGCAACATAAAAGGATTCCATATACCATGAACTTGTACAAATGACCTATTTATCTAACAATCGGTCACACAAAAAACCAATTGTTTCTTCTATGTTGTCAAGTACCCTTGTGGCACAATACCTATGGTGAGAAAAATAATTATTTATTCCAAATAATTTGGTACTATGTCATGTCACCAAACATTTTCTATGTCACATGTTCTCAAAGTTGAGACCATATGGGATAAACCCAATGTGTTATATCTTGACTACCAAGGACATTAGCTAGGAAGTGCAGACTTGGTGCAATATCAACACCATAAACACATACATAGATGACTTCTTCCTCTTTCTAAAGGAAAATAAAAGTGAAGACAATGATGAATTCCAAAGGGTTCTCATCATGGTCCATGACCCACTACTCCTCCTGACCTTTACTACACAAAAGAAATATAAATGTTTCATTGTTTCAAACTGAGAAAAACCCTAGTTCTCAAAATCGATGAAAAAAAAAACTTTTGAGGGATTGGACCTGGGAGTGAGGAGTACTCTAGTTGAAATCCTATCCCAGTAATCCATCAGAGTCAACGGTTCCTCAATATGAGTCTCGATTTTAATTTTATGCCCTGTTGCAAGTTGCATCCCAAACCATTTCGGGGACTCTTGGCCAATTCCTCCCCAGGGAATAAAATCCTAACATAGAATCATTTTTTAGTTCCATGAGATGTTGCATGCTTTTTTAGTCATGGACTAGGTGACCACATTTTCCATCGTCTCCCAAGGCATGGTTTCCTAAATTGGACCCCTAAATCCAAATGTTGCATTTCTTCTTACTGAGCAAAACACTAGTTCTTGAAATCGATGAAGAAAAAAACTTCTGAGGGATTGGAACCGAGTGTGAGGGGTGATATAGATACAATCCTATGTGAGGAATCCAAAGGATATGATGGTTCCTCAATCTAAGTCTCGATTTTCGTGATATGCCTAGTTGCAAGTCGCTTCCCAAACCATTTCGAGGACTCTTGTCCAATTCCTCGTCAGGGCATAAAAGAATAACGGAGCAAAATTTTTTAGTTCTGTGAGATGATGCAAGACGTTTTAGGCATGGACTAGGTGACTAAATTATCCATGCACTCCCGAGGGATGATTTCATAAATTGTACCCCTTAATCCAAATGTTGTGTTGCTTCAAACTGAGAAAAACACTAGTTCTTGAAATCAATTAGTAAAGCAACTTATGAGGCATGGAACCTAGGAGTTAGGGGTTCTATAGATGAAATCACATCCTAGTAATCCATCGGAGTAAATGGTTTCTCAATCTGAGACTCGATTTTTGTTTTATGCCCAGTTGTAAGTCGCATCCCAAACCATTTCGGGGACTCTTGGTCAATTCCTCCTTAGGGAATAAAAGCCTAACAGAGAAACATTTTTGAGTTCTGTGAGATGATGCAAGATTTTTTAGGGATGGAATATGTGACCACATTTTCCATCCACTCCCGAGGCATAGTTTCATAAATTGGACCCCTAAATGCAATTGTTGGAATGCTTCAAAGTGAGCAAAACCCTAGTTCTCAAAATCGATGAAAAAAACAACTTTCGAGGGATTAGACCTAGGAGTGAGGGGTGCTCTAGCTGATATCCTATGTCATGAATCCAATGGAGATGATGATTCCTCAATCTGAGTCTCGATATTGATTATATGACCAGTTGTAAGTCGCATCCCAAACCATTTCGGGGACTCTTGGATAATTCCTCCTCAAGGCATAAAAACCTAAAGGAAGAAGAGTTTTGAGTTCCATGAGATGCTGCAAGATTTTTTAGGCATGGACTATGTGACCACATTGTCCATATTCTCCTGAGGCATGGTTTCATAAATTGGACCCCTAAATCCAAATGTTGCATTGATTCTTACTGAGCAAAACCCTAGTTCTCAAAATCGATGAAAACAACAACTTCCAAGGGATTGGACCTGGGAGTGATGGGTTTTCTAGTTGAAATCCTATGCTAGGAATCCAATGGATATGAAAGTTCCTCAATCTAAGTCTCAGTATTTGTTATATTCCAAGTTGCAAGTTGCATCCCAAACCATTTCATGGACCCTTGACCAATTCCTCCTCAGGGCATAAAAACCTAACGGAGCAACATTTTTGAGTTTCGTGAGATGTTGCAAGCTTGTTTAGGCATGGAATAGGTGACTACATTTTCCATCCACTCATGAGGCACGGTTTCATAAATTGGACCCCTTAATCCAAATGGTGCATTGATTCAAACTGAGCAAAACACTGGTTCTCGAAATCAATGAGTAAAGAAACTTTCGAGGCATGGGACCCGGGAGTGAGGGGCACTCTAGATGAAATCATATTCTGTTAATCCATCAGAGTCGACGGTTCCTCAATCCGAGTCTCAGTTTTCATTTTACGCCTAGTTGCAAGTGGCATACTAAACCATTTCGGGGACTCTTGGCCAATTCCTCCTCATGGCATAAAAGTCTAATGAAGCAACATTTTTGAGTTCCATGAGATGTTGCATGCTTGTTAAGGCATGGACTAGGTGACCACATTTTCAATTCACTCCCAAGTCATGGTTTCCTAAATTGGACCCCTAAATCCAAATGTTGCATTGCTTCTTACTAAGAAAAACACTAGTTCTCAAAATTGATGAAAAAAACAACTTACGAGATATTGGAACTGATATTGAGGGGTTCTCTATCTAAAATCCTATGCCAGGAATCCAACGGAGATGACAGTTCCTCAATCCGACTTTTGGTTTTCGTGATATGCCTAGTTGCAAGTCGCATCCCAAACCATTTTAGGGACTCTCAGCAAATTCCCCCTCAGGGCATAAAAGAATAACGGAGAAACACTTTTGAGTTCTGTGAGATGCTACAAGAATGTTTAGGAATGGTGTTAAGCCCTAATATTGGCTCATTACCCCTTAATTGGGGCATATTAGATTAGTAATGTTATTTTATTTATGTCAGATTTAGGCCATTAGTTGTAATTTAGATTAGTAATGTTATTTTATTTATGTCGGCTTTAGGCCATTAG
>ML791573.1:822231-853818 GCA_009831015.1 Picea engelmannii | reverse complement strand
CTCTCAGAAAATACTTCCCAATGGTTTCATCTTCTTTCATCTGTAGCTTTTCAAACTGTACTCTGTAGGTTTGAAGCTTGGCATCTTTCACCTTCTCATTACCTTCATAATTGTTAATGAGTTTGTCCCACATTTCTTTAGCAATTTGAGGATGCATCACCTTCACAAACTCAGCTTCTGCAAGTCCATTCAAGATAGCATTCATTCCCTTGGCATTAAAGCTAAATTATAACTTATCATCCTTGGAAGCTATCACAACATGCTTTATGTATCTAGTCTCTACTACATCCCAGACATCATCTCCTAAGGCCATTAGGTATGTTCTCATTCTAACCTTCCAGAAGGCAAAATTCGTTCCATCAAATAGAGGAGGCCTAGTGACTGAAGTCCCTTCATGGCTTATCATGTTTAAGCTCTAGGATCTACCCTTAGATAAAAGGGGCCAGCTCTGATACCAACTGTTGGACAACTGAGAGGGGGGGGGGGTGAATCAGTTTTTACCATGCTTAAACAATTATGCTTCTTTTAAAATCTTTGCAGAAACACTGAATGATGATCACAATAATGCAGGGAAATAAACAATGGCACTTTCAACATCATTCACATATATGAGAAACAAAAAGACAGATATTTCCTGAGGAAACCCATACAGGGTAAAAAATTCTTTTCTTTATATGATAAGTAATAGTTACATTCTTTACATTATCATACATATGAGCACCAACTCATTGTGAGGCTACAACCTCTGTTTTTGCAAGCTGCAACTTGATGAGAGCACTGACTCTCTGTTTTTTCTAGCACCCACTAGAAGGAAGCACCAACTCCCTGGTTTCTCTAGCACCAATTAGAAGGAAGCACCAACTCCCTGGTTTCTCTAGAACCAACTAAAAGGAAGCACCAACTCCCTGTGTTCAAGCACCCACTTGAACCTTTGAGGACACCAGTCCTCCCTAGCACCTCCCAACCACCCTGAATAATATAAATCTTTGCTACTAAAACTTATTACAGTGATATAATGTTCAACAATGGCTTACCAGACTCATCACTGTTCTATTGCATTTCGTTGCTCTATCTGCCTCACTGCCTTTCGGCACACATGACTTGTGTTGTCTGTTCTTCTACTTTTTAAGCTCTGTGCGCCATGTCCATTCACTACACAGTTCCTCTTCTATTCAATTCAACTTCTGCACCCTCCTCCTTCTTCACACATGAATCACCTTCAACAACAGCAACCACAACAACTCGAACAACAACAACAACCACATCTCTTCTCTGTACCGTGTACTTATAGCTTCTGTCCACCTTGTGCATGCAATGTGCGCAATACCTCTGCATACTCACACTGCATCGATATCCTCCACCTCTTGAGTGTTCTGCCTGATCATCATGGTAACTCTTCAGCTTCTCTGGCAGTTTTCCCATGCGTTCATCATCACTCGGTGTTATGATGAGATTCCTCAGCCTCTCTGGCAGTTGATACTCTTCGTCTTCTCTGTGATAGTCGAGCTCACCTTCTCTGTTTCAGTTACAGGCCTCAATGCCCATCCAACTCCCAATCGCCTTCATGAACATCTTCATCCCTCTTGAAGATTCTCAGAGGCTCTTCACCTACTCTGTCAGTCATCCCGAAGTGTCTTCGAGTCCTCTGGCAGAAACCATCAGTGGTTTCTGGCAGTTACATTGTATCGTGCTACAGTAGCCCTCCGATCTTTGTTCACATTCACCTACACCGTTGGATTGGCTTCATGAGATCTTGCATTCATTTCGGCATTTCTGTGGCCAAGGTTAGCACCTCTAGCTTCTACCTCCATCTTCCATCGATGTGACCAATGGCTATGACCACGTTCTTATGCATAAAGCGCTTTTGTGCTTTCTCATTTCGTGAATTTCGACACTATGCTCCGTTGACCCCAAGTCAACGAAATTTCGATCGCTTGCCACATGTCCTATGATTCGATGGTCCAGATCTGATCTTGATTCAACGACTGCGATTGAATCGCAATTTCGAATATCGCGATTTCAACATTCTTGTTGCATTGTTTTATTTGCCTCTCCATGTTGTGATTCCCAAAACTCTGATATGGAGTTCGATCAACGGTCCATATCAGATCTTGATTCAACGACTGCGATTGAATCGCGATTTCACATATCACGATTTCGGCACTCTTGTTGCATTGAGTTCTTGCCTCTCCAAGTCGCGATCCCCGAAACCCTGAAATGGTGTGGGATCAACGGTCTCGATCAACACTTGATCTGACGGTTTAGATCATTTCGCGATTTCACATATCGCGATTTTGACATTCCTGTGGGGAATGTTCTTGATGCTTCCAACTCCCGATCCGTGAAACCTTGAAAGGGTGTAAACCTGCTAACGTCACACGTGTCAAATACCTGCCACGTGTCACCCTGATTCGTGACTTACATGTGTTTGAAATGTTGAATCAGTCTGACACTTGTCATTACCTAGTTGTGCCACGTGTTCCTAGCTGATGTGGTTTGCTGACGTGAGTCGGATCAACGGTCCAGATCATATCTTGATCTGATCGTTGCGATTAAATCGCAATATCGCATATCGCGATTTTGGGATTCCTGTGGTTATTATTCTTTGACATCTTCAACTCTCGATCCGTGAAACTTCGACATGGACTGGAATCAACAGTCCAGATTCAATCCTTATTCTGATGGATGAGATTAAATCGCAATTTCAGATCTCATGATTTCGAGAGGTTAGGGAACATCGTTCCTTTGACTCTCTAGTCAACGAACTGACGATCTATCCCCACATGTCCTGCCTAAAGATGGGCGGTCCTCCTTATTTCGTGATTTTGTGAGGCCTCTGCTCCTTGTACTTTAAAGAACATGCAGGTTCTCCTCGATCTAACGGTGGTCGGACCCTACACTTGGATCTAATGCCCAAGATCTATCCTCCATATCTGCGCGCTCCTCTTGTCTACATTGATATATGACGGTCATCGGGAATTCAAGATGGGATCCAACGATCACCGACGCTTCTCCTCCAAGCTTACACATCCTCCTTACTTGGAAGAATTTCTAAGTGTCAAAGGCCTCGACCTTTGATCCGCCTGTGATCTTGAGTACGCTATCTCCCTTGAGCTTTAGCCATGAGTTAACCTCATCTCTAGTGCACACCTAGGCACTGCATTCAACTCTGCGCTAATTCCTCCTAAGCTTACATTGTTCCTGTTTTTTCATCGATGCACACTCTGATCCTGCCATCAATGACAAGTGCATATTGCCTTTAAAGCATGCCAACCATCCTCTGCAGCGTCTTCCTAAATTGCTTCTGATGCCCGTCTGTTACATTCTTCCTATACTCATGCCATCTTCACTATTGTACTTGCCATCAATGGCAAGCATACGCTACCTGTTAAACATTTGCCAACAAAAATATGGAATGAGATTTTAGACAGCATATGCGGATCACTAATTGCATACTTAGGTAGTTTTTGGAGCACGCGTTAGCGGCCTGGCGCACCGAAAATAGTCTATTGTTTCGTCGCCTACAAATAACATCCAAACTTCAACGATATCCAAATTGACAGGTGGAATCGAGCTGCTTCGATGAACATTGGATTTTTATTGTCCCGTTGCGATCCCGTATCAATTTCATAGTTAGCGATTTTTTTTGATTGGGGGCTCTGGAGCTGTCCGCGACATATAAATTGACACGAGTCGCTACAGACTACTTGGCTGAACATTGCATTTGTATTTTTCTATAAGATATGCAGATCCCTCATTCCATACTTGGGAAATTTTTGGATCGCGGGTTCGCAACCTGTCGGGCTGAAAATTAAGTATCTACTGTTCTGTATCCTACAAATAGTACCCACACTTCCGCGATATACAGATTGACATGCGGACGTGCGAACAAAGTCTGTATATAAAGTATGAAATAAGATTTTATACAGCATATGCAAATCACTAATTGCACACTAGTTGACAGGTGGACTCGGACTGCTTCACTGAACATTGGACTTTTATTGTGCCGTTGCGATCCCGTATCAATTTCATAGTTAGCCATTTTTTTGATCGGGGGCTCTGGGGCTGGCAGGCTGGAAATTGGGCCTCTATTGTTCCGCGTTGTACAAATACATTGTTCTACAACATATGCAGACCTACGGGTTGCTTGGCTGGACTTTGCATTTGTATTGTTGTAGAACATATGCAGAGTCCTCATTCCATAGTTGGGCACTTTTTGGATTGCGAGTTGGCGGCCGAGTGGGCTAAAAATTAAGTATCTATTGTTCTGTGTTCTACAAATAGCACCTACACTTCTGTGATATACAAATTTACATGCCAGCTTATGGACATAGCCTCTATATAAAGTATGGAATGATATTTTATACAACATATGCAAGTTCCTCATTCCATACTTAGGTAGTTTTTGGATCGTGGTTTCGCGGCCTGGCCGGCTGAAAATAGTGTCTATTGTTCCATCTCCTACAAATAGCACCCAGATTTCTGTGACATACAAATTGATAGGAGGAGTTGCGGGCTGCTTGGATTTACAGTGCATTTGTATTGTTCTAGAACATATGCAGATCCCTCGTTCTATAGATGGGCATTTTTTGGATCACGGGCTCGCGGCCAGGCGGGCTGAAAATTAAGTATGCATAACCCTCATACTCACAAGTGGACTCAGGTTGCTTCGTTGAACATTGGACTTTTACTGCCCCGTAGCGATTCTGTATCAATTTCATAATTATCGATTTTTTTCTATCGGGGGCTCTGGGGTTGGTGGGTTGGAAATTGGGCCTCTATTGTTCCCTGTTGTACAAACACATTGTTCTAGAACATATGTGGTCCCTCATTCCATACATGAGCACTTTCTGGATCGCGGATTCTGAACCTGGCAGGCTTAAAATTAAGTATCTATTGTTTCGTGTTCTAAAAATAGCATCTTCATTTCCACGACATACAAATTGACAAGCGAACTTGTGGACATAATCTCTATATTAGCTATGGAATGAGATTTTATACAACATATGCAGATTCCTCATTCGATACTTGGGCGGTTTTTTGATCACGGATTGGCGGCCTGGCGGTTTGAAAATAGAGTCTCTATTGTTCCCTCTCCTACATATACCACCCATGCTTCTGTGATATACAAATTTCCAGGAGGACTCAGGCTGGTTGCCTGAACATTGCACTTTTAGGCAGTTTTTGGATGGCGGGTTCGCGACCGGGCGGGTCGAAAATAGAGTCTCCATTGTTCCCTCTGCTAGAAATAACATCCAGACTTCCGCCATATACAAATTGACAAGAGGACTTGGGCTGGTTCACTGAACATTGCACTTTTATTGTCCCGTAACAATTCCGTATGTATTTCATATTTAACGATTTTTTTTTATTGGGGGCTATGGGGCTGGCGGGATGAAAAATGGGCCTCTTTTGTTCGGGCTTGTAGGATGAAAATTGGGACTTTATTTTTCCACGCTATACAAAAGCTACCCACAACTCCGCGATATACAAATTGACAAAGGAACCTGTGGGCTGCCTGGGGCAACATTGTTGTTTCATTGTTCCTTGTCCTCCGATTAGCGTTCGAAGATCCACCATATACAGATTGACAGATGGACTTGAGAGCTGGCGCATTAAATTATTAAAGGATGTTAAATCACTTATTCTTAAAAGAATCAAGGAAAGAAAAGTTTTTTTTTTTTAACTTCTATAACCGCAAGCATAAAAAGGACCAATTTGAATTTTAAGGGCATGTTGTTCATATGATAGAACAATTACATTCCGCACACTAAATATTCTTTGATTTCAAATTATTCCAAGATATTAATCTGACTAACTTCATCGAATAAGCAAAAATGTGAAAACAACGACCAATTTGTATTTTAAGAGCCTCTTGTTTGTATGTGAGGACAATCGTAGTTCAGACACTATATATTTGTTGATTTCAAATTATTTCAGAACAATAGTTTGACCAAGTTCATCGATGAAGGAAATCTGCTAAAGCAAGTGACAGTACAGGTGCATCACAACGCCATAGAAATTACCAGGCAGATCTGCATCACAGCGCCATAGAAATTACCACGCGGATCTGCGTCCCAACTGGCTAAAAAAAACCATTATACTGTTCGGTGTCCTCCAAGGAACAACTGGAGTTCCAGGGTATACAAATTGACAGACAAAGAAGATAACCAAGAACCAACCATACTTTAAACAGTCCACAAGAAAGTTCCCAAAAGGTTCCGTAGAGCAGAACCCATCGACCTTTGCACCAAACAATTTGATATACAAAGAAAATACGTCATCGCATTTGTTTTCTGTTGAAACGAACTTTCATCTGGATGTTGAACAAATATTACAAAGAGACATGAGGTATTTTCATTTCCTCTCAAAGTTTCATATAAAAAAAAATTCCCCCCTTTTCAGCCGATATGCAAAATTGCATTGTCTTCATTTAAGGTGAATATTCTTTGTATCTGAAGCTGTCGCAACATGTAGACACTGCTTTCTTTTTTCTGTAGATATGTTTCATACGATAACTCTGCCAACTCAGGAAGCACATTTTGTAACAGCGGCTTCCTGATCGTACAATGCACGGTTGTGTTGCCCACGGTTCGAATAACACCACTAAGGAAATGTCCATAAATATATGAACATTTTTCACCACATCACAGACAATCAATCGTATCATCAGTTATGAAAGTGGAGGCAAGGGCAGCGGAATGGCATTTTTCACAAACAGGCTCAAAGGGGGTCGAGTACACATTGGTTGCAACTAAAATACCTTCAACCTGGGAATGCGAGCAAAGGAATTAATACATTGAACAATATAATACACAACTGCATCCCACCCTCCCCTTTAAAACAAAAAAAAAATGTTTAACAGTTGCAGAAATTTGTTGAAAGCTATTTCTATAAGCAAAGCGAGGATGATTTTGTAAATGTATACGCACAACAATTGTAGAGTTAGATAGCTTCTCCAGACCCTTTACTGTATCTTCTCGCAACTCTGTTACAAACATTGACTGGGTTGTCCGAAAGATCGTTTCTCTAGCATCCTTCTTTTTTGTTATATTTTTTAACAACATAAGTGGAATCTGCCCTCTATGCAATTGTTGTTCTATTGACAAAAACAAATCTGAATACATATTGAACAATTGTAGCTGCAATATGGAACAGTGCAATATTTGTGTAACTTATTCGACATACATGCAAAAGTGAAATTAAACAACAAAACTGAATATGAAAAGCGGTACCATTGCCTTCTCGCTATCCGACTCTCCATCCTTTATATGGAAATTGTGTTGCGACACAAATTTCCTGGCCAGTGTGACAACAACCCCAATCGTTCCCAATGGGTAAATATCAGTGCTCTGTGCAAGTTGCCTAATAGTCGAGTCTGGGAGGAAGCGGTATTCTGAACAAATAGGAGGAATTTTTTCCACAATGCTTGTTTCGTTGACCGAAATAATTCGATCGCAATCACCACGCTCATATACTGTTTTCGACAATATATTAAAATTTGTAATGGATATCCCATTACATGACAATATCTTTTCTGCATGTTTCTGGACAAGTTGTGGAGGAACTTTCAGTATGACTGTCATCATGGCGTCCTTTTCTGTCATATCAACACGCATAATGGGTCTAATTTTGTTTGCCTTGTCCAAGTAGGTGGTATAGACAACCATTATGTCCCCGACGAACATCTGTCCAGTTTGGCAGTTGTTCAAGGCCTCTATTAACAATACTTTGGATGTCATAACTCTAGACCTGAAGACATTTTTTGAACAGGAAAACTAAAGTGAATGGTAGTGTGCTACAAGTACATGCTTACTTTTAATGAAATATGGAGCCAGAGTTTCGCAACGAAACCTCTTAGTCTGTGGAACATGCAACAGGTTTGACATCTCGCTCGTACTTGTTGATACTTCTTGCGAGATGCAAACCATGTACTGTATATGGCATCAACATATTCTCCATGCCATAGATGAATATATGGCCCGGGAAATTTGTCTAGTAAACATAGTAAGAGCAGAGCACATGCATATTTACCTTTGGCCTTGTCGGTCTGCTGATGTCTGGGATGACTGGCTGCTCATGGACATCTCACTAGTCCAACTTTTTCTGATGCAAGCATTTGCAGATGGACATCAGGACTAAGAAAATATATGCATTCGATATTATATGCTCGCACCTGGTTTGTATCTTTAATTTTCCGGCACACTTGGTATACCTTTTAGAAGATTGTACCATAGAACCCTCTGCTGCTGCATAGAAGAATTCATCTCCCTGTCCAAGCAACCTATTTTTTCCAAGGCAACAACGTGGAAGATGCAATCGACAGGAAGGCAAGTTAGTTTGAAATAAAACATGTAAAACAAAAAGAAACAAGTCTATTTACCCGCCAAAGAGTCCTTCGTCCTGTCCAGCCATTCTATTTTTTTAAATGCAGTAATGCAGCGCAAACACAATGGACATGCACTAGCTTAGTATGCAGGAATAAACGTATGCAACCAAGAAAACTTACCATGTAGGAAGGCACACAACTAGCTTAACACATATCCAGACCATAAATGAAATACAAAACAACACAATATGAAACAACAACACAAGCATGCACCTTTCTATATCCTCTTCAGCCGATGCAGTCGAGACTCTCTCCTTTTCTCCAACTACTCTGTTTGTTTCAATTTGGGAACCCACAAAATTTAATGAACATCAATGGAAGTTGGTATTCAACGGAGAAGAAGCAATATGTACATAGAGAAAAACTGACTCAATGAACAGTCTACAAAGGCAGAAACATGAACCTTTGCACTTCCCTATCCATGGTTGTAAACGTGTACAAATTTTTTCCCTGGCCAAAATATATTACAAGGCACAAAATATCACGCAACTACATGGCCGCAGCTAAACGATTTTTGCTTTTCCCTGGGAATTTATCCACATATGCCCTCTAGCCATGTTCTTTATCCTCTACATAGACTATTGTGCACACGATACAAGTTCTCAGTTTTTTGTGGCTAATTACCCACACATGCTTCTAGACATGAAAATATAATCTTGCAGAATCTTTGTTGCACATATCATATGTCAAGAACAACACAAATTGCATCCTGCGCACACCAGTCTATGTAGAGGAGAAATGACATGTCATGTCATATCCACACATCTAACCATACATGGTTTATAAATGTACCTTGCATACATATGCTTTATTCCAACAAAAAAACAACGGGTATTGTAAGTTCACATGTAATCCTCGAACAATTTTGCATGCAACTATTTTCTTTCATGGTAGGACTGCAGCACCAGGAAAATCTCACAGAATAACAGATCTCGACTCCGACAGACATGGAAAATAAAACAATTGCATATCCACTGATGGGTGCAGGGGTTGAACACCGTAAAGCGCCCCAAACGAAACAATAACAATCCAAAAAATAAAATAAAAATGAAAAGCTCCAACCACCGTCGTTGCACCCCAACCCTGCAAGGTCGAATCAAAGAAAAGAAACCAGCAAGGACCAAACCAACGAGAAATCACAAAGAGGTCGAACTGCACCCCTAGCGCCCCAAAGCGCAAACCCCAGCCAAACAAACAGAATCAACAACCCAGGAACCAACGAACCAACAAGAACCACCGAGGCAGTGAACAACATATGTATCTCCAACGATTACGAAATTGCAACCCAAACAGAAAAGGAACCGGAAACAAATAAGGAACATGTGACTACAAATAAGAAAACATTCTTACTTGCAAACTGCAAACTAAATAGCAAACAAGGAATACAAAATGAAATGATTGCATCGAAACTTACTCCGAAATGATGAAATGCAGAAGAACAACTCGAATCACCAGTGAAACAACAACAAGCAACAACTGAGAAACCAACGAACAAGAACCACTCACCGAACCAGTAAACAATGTATGTAGCCTCAATGATTACGAGGATGAAGCATAAAATGGAAGAAACTGACACGAAGAAGAAGAAGTCATTGAACCAGTAAACAATGTATGTAGCTTCAATGGCAGAACAAGGACGAAACGTACAATGGCTATTGAACTGGCGGTAGACAATCAAGTGCAAATTCATTGTAACTGTATAGAAAATTTCGAGGAAAAATGTACTCCGAGAATCGTATTTACATAAACATTTAAGACTCTTAGGTTGTCTAAGCACCTCGCGGAATGCAAACATTTAAGTTGTCAGGGGTGTTGCAGAACGTCGCGTCATGTGAACATTTACGTAGTCAGTCCTATTGACACATCTCATAATAAGTGTCAATACATTTCAAGAAATATACATCCGCCCAAGACGTTATAAACTTTGGAATTCTCAATCACTACAAAGCTTGGATATCAAAACTTTTCAATATGCTTATTACATATCAAAACTTGCGGATATATTCGGGTAGCAGAAAATGCTAATACAAACATTCGAACTAATGCTAGCATTAATCAACCTTGAAGCAAGATACAGGAAAAATATATGATTAAAACATACTGACTACAAGAAAAACTTTGGATATGTTGCCATATAGTACATTGGGAATAGTGAAGACGACAATAAGACCTCCAATCTCTTATCCAATCAAAGCAATACATATATGTTGCTTTTTATTATATAAAAATATATGCTTTTATTTCCATAGCTCCAACAATAGGTATTGTGCAAATATTTCGGGTCAAAGTACAAAGTAATATGCAGTCAACGATTTATCGATTTCTATAGTTCCTCTACGACTACGACAGGGACTAATAAATAGATCCAAGATACCATTGTCCAGGAAGATCTAACAACTATGGTATACAACTATGTTATTTATTAAGATGAAGACTATTTCCTTGTTTTTGTTGGCATTGCTGGATAAAAGTGTAGTCATGAGAATTCAAGCAATAAAAAACAAAAGATAAATAAATAGATTCAGGATACCATTGTCCAATAGGAAGATTCAACACTTGTGATATACAACTATAGTATTTTCACAAATGTTCTTCGGATAATCCACAGTTTGCATCATTTCGTCGTCGACGTTTCGAATCCAAATCAGGATTCATCATCAGGACTAATCGTCAAGTTAGAGCTAGCTGATCGTCACCAATAAATACTATAATTGCAAGACAATTAAAAGTTGTTTTAATATAGTCGGCTGTTTTTATTTTCAGAAAATAATTTAATATTAATGGAATTATATTTATTTGTTTAGGGTTTTGGTTAGTTTGTTAGGTTTTACTCTTATTTAGTTATTCAATAGTAGTGGTTTTCCTCTAGTTATAAATTTGTTGTTTGGGGTTTAGTTAATTAGGTTTTACTTTAAATTAATTATTTAGTATTGTTAGTTTAATTGTAGTGGGTTTACTAGAGGTTTATCTTAATAATGAGGGTTATTAATTTGTTATTTGGGGTTTAGTTAATTAGGTTTTACTTTAAATTAATTATTTAGTATTGTTAGTTTAATAGAGGTTTATTAGGGTTTGAAAAAGGATTAGGGTTTAAATTAATAAGTGTAAGGAGAAAATTTTAAGTAAGTGGTGAATTCTAGGTTTCATTAAGATTAAGCAAAAATGATATTGTTTGTAGGTTTGAAAGTCTATTGAGGATATTACGGAAGGATTAGGGTTTAGTTAATAGAGTGTGTAGTGACAAGTTTCTAAATAAGAATTAAGACTGGATACCTAAACCTACTCAATATAAACCAAAACAAGTGGGAAAAGGTTAGTGTCAAACTTGATTTGTCCCAGGATGTTCCTTTAATTGGTTGATTAATGGGTGCCAAAAGCTACTTACCTCTAGGCCACCGTCTCTGTTCATGTTGTTGGGGTGCTTGATTATTTCTATGGTTTCTCTTAAGCGTCTTTTGTAGTAGTGACACTCTTTTGCTAGTATCTTGGTATCCTCAAGGCAAACATGATGTTTGGTTTTGTGGGAGTGTTCTGTTAAGGCGGAGGTACGGGTACGTTCCTTTCTAATGTCTGCTTCGTGTTCCTTAATCCTTACCTGGAATGATCGTCCAGTTTCACCAATGTAACATTTCCCACATGAACATGACACTTTGTAGATGCCTTTCTCTTGTCGGTTGTCTGTAGGGTCCTTTACAGACTTCATTCTTTGTCTGATAGTGATTAGGGGTTTGAAAGAGGCCATAATTTCTTTTCTTCTTAAAACCCTGGCAATCTTGTCTGTGACACCTCGAATGTAGGGAAGAAAGGCTCTACTGTTTGAGGTTTGATCATTCTGTATACGAGTCCTCCTTTCTTTCTTATCCATTGCCTTCTTGATGTCCCTATCTCTATATCCAATGTTCTTGAAAACCTTAGTTAAGTGGTCTATCTCTTCTTTGAGGTGTTCCTTATCAGAAATTAAATTCCATTAATATAATTCCATTAATATTAAATCTCATTAATATTAAATTATTTTCTGAAAATAAAAACAGCCGACTATATTAAAACAACTTTTAATTGTCTTGCAATTATAGTATTTATTGGTGACGATCAGCTAGCTCTAACTTGACGATTAGTCCTGATGATGAATCCTGATTCGGATTCGAAACGTTGACGACGAAATGATGCAAACTGTGGATTATCCGAAGAACATTTGTGAAACTCCTCACCACAGAAGCTTGAAAACAACTATAGTATTTATTAAGATGAAGACCATTCCCTTATTGTTGGTGGCATTGCTTGATAAAAGTGTAGTCATGAAAATTCAAGTAGTCAAAAACAAAGAAGGATAGGTAATAAGTGCTTATACCAAACCAATGGAGTTTGTAGAAACCCACTAAGGATATGAATGTCAAAGGAAAAGAAATTCATTCCTTCACATGTTAATGCAAAATATTAACTAAATCCAAAACTAAAAAAACAACAACTCTAGCAAAAATGATAAATACACTTGAAACAAAGTACTTAGATATCAAGATTAAAAATAAATCCACTTACCAAACATCGTTATATATTTTATTGCCTTTAAATACAAGATTTGAAATAAATATTAGCAATAAAGGAAAATCCAAAACATAGTTACTGTAATTTAACCCTTAAATTGACATTGCACACTAGACCCACTTGTTTAACTATCATATAATTATTTCAAATTAGAAGATTTCACATTTCCTTAGAAAGTGAAAAAAATATATAAACAAATTATAATTATAAATAATTGTGGGTAAAATCATGTGCTATTTAGAGTGAAAATAGAAATAAAATAAATAACATGTAGGTATACCAAAAATACTTTTATACATTTTATTTAAAATCTAAAGAATATTTGAAATTGGAGAGGATAGAGATCTACTATAATATTAATGGAAAAATAAGCTAACAAGAAAGAAAGAAAAATACAATACAAAACTAGTTACATTATCAGGGGTTCTACCGGATGAAACCTCCTCTATGTTAACATGCCCTCTTCAACACTAAGACACTTTAAACATTAAAGTTAGTACTTCACCTTTTCAGACCCTACAAAAGTATCTCGAATCATTACAACCCATCACTTCCAACCCATGTAACATTTATTTTCAAGCAATCAATGCATATCAATATTAAGTACTTCCACCTAATTTACATTACCATACTATTTAGTTCTCTATATAAATGAATGAATATTAAACCAATTTATACGCGTATAATATATTTCCTTCAAGTGGAGAATACCATTGAATGCCCATTTTACCTCTCAAGGAAAATTCCTTTCCCTGAGACCCTAGTGTTGCGTGAACTCACTACCCCCCTCTGACTACAAAACACACTCAAATTTTCACTAAGTCCTCCTTCATGAAAATTTCTGGCAGCATTTCCTTGCATTCTTTCCCTCCCCCTTCACCTCCAATTCCCCCTACTATTTATAACCCTCTAGCTATTGACACCTCATCCCCATGGGAAAACTCCAATTAACACATCGCCCACATGATGGTATTGACACATCATTGCGGTTTTCTTATTAATTTTTTTATAAATAAACATTAATGTAATGTGTATGTGTATGTGCCCTCTTCTAATTTTTATTTATTATTAATTATATATGTATATCCTTTTTTTTCTATTTTTTATCAAATTATTATTAGTTTTTAATGCCTTAATGAATAATCATATAATATTCATTAATTAGTAATATACCCAAAGCCCCTCCTAAGTGGCTGATTAACACTTCTTTAATGATCCCCCCTAAGGCCCAAAGTGCAATTACTTCGCTACCTCAGATGTCTCATAGTTTGTTTTTGAGGTGTAAGGATTCCATGCCCTTATCATGCAACTCTTGGTCCTAACCAAGCAATATGGACTCTGTGTCCTTGTCTCCGTGACATAGGTAGAAATATGGACTCTGCGTCCTTGTCTCCAAAACATAAGTAGCAATATGGACTCCACAACATAGATAACTTATATTTTTTTGTTAAAGACTCATCATCTTATCAAGACATGGTAGTGAGTCCACACTCAGATATTGGTGACTTGACAAGGCCTCCCTTGTAACCTGCATAAATATGCATTCACACATATCAAATATATCAAAATATAATATAACTGAATCAAATTCAAGTGACATGTCAACCTTAACAAGTGTGTGGCTTTGCAAGTATACTTTTGTAGTCTCTTTAAGTTTAGTCAAATAATTTGTAAGATGGGACTAATCAAATTTCAATCATTTTTATAGTCCCTTCATTCTCCATGGTTCTTACTATCATACTCCCACCCTTGAGTTCTCTTAGACAAACATGTGCATTTGTGTCATCCTTTAGATGACCCATTACCTGCACCTCTCAAATCAAATGAAATCATATTATAGCATATGCACATAGATATAAATTTTAATAAAACATAGTTTATTGAATGAATCTATTGGATTCATTGATCTTCTACAACATTTAGTTTGTCTTCCACAACCTTCCACTTATTCCGTCAACTCCACCTAGAAGTCATGTGGTTATTTCAACCTGTCTCAATTATAATTTCTTAATGGCATCAATAATCATCTATCAACATATGATTAAAGTATGTTATCCAAGCATCCAAGCTATCATTCGTTAATGCATCTTAGTAAGTAATCACGTCATCATTATGCTACACAACTGCCTACTCGATAATTAGGAATACATAAAAAAAAAAACATCCTTAGAAACCATTCCACACATCACAAGTATATATATCCACCATATCTATATAGTTAAAATCTATGAACACATTAAAAAAATATAGGGTTAATCTCCTTATTCTATGCCAAATAGAATTAGGTAAGGAGGGACGTTACATACTTCTCTCCTTGGAACAAAACTTGGCCTCAAGTTTTCATGCAGAGACAAGGACTTGCATTTTATAGGTTAAATCACAAAATAAGATCTTACTATCTATGCATCATATTAGATCATAAGAGCTTCATGTTTGGCTTTGCACCAAATCGATAATTCAACTTTCTATGAAGCACAAATGTCTCCATGAAGTAAAAAAAAAAACATGGTTTTTATCACAACAAGTAGCAAATATAAGCATGTCATAATAGACAAGTTTGAAATACAAATAACATACCATTCTAAAATGAAACATGTACAATTAATCATGTCTTATCAATATATAATCCATCGCATTCCAAGCCTCAACTATCACATTCTATTCTTGTTACTTCACATATATCAATAATTATCCTCCTTCCAAAGCAATTTTAAATTAACTAAGCCACAAACAGATTAAATAAATCAACTATATAATCATATACACTACATTGATTGTCCTTCCCATCATATAATCAAACTCTCATACCATCAAGTAACAATTTATATAAAGACAACAATGAGAAAATTTATTGTCCTTCCCATCATATAATCAAACTCTCATACCATCAAGTAACAATTTATATAGAGACAATAGACACATGCTATCATTCAAAACTATATAGTTACAATCCACTCTTGGAAAAATTTGCGACTAGATTTTTCGGAATCGCATAATCTCACAAATATTTTTTCAAGAAAATTACAACACTGCTTCTTAATAATACCAAGGTTTAGTGAACCTTGTACTAATTGGTTGGTTCATAGTTGATGACTTCTCTCATGAGTATCCATACTAATAAGGTTGTTGCCTCTTAATCTCTTGATTCTTTATTTTATATTTCATTTACTAGATATGTAAGTCTCGAACCTGACTTTGAATTTGGTAAGACAACTCAGATGGTAAGACAAGTGTACCTTTCTCCAAGTGTTGGGAGGAGGTCTTGTGATCAAACCTTGCTGAGTCTCCGGGATGGATATTGTAATGCTTGTATACTGTTGTATATAATAGAGAAACTTTCCCGTGGAAAAAAAAAAAGTCTCGAACCTGACTTTGAATTTGGTGCTTTTTTAATCTTTAGTTAATTTTTTTTATATTACATGCATAAACATATTGACTTGCACCAATAAATATCAAATGTTCCCATACTTTCTTAATTTCTATCTTTCAAACATTCACTCTTTGTCGTAACATGCCATCGAATTGAGCTTGAATAATAATAAAGATCTTCGGAATGATGAGTAACCCACCACCATTAATGAATTTGACATTCTAAGAATGGAGTATTTGGATAGTTATCAAAATAGTTGATTGATTAATCAGATTTGTATGGATAATCAATCAAATTGATTCCTCAATGATTCAATCATATTAAGCCCCAAAATGGAGAGGTTATCATTTTAGGTTCCCATTGAAATCCCTCAACCAATAGGGAAAACAAGAGAAACTCAACTACTATGAAGAGGAGGTTGAGAATTTAAATAACTTTGCTCATTAAGTTTTTGGAATTTACATTGAAAATAAAAGATTTCAATTTAAATATAAAAATAATGGATTTTATTTTTCAAAGGAAAATTTCTAATAAAAGATTCTAATTTAAATATAAAAATAGTGGGTTTTGTTTTTCAAAAAAAAAATTATAGGGGAAATTAATTTAATGGATACTTCTCATATTTGTGGATGGCATTCTAATTACTAGTCAAATACCCAACAATATTAACAACAACCATTTGAAATAAACCCTCTAACTTAAAATAATAACTATTTAAATGACTAAATATTTTATTTTAAAATTATAGATTATTTTAAAATACATAATTAATAATTATTAACTATATTAATGCTTAAAATATGATATGAAATAGATACATTGAATTCAACTACAATATTACACCATGAAACTAAATAAAGCCTACTTCTAATTTCCTAAATCCCTATATTGAAATTTGCTACTATATGTTATTGATGAAATTAATATAAACTATGAAGTATACTATATATTGGAATTGCTATTATATGTTATTGATGAAATTAATATAAATACTAATCTCTACAACTGTGAAGGATAATATATATAAATAGTAATAGTTTTTAATTGTAAAGCATGTGATTTGAACTTATGACCTTTTAAGAGAAAACACATGTTCTTAACCATTAGGCCCACTCAAACTATATAAACAATAATGATTTTTTAATAACATTGAAATTCTAATCAAAATTCAACTGTATTATTAAACCACATCAACTTATACTCTATTTTAGAAATATATTGGAGAGGTAGAAATCTGGCCAATAAATAATGGGATGGTTCAAATTCAATACGTAGAAATATAAAATTACGTGTACAAATAAAAAACACAAAGTACTTTTGTCCCATATGCAACATGGAAGGGAGCATAAATGTGTTTCTTGATCTCCGATACTTCATTCGTTTATGAATGCCTTTACTCATTCTTGATTCCACAATCTTTTTTCAGGTTGACCTAATGTTGCAATATATCCTACAAAGATTATATTCACTACAACGATCGACATTGAAGAGATTACATACATGTTCTAAGGGAAATTTTTTTTAATGCCCTTCTTCTACTATACTTGGAAAAACGATTTTTCCATGTAATAATTAAAAATCAAATAAAATGAAACATGACACTATTATGGGCATTTCTATCTATTGTCACCATTATCAATATTATAAACAAAAGTTTAGCTAATAGTATATAAGTAATTTAATAACAATGTAATCATTAATCTGTATGGATAAATGTCAATCTTTGCATCCTAGCTTTTTGTACTCTAATATGGAATCTATGGTGGCACTTCCCTAGCGACGAGACCATCAAGTAATCATCAGATGCGGCCCCACCCATACCCTACCACTTACCAACTTCTAAGACATTCTTGGCCAAGTGGTTGGTGGTTTGAAAAATCCACTGAAATTTTGCATTCCTTTATCCTTTAACCAAGTAGGTTATTCAACATTCTAGGTATCATATTGCCATTGTAAGAACAAATCCGTTCTTGTTCAATTCATGGTTTAGGTCAAGCAATGCATCATGTGTGTTGTTGTGTAAGTGCTTTGAAGTCGAATCAAGCGGATGTGGTAATGAATCCCAAGAATGTAGTGAAGCAACCAATTGGGAGATGGAGTCATTTAAGTATGTGTAGTGTAAACTTGTAAAGCATTCCATGTCATTGAAAAATTCTATGGTATTGTAATGGGTAGGTAAGGCTAAGTTTTGTTTAACATTATGAAATTATCAGACAAACTATTTTGCCAAACAAGTTTATAATTTATTTATTTTTGTTTGGTAGCAATGGTGACAGTTAGAGGAACAAGATTCGGTTAACAGTTGTTTTAATCCTTTCAAACTGCGTTATGTTCACCATCATAAAATTTGGTATTTGAATGGTTATGAGTTGTGGGTTAGAAATCTCGAGTGTAGGGTTATTTCTTTCGATGCACGTGAGTGTGATATATTCTTGCATCCTTGGATTATTTGGAGAATAATAAAAGTGTGGAGGAAACACTAGTTTCTGGGGTGGTTCTTTTTTTTACTTCCCAAATGCAGGTTCTTTTAGAGCTTTCCAGAGACATTCTAAGCTCACCATTTAGTCCAAAGCAACCGAGATAGCTAGATTTTCCTTTTCTTTCATCCTAGTTGGACACCAGAGGCCAAATCTGCGAGGGTGTGAAGCCAAAGGTTAATTTCCAGAGGAAGAATCCATTTCGAAGCATTTTGGGTCAAATCCAACCCTGCCATCGTTCTCGGGAGAGTTGAAAACTCTAAGATCGACTATCCATTCATTGATTTTGGACAAAGTTGTCCTGAGAGGCAATTTTTTGCCCAGGTAATTGTACGACCCCCCAACTCGCACTTCAATTTGATGGCAGTTCCGCTAATTTGGAAGAAGGTGAATTTTGGCAGTTTCTCTAAGTTTGACAACAATTTCACTAAATTTGGTGTATTTTTAAAATTTATTTAAAGGTTTCTATAGTTGGCAGTTTCACTAAGTTTGGTAGTGTAACGCTCTCCAGAGCTAGCTAACCTCTCTATAGAATATTTCCGAAGGAAAACCCTAGTACCAATATCCAACCAAGGTAGCATACCTCTCTCCAGAGTTAGCATACCAGGAAGAAAGTCCAAACCATATCCAAAGAGAAAGTCCAAGCCAAAACCGAAATGCCAGTTGCAGTAGTTGCAACTGCAGCTCCTCTCCAAACTTGTGCACCACTGGTCTTATGCAGTTGTTAGAGTGAGAGTGATAAATAAGCTCTAGCGACCTCTTATTTATAGTCCTCCAAGTGACCTAACTGGGTCGACTTCTACTTCTGGAGGCTAATAAATCAATAATAAATATTCTATTGTCGACTTGTCTCCTAGGGTTATTATCCAACGTTTTAAGGTTTCTCTTGCTTCCCAGAATATTCTAGTCTTGTCAGGGTTACATGTAGAGTTTAATACCTCCTTCAACTACCATAATATCAACACTCCCTCCTAGCTAGGGAGGTATTAAAGGAAATGATCTTAAGAAAAAACATACCATTCAACTAGTAGCATCATCGTAGCCACACATAATATCTCATGGTCAAATCATGGGCACCATCATCACTATCAATATCATCTGATGGCATCAAATGCATCATTTCTCGAAGCCATACTCCATCTGAGTAATCGGGCATGATGTTGAATAAGTCACTCACTCCACAGAGTGATACAAGAATCATTCTTCTAATCTCGACATATGTCCTAGAAGAATGGTTGTCCTAGACCATTTTCCATAGGGAGAATGTATGTCCATCAACCTGTTGACTATCCATCTAGTTGGAAATCATTTCCAACACTAGTGATAGTCTTTATGGTAATCAAAACAATGTAATCCAATAGAACACAAATGTTTCTATCCATAGTAGTGCACAACTACTACCCAGTGGTACACAACCACTCCTAGTAGCACACAACTACTAACTAGTGACACACAGTCACTACAAGTGGATTACATCCATCATAGTAGCATAAAACTATTGTCCAGAGACATACAATCTCCACAACAATCATATCATCTGATATCAACCTGCATAAAAAAATATCATGATACAAACTGAGTCATCCGGGCCATTCTTCCGCTCACATCTGTGAGATCTAGAAGAGCATTTTCCCTCAGAAGGTAAAACATCAGCCATGGGCTATTTGGACTATTCTTCTCAATCATAGAAGAATAATTGTCCTTGATTTCTGAGCCTGGACCATTCACCTAACTAGGCTATTCCTCCGACACTAATCACAATGCAACATGGAGAGAATGAGTTTTCCCTAGGGAATGCATGTCCCTGATTGTTGAACCTGGACTATTCACCTAACTGGGCCATTCCTCTAGCACTAATCACAGTGAAACTTGGAGAGACTGAGTCTTCCCTAGGGAATGATTGTCTGGACCATTTCCTATGGAAATGACCGTCCTACACCAACCTTCAAAATGGACCATTCTTCGAAACTGCTCACAACTATGAAGTTTGAAAGAATGACTGCTCGACGAGGTGGACCATTCAACTTGACCACTACTCATAGTGACTTCCAAGAAGAATGATTGTCCTAGACCATTCCCCCACACTCACCACAAGAGGAATCATTGTTTATGGTACATCATCAATCTATCAGACCATTTTCATTACGAAAATTATTGTTCGATCTAGACCATTTTATGAACTGGAAAATGATTGTCCATCAGAAATCTCGAACCACTTTGCGAACTGGAAAGGAACTGCCCATCCTGGACCATTTTCCTGAAATGGAAAATTATTGTCCATAAATCAATAACATATCAGTTCTCCCTCCCAACTTTGGAGTAATCACTTCCTTTTCCAATAATTAATTCATCTCCACGAGCCCCAACTTGTCTCTTAAGTACATAAACTTTTCATCTTGGACAGAGGCTTTACCAAAATATTTGTTATCTTCTCATCTATGGAGATATATTGGAGAACCACTTCTCTCTTCTGGACTTTATCATAGAGAATATAGTGCTTGATATCAATGTACTTTGGCATGTCATGGAACATCGGTTTCTCTGAAAGCTTCACATAGTTCCGATCATTGCAATATATCATGGTCGAATTCAACATCCGATCGGACGGTCCAAAAATCAACTTATTGCTTCTGCAAAAGCATCTTGAGCTGCAATATACTCTGGCTTTGTAGTGTTATTTTCAAAATACTTATGTTTCCTGCTAGCTCATGACATCGTGGCAAAGCTCAAACTGAAACATATCTAAGTAGCACTTCTTATGTCATCTACACTCCCTACCCAATCTGAATCGATAAATCCATGCACATGTATATCATAACTCAAATGTCCCACAAGACAAATATATGGTTGAGTATTCTCCAAATACATTAATGATCCAATCAATTGTCGATACAGAGGCGGGTCTATTAGATTAGAGTCTCTCAACTTCTTTAGATCTGTCATCATGGGAGTTTTCCATGGATTAGCAATCCATCATCCTGAACTTATGAGTAACTATTCAAATACACTATCTTTGTCATAGAATTTTTTCACCACACTTCTTATGTATATGAGATACTCTGCATCAAGTTGCTTGAATCCATACAAGGTCTTCTTATATCTACATACATGGGTCTCTTTCTAGTATAAGCTTCTTTCTTAATTTGCCTTATTGGGAAGAATAGTCTTTTACATGTAAATTTCAATCCATGGATATTAGAAGAGGTATATATGTTTTACTAGAACAAGTTGTCATCATAGTCTTATCCCTCCTTCTGGAAGAACCTCTAGTTTTGAATCTTGCAATGCCTCCATTCAGAAGTCTTTTTCACATTTTCTTACATACATTGTTTTTCATCACAACTTCCATTTCTTCTGGTTGATTGCTTCTAGTGGGTTCAAACCAAGCTGGTAGTCTTATGATTCTTGGTATAATAACTAGTTGCTTTGGCTTTTCTTTCTTTCTTGGAATATTCATGTTCTTCCTCATGTTCCTCTTTAGCTTTTGGGTCCATGGAGTCTTCTATAGATTCCATGCCCTTCCTTCCTGAATATTCCAACTTCTTCCTTTCATCATAGGGACATGGATGTAGATGGACAACCAAGGATACTTAAGACTTCACTACAACAAAACAGGACATTAGTTCCTAGTTTAGCGTCGTATTTGAGTGCATTTGAGGGCATGAATTGGGTCTATGGGATGGTGCAAAACCTGGCACTAAACGATGTGTTCACCTGGGCGTTGGATTTAGCACCTAGTTTACCGCCCATTTTAGCTCCCTCTTTAGCGCTAGGTTTTTCTCCCTCTTTAGCGCCTAGTTTTGCTGCCTTTTTCGCACCCAGTTTTGATCCTTATTTAGCGCCCAATTTTTCTTCTGATTTAGCGCCTGGTTTAGCACCTAAACTGAGATATAGCTCCCTAAATAACACCCAAAATAGCTCCTGCTTTATCTCTTGGTTTGGCTCCTAGTTTACGCCTAGTTTATCTCTAGGTCTGGCACCTAATTTGGCTCCTGTTTTAGTGCCTAGTTTAGCTCCAGGTGTAGCTCCTAGTTTATCTCTTGGTTTAGCACCTAGTTTAGCTCCTGGTTTAGCTCCTAGTTTAGCGCCTAGTTTAGCTCCACGTGTGGCGCCCAATTTAGCTCCTGGTTTAGTGCCTAGTTTAGCTCCACATGTGGTGCCTAATTTAGCTCTTGATTTAGATCCTAACTTAGGTCCTATTTTAGCTCCTCATTTAGCTCCTCGTTTAGCTCTTGGTTTAGCTCATGGTTTAGCTCATGGTTTAGCGCCTAGTTTATCTCTAGGTGTGGTGCCTAGTTTAGCTCCAAATCATGCTTCTTGTTTTGCTTCTAGTGTAGCGTCAAAAATAGCTTCTAGTTTGGCTTCCAAATTAACGCCAAGATGTGCTTCCAATATTGCATATTTTTTTGCTTACAAAATTGCTTCCTTGTTAGCTCCATGGTTTGCTTCATTTTAGTTCCAAAGTTTTCTTCATTGTTTAGCGTCTGGTATTGCTTCTTTTTAGGTCCAAGGTTTTCTTCCTTTTAGTGTTGGGATTTGCTTCTTAATTAGCATCCAATTTTGCTTCTTGTTAAGCAACCAATTTAGCTTCCTGCTTAGATCCAGAAATAACTCCAAGTATGGCTTCAAATTTAATGTCGATTTTTACTTCCATTTTAGAGCCACGTTTTTCTTCCATTTGAACAACTCATGTTCTGTCCTTTTTAGCTTCCATTTAGTAATTTTACTTTTTTTATTTCAATTTAATTAGTTAAATATATCACGCATCCTAAAAAACTTATATTATTATAGAGTAAGTCATACTGTATTTGAAATATTTTATATTATAGCTTTTATAAAGAATTTTTAGGGAACTAGACATCCATAAAAACTAACAACATCATTATACTTATTAAATCTCCATCTAAATAAAATATACAAAATACATTATATATAAAATAACATTATAATGATTATAACATTATCATCATCTATAATTAAAACTAGTCAAATATATCAATATTAGATAAGTATCATGTCAAACAACTTATATCTTTAATACTGATAAGATCATCATCATATATAACTACAACAAGTGAAATTAAAATATGACAATATATCAATAGCATGTCATAATAATACATGGCCAACAATCGACATAAGTTAAGATGATATATGTCCAAATAATATAAGTCAAAATGATAAAACTCAATAATATGGTATTGCAGGTGAAAATGATACATATGATAGTAAACATGAAAATATGCATCATAGTGATATATGAACAATGATCAAAGATGGAGTCTATATGATCAATGTCACTGTTTACTACCAACAACTAGGTCATCATCATTATCTTGATCATCATCAATGTGGTCATCATCGTTGTCATTCACAATGTCAGCTTCTTCATCTGCCTCATCATCATCATCTCTCGTGTTTGTATCAGACCCATTATAATCTGGATCTATCTCATGAGGATCAATTGGATCTTCTGGAAGAACCGTGTTCTGCAAAAAAGAACATTCAAAATGAAAAGTTATTATTTATTTCATGCAATATGTATTTTCTGTGTTATATTTCTAATATTACAACATATGAAACAAAACCATAATCATATTACATCATATCAAAGTGCACATACCATAATAAAATTTCATATAAGTTACGAATAAGAAGTCATTCCAATGTTGTGAAACATGTAACAATTCCAATGAACGTTAGTAAAGATCATAAAAAAATGTGTTATACATTTTAACTATCAATTATAAATTATATTACATAACCGTAAGTGCCAACCTTATCCATTTTGTGCAATATATGATTATGTTTTCCTATAAAAATCCTTTGAGAGTTAATTGGTCTATATATTTTCTTCTCTTATATTTCACAAATGAATATTTTTCTAGGACATTTTGGGTCATTGTAATATGCTTCAAAGGTCCTTTGAGATTTAACTAGTTTATAGGTAATTTTGAAGATGCTCTCGATATTCATTCAACTAGACCACATCCAAATGTCAATCCTTCCAAAGAAAAAATTCAATACATCAAGCCCTAAAGGGTTGAAAATTATGACAAAAATGTAATAAAAGGTATCAAGATGTATTGTCTTACCTTTCCTTGCCATGCCTTACCTTTGCATGCCTTTCATTGCCTTTCCTTTCCATGCCATGCCATGCCATGCCTTGCCTTTCCATGCCTTTCCTCGCCATGCCATTCCTTTGCATGCCTTGCCATGCCATTCCTTTGCATGCCTTGCCATGCCATCCCTTGGCTTGTCATGCCATACATTTCCTTCCCTTGTCATGCCATGCATTATCTTGCCTTGCCATGCCATGCCTTACCTTTTGCATGCCTTTCATTTCCATGCCTTGTCGTTCCATGACATGCCTTGCTATCGTATGGTATGCCTTTCCTTTCCATGCCTTTCCATACCATGCCTTGCATTCACTTGCCATGCCTTGTGTTTCCATACCATGCCTTTCCATATCATGTCTTTCCATGCCATGCATTGCCTTGCCTTTCCATGCCATGCCATGTATTTCCTTTGCATGCCTTGCTTTTCCATGCAATTCCATACCTTGCCTTGTCATTGAATGTCATGCCATGCCATGCCTTGCCTTACCATGCCATGCCATTCCTTGTTATGGTATGGTATGCCTTTCCATGCCATTCCCCTCCATACCATGCGTTGCAATGCCTGGCCTTGTCTTTCCATACCATACCATGCTCCTCCATACCATGCCTTGCAATGCCTAGCCTTGTCTTTCCATACCATGCCTTGCAATGCCTAGCCTTGTCTTTCCATACCATGCCTTGCAATGCCTAGCCTTGTCTTTCCATACCATGCCTTGGATTTTCTTTGCGTGCCTTTCCTTTTCATGCCATGTCATTCCATGCCATTCATTTCCTTTCATTTCCATGCCATGCCTTGCTATCGTATGGTATGCATGTACATGCCATGCCCCTCCATACCATGCCTTGCATTCACTTGTCATGCCTTGTATTTCCATACCATGTATTTCCATATCATTCCTTTCCTTACCATGCTATGTCATGCCTTGCAGCTAGAGAATCCCTCACTCCCGAGTTCCATTCTTCTTGAGCAAATGTGGTCACATAGTCCATGCCTAAACAAGCTTGCAACATCTCACGGAACTCAAAAATGTTGCTATGTTAGGTTTTTATGCCTTGAGGAGGAATTGGCCAAGAGTCCCCGAAATAGTACGGGATGTGACTTGCAAATCGACATATAACGAAAACTGAGACTTAGATTGAGGAACCATCATCTATGTTGGATTCCTAGCATAGGATTTCAGCTAGAGCACCCCTCACTCCTAGGTGTCATGCCTTGGAAGTTGATTTACTCATTGATTTCAAGAACTAGTGTTTTGCTCAGTTTGAAGCAATGCAACATTTGGATTAAGGGGTACAATTTATAAAACCATGCCTCATGAGAGGATGGATAATGTGGTCACCTATTCCATGCCTAAACAAGATTGCAACACCTCATGGAACTCAAAAATGTTGCTCTGTTAGGTTTTTATGCCCTAAGGAGGAATTGGCCAAGAATCCCCGAAATGGTTTGGGATTCGACTTACAAATCGACATATAACGAAAATAGAGACTCAGATGGAGGAATTGTTGTCTCTGTTGGATTCCTATGATAGGATTCCAGCTACATCACGCCTCACTCCTGGGTCCCATGCCTCGAAAGTTGTTTTTTCATCAATTTGGAGAACTAGGGTTTTGCACAATTAGAAGCAATGCAACATTTAGATTTAGGGGTATAATTTATGAAACTATGCCTCGAGAGTGGATGGACAATGTGGTCACCTATTCCATGCCTAAATAAGCTTGCAACATCTCACGAACTCAAAAATGCTACTACATTAGGTTTTAATTCCCTTAAGAGAAATTGGACAAGAGTCCCTGAAATGTTTTGGGAAGGGACTTGCAACTAGGCATAAAAATAAAATCGAGACTTAGATGGAGGAACCATCGACTCCAATGGATTACTGGAATAATAGTTCAGCTAGAGAACCCCGCACTCTCGAGTGCCATGCCTCATAAGTTGCTTTACTCATTGATTTCGAGAATTGGTGTTTTGCTCAGTTTGAAGCAATGCGTCATTTGGATTAAGTGGTCCAATTTATGAAACCATCCCTCATGAGTGGATCGATAATGTGGTGACCTAGTCCATGCCTAAACAAGCTTGCAACATCTCACGAAACTAAAAAATGTTGCTCCGTTAGGTTTTTATGCCCTGAGGAGAAATTGGCTAAGAGTCCCCGAAATGGTTTGGGATGTGACTTGCAACTCAACATATAACAAAAATCAGGAATCAGATGAAGGGACTGTTGTCTTCATTGGATTCCTTAGATAGGATTTCAGCTAGAGCACCCCTCACTCTTGGGTCCCATGCCTCAAAATTTGTTTTTTTCATCGATTTGGAGAATTAGGGTTTTGCTTAGTAAGAAGCAATGCAACACTTGGATTTAGGGTTCTAATTTATGAAACCATGCCTCGAGAGAAAATGGAAAATGTGGTCACCTAGTCCATTCCTAAACAAGCTTGCAGCGTCTCACAGAACTCAAAAAGGCCGCTCCGTTAGGTTTTAATGCCTTGAGGAGGAATTGGCCGAGAGTCCCTGAAATGGTTTGGTATGCCACTTGCAAATGGGCATAAAAATAAAATCGAGACTCAGATTGAGGAACCGTCAAATTCGATGGATTACTGGGATATAATTTAAGCTAGAACACTCGTCACTCTCGGATGCCATGCCTCAGAAGTTGCTTTACTCATTGATTTCGAGAATTAGTGTTTGGCTCAATTTGAAGAAATGCAACATTTGGATTAAGCAGTCCAATTTATGAAAACATCCCTCATGAGAAGATCGATAATGTGCTCACCTATTCCATGCCTAAACAATCTTGCAGCATCTCGCGAAACTCAAAAATGTTTCTACGTTAGGTTTTTATGCCATGAGGAAAAATTGGCCAAGAGTCCCCGAAATGGTTTGGGATGCGATTTGCAACTGGGAATATAACAAAAACTGAGACTCGAATTGAGGAACTGTCATATCCATTGGATTCCTGGCATATGATTTTAACTAAATTACACGTCACTCCCAGGTTCCATGCCTCGAAAGTTGTTTTTTTCATCGATTTGGATAACTAGTGTTTTGCTCGATTTGAAGCAATGCAACATTTGGATTTAGGGGTCTAATTTATGAAACCATGCATTGGGAACGAATGCAAAATTTGGTCACCTATTCCATTCCTAAACAAGCTTGCAGCATCTCACAGAACTCAAAAAGGCTACTCCGTTAGGTTTTTATGCACTGAGGAGGAATTGGCCAAGAGTCCCCAAAATGGTTTGGGATGCCACTTGCAACTGGGAATAAAAATAAAACCGAGACTCAGATTGAGGAAGTGTAGACTTCGATGGATTACTGGGATATAATTTCAGGTAGATCGCCCCTCACTCTAAGGTTCCATGCCTCGGAAGTTTCTTTACTCATTGATTTCGAGAATTAGTGTTTTTCTCAGTTTGAAGCAATGCAACATTTGGATTAAGGGGTCCAATTTATGAAACCATGCATCGGGATTGGATGGAAAATATGATCAACTAGTCCATACCTAAACAATCTTGCAGTATCTTACAGAACTAAAAAATGTTACTTCATTAGGCTTTTATACCCTGATGAGGAATTGTCCAAGAGTCCCCGAAATGGTTTGGGATGTGACTTGCAACTGAGGATAAAACAAAAACCAAGACTTAGATTGAGGAACCTTCGACTCTGATGTATTACAGGGATATGATTTCAGCTAGAGCACCACTCACTCACGGGTGCCATGCCTCAGAATTTGCTTTACTCATTGATTTCGAGAACTAGTGTTTAGCTCAGTTTGAAGCAATGCGACATTTGGATTAAGGGGTCCAATTTATGAAACCATGCCTTAGGAGTAGATTGAAAATGTCATCACCTATTCCGTGCCTAAAAAAACTTGCAACATCTCGCGGAACTCAAAAATGTTGCTCCGTTAGGTTTTTATGCCCTGAGGAGGAATTGGCCAAGAGTCCCCGAAATGGTTTGGGATGCTACATGCAACTGGGCATATAACGAAAACTGAGAATCAGAATGAGGAATCGTCATCTTCGTTGGATTATTGGCATAGTATTTTAGCTAGAGCACCCCGCACTCCTAGGTCCAATCCCTCAAAAGTTGTTTTTTTATCAGTTTTGAGAACTAGGGTTTTGCGCAGTTTGAAGCAATGCAACATTTGGATTTAGGGGTCCAATTTATGAAACCGTGCCTCGAGAGTGAATGGACAATGTGGTCACATAGTCCATGCTTAAACAAGTTTGCAACATCTCAAGGAACTCAAAAATGTTGCTTCGTTAGGTTTTTATGTCGTGAGGAGGAATTGGCCAAGAGTCCCCGAAATGGTTTGGGATGCGACTTGAAACTAGGCATATAACAAAAACCGAGAATCATATTGAGGAACCATCATCTCCGTTGGATTCCTGGAATAGGATTTCAGCTAGAGCATCCCTCACTCCCAGGTCCAATCCCTTAGAAGTTGTTTTCTTCATCGATTTTGAGAACTAGGGTTTTACTTGGTTTGAAGAAACACAACATTTGGATTTAGGGGTCCAATTTATGAAACTATGCCTCGGGAGTAGATGGAAAATGAGGTCACCTATTCCATGCCTAAAAAATCTTGCAACATCTCACAAAACTCAAAAATGTTACTCTGTTAGGATTTTATGCCATGAGGAGGAATTGGCCAAAAGTCCCCGAAATGGTTTGGGATGCAACTTGCAACTGGGACTATAACAAAAATCGAGACTCAGATTGATGAATCATCATCTCCTTTAGATTCCCGACATATGATTTCAGCTAGATCACCCCTCACTCACGGGTCCAATCCCTCGGAAGTTGTTTTTTTCATCGATTTCGAGAACTAGTGTTTTGCTCAGTTTGAAGCAATTCAACATTTGGATTTAGGGGTCCAATTTATGAAACCATGCCTCGGGAGAAGATGGACAATGTGATCACCTATTCTATTCCTAAATAATATTGCAACATCTCAGAGAACTCAAAATTTTTGCTCCGTTAGGTTTTAATTCCCTAAGGAGGAATTGGCCAAGAGTCCCTGAAATGGTTTTGGATGAGACTTGCAATTGAGCATACAAATAAAATCAAGACTCGGATGGAAGAACCATCGACTCTGATGGATTACTAGGATAATATTTCAGCTAGAGCACCCCTCACTCTCGGATGCCATGCCTCAGAAGTTGTTTTACTCATTGACTTCAAGAATTGGTGTTTTGCTCAGTTTGAACCAATGTTGCATTTGGATTAAGGGGTTCAATTTATGAAATTTGTTGGCAAATGCTTAACAAATAGCGTATGCTTGTCATTGATGGCAAGTACAACAGTGAAGATGGCAGGATCAGAGTGTGCATCGATAGACAAACAAGAACAACGTAGGCTCAGGAGGAATTAGCGCAGAGTCAAAATTCTTCCAAGTAAGAAGGATGTGTAAGCTTGGAGGAGAAGCGTTGCTGATCGTTGGATCCCATACAAAATTCCTGACAGTATGAGGGCCGTCAGATCTGAATAAAGACAAGAAGTGCACGCACTGAAGAGGAGGATAGTTCTCAGGCGCAGGATCCAACCACCGTTGGATTGAGGAAAGCCTGCACGGTGTTTAAAGTGCAAGGAGAAAAGGGGCTCACAAAATCCCGAAAGCAATAGGACCGTCCATCTCAAGGGGTTATGTGGACTGTTGATCCGACTCCCTGTGGACCGTTGATCCGACTCCCTGTCGAGGCTTCGAGGATCACGAATTGAAGAGGTCAAAGAATAATAACCACAGGACTCGCGAAATCGTGATATACGATACCCCGATATAATCTCGACCGTTGGATCGAGGACAAATATGGACCGTTGATCCCAGTCCTTGTCGGAGTTTCGGAGATGGAGAGTTGGACATGTCAAAGTTTATTGACATCAGGAACCCCGAAATTGCGATGTGTGAAATCCCAACTGAACCTGAACCATCCGATCAAGATGTGATCTAGACCGTCGACCCAACCCACGACAGTAGACTACATCAGCTAGGGACACGTGGCACAATCAGGTAATGACAAGTGTCAAACTGATTCAACATTTCAGGCACATGTAAGTCATGAATCAAAGTGACACGTGGCAGTATTAAACACGTGTCAATCCTCGTATGACGTCAGCAAATGGACACCTTGTCGGAGTTTCGAGGATCGAGTGTTGAAGTTGTCAAAGAACATTGACATCAGGAATCCCGATATCGCGATATGCGAAATCACGATGTAATCTGAGCTGTCAGATCAAGCTTTGATCTGGACCGTTGATTCCAGTCAATGAAGAGGCATCGAGGATCGAGAGTTGGATATGACAAAGATTATTGACATCAAGAATGTCGATTTTGCGATATGCAAAATCATGATTCAATCGCAGCCGTTAAATAGAGATCTGATCAGGACCGTTGATCCCATGCCATTACGAGGTATCGAGGATCGTGACTTGGAGAGTCGAGATGCCTCATCTCCAGACTCGCGAAATGCGAAATCGCGAAAGCGCCTTATGCATAAGGCTGTGGTCACATCCCTTGGTCACATCAACGAGAGATTGACAAATGTCAGAAGATAAGGAGGAGTCGAGCCTTATCGCACGGTCAGGTGGAGAACGACACAGAAGGTGAAACGACAGGAGTGGGGCCCTTCGTCAATACTCCACCATTCCGGACCCCCCCCGCATTAAAGACAGAAAGGCAAGGGGGG
>ML791573.1:799262-821845 GCA_009831015.1 Picea engelmannii | reverse complement strand
TAATGGCAAGGGGGCTCCGGAATCGAATCTCGACCGTAGATCTGAGAGCACAGATACTGACCATCTAGATTTTCTCGCCGCATATCCAACGATGTAGATGAATTTAAACAAGATCGGAGGGCTAATAAGGCACGACGCAGTGAGACTGCCAGAAACCATTGATGACGTCTGCTAGAGAAGTCAAAGAGACCGCTGTGTGATCGCCATAGGAGATGAAGAGTCTCCAGGCTTCGTCCGGTGAAGGAAGACTATTCTTAGAAGGGATTGACAGATGGATGGGAATTGAGGCCTGTAACTGAAACAGAGAAAGTGAGTTCGATTTTCATAGAGAAGACGAAGAGTATCAAACTGCCATAGAGGCTGAGGAATCTCAGGATAACATACAGTGATGCTGGACACGCGGGGCGAACCACCAGAGAAGCTGAAGAGTCACGATGATGATCAAACAGAACACTCGAGAGGTGGAGGATAACGACGCGGAGTCAGCATGCAGAGGCATTGCGGACATTGCATGCACAAGGTGCACAGAAGCTATAAATACACAGTACAGAGAAGAGAAGGCATGTGGTTGCTGTAGGAGTTTGTTGTGGTTGTTGTTGGTGAAGGTGATTTATGTGTGAAGAAGTAGGAGAGTGCAGCAGCTGAATAACACAGAAGAGAAATTGTGCAGTGAATGGACATGGCACACAAAGCATAAAAAGAGGAAGGACAGAGCAACGAAATGCAGTAGAACAGTGATAAGTCAGGTAAGCCATCGTCGAACATCATATCACTGTAATAAATTCAGTAGCAAAGATTTATATTTCAGGGTGGTTGGGAGGAGATAGGGAGGACTGGTGTCCTCAAAGGTTCAGGTGGGTGCTTGAACACTGGGAGTTGGTGCTTCCTTCTAGTTGGTGCTAGAGAAACTAGGGAGTTGGTGCTTCCTTCTAGCAGGTGCTAGAGAAACCAGGGAGTTGGTGCTTCCTTCTAGTGGGTGCTAGAGAAAACAGAGAGTTGGTGCTCTCAACAAGTTGCAGCTTGCAAAACTGAGGTTGTAGCCTCATTATGAGTTGGTGCTCATACGTATGATACTGTAAAGATTGTAACCATTACTTATCATATAAAGAAAAAGAGGTTTTTACCCTGCATGGGTTTCCTCGGGAAATATCTGTCTCTGTGTTTCTCATATATGTGAATGATGCTGAGAGTACCATTATTTATTTCTCTACATTATTGTGATCATCACTTAGTGTCTCTACAAAGAGTTTAAAAGAACCATAATTGTTTAAGCACGGTAACAACTGATTCACCCCCCCCCCTCTCAGTTGTCTAACAAAATCTCCCCTCATGAGAGAATCGATAATGCCATCACCTATTCCACCCCTAAACAAGCTTGCATCATCTCACAGATCTCAAAAATGATGCTCTATTAGGTTTTTATGTCCTAAGGAGGAATTGTCCAAGAGTCCCCGAAATAGTTTGGGATGTGACTTGCAACTTGACATACAATGAAAATCGAGACTCGGATGGAGGAACCGTCGTCTTTGTTGGATTCCCAGGATAGGATTTTAGCTAGAGCACCCCTCACTCTCGAGTCCCATGCCTCAAAATTTGTTTTTTTCATCGATTTGGAGAACTGGGGTTTTGCTTAGTAAGAAGCAATGCAACATTTGAATTTAGAGGTCTGGTTTATGAAACCATGCCTTGGGAGTGGATGGAAAATGTGGTCACCTAGTCCATGCCTGAAGAATCTTGCAGCATCTCACAGAACTCAAAAAGGCTGCTTCGTTAGGTTTTTATGCCATGAGGAAGAATTGGCCAAGAGTCCCCGAAAAGGTTTGGGATGCCACTTGCAACTGGGCATAAAAATAAAACCGAGACTCGAATTGAGGAACTGTCGACTTTGATGGATTACTAGGATAGGATTTCAGCTAGATCACTCCTCACTCCCAGGTGCCATGTATCAGAAGTTGCTTTACTCATTGATTCCGAGAATTAGTGTTTGTCTCAATTTGAATCAATGCCACATTTGGATTAAGGGGTCCAATTTATGAAACCGTCCCTCGTGAGCATATAGATAACGTGCTCACCTATTCCATGCCTAAACAAGCTTGCATCATCTCACATAACTAAAAAATGTTGCTCTGTTAGGTTTTTATGCCATGAGAAGGAATTTTCCAAGAGTCTCCAAAATGGTTTGGGATGCGAATTGCAACTAGGCATATAACAAAAACTGAGATGTATATTGAGAAACTGTCATCTCTGTTGAATTCCTAGCATAGTATTTCAGCTAGAGCACCCCTCACTCACGGGTGCCATGCGTCGGAAGTTTTTTTTTTCATCAATTTGGATAACTAGTATTTTTGTCATATTAAAGCAATGCAACATTTGGATTTAGGGTTCTAATTTATGAAACCATGTTTTAGGAGCAGATGCAAAATGTGGTCACCTAGTTAATGCCTAAACAAGCTTACAACATGTCATAGAACTAAAAAATGCTACTTCCTTAGGTTTCTATGCCCTGAGGAGGAATTGGCCAAGATTCCCTGAAATGGTTTGGGATGCCACTTACAATTGGGCATAAAAAGAAAACCAAGAGTCGGATGGAGAAACCATTGACTTCGATGGATTACTAGGATAAGATTTCAGGTAGAGCACCCCTCACTCTTGGGGTCCATGCCTTGGAAGTTGCTTTACTCGTTGATTTTGAGAATTAGTTTTTTAATCAACTTGAAGCAATGCAACATTTGGATTAAGGCGTACAATTTATTAAACCATGCCTCGGGAGAGGATGGAAAATGTGGTCACCTAGTCCATACCTAAACAAGATTGTAGCATCTCACGGAACTCAAAAATGCTGCACCATTAGGATTTTATGCACTAAGGAGGAATTTTCCAAGAGTCCCCAAAATGGTTTGGGATGCCACTTGCAATTGAGAATAAAACAAAAATCAAGACTCTGATTGAGGAACTGTCTACTCAGATGGATTATTTGGATAGGATTTCAGCTAGAGAACCCCTCACTCCTGGGTTCCATGCCGCAGAAGTTGCTTTACTCATTGATTTCAAGAACTAGTGTTTTGCTCAATTTGATGCAATGCGACATTTGGATAAAGGGGTCCAATTTATGAAATCATGCCTCGGGAAAAGATGGAGAATGTGGTCACCTATTCCATGCCTAAACAAGCTTTCAACATCTCACATAACTCAAAAATATTGCTTCGTTAGGTTTTTATGCCCTAAGGAGGAATTGGCCAAGAGTCCCCAAAATTGTTTGGGATGTGACTTGCAACTGGGAATATAAAAAAAACTAAGACTCAGATTGAGGAAGCATCGTCTTCATTGGATTCCTGGCATAGGATTTCATCTAGAGCACCCCTCACTCCCGGGGCCAATCCATCGGAAGTTGTTATTTTCATCGATTTTGAGAACTAGGGTTTTTCTTAGTTTGAAGCAATGCAAAATTTCGATTTAGGGGTCCAATTTATGAAAGCATGATTCGGGAGAATATGGACAATGTTGTCACATATTCCATCCCTAAACAAGGTTGCAACATCTCACGAAACTCAAAAATGTTGCTCTGTTAGGTTTGGGATGCGACTTGCAACTAGTATTATAATGAAAACCGAGACTCATATTGAGGAACCGTCATCTCTGTTGGATTCCTGACATAGGGTTTCAGCTAGAGCACCCCTCACTCTTGGGTCCAATCCTTCAAAAGTTGTTTTTTTCATCAATTTTGAGAACTAGGGTTTTGCTCACTTTGAAGAAATGCAACATTTGGATTTAGGGGTCCAATTTATGAAACCGTGCCTCGGGAGTGGATGGATTATGTGGTCACATAGTCCATGCCTAAAAAATCTTCCAGCATCTCACGAAACTCAAAAATGCTACTCTGTTAGGTTTTTATGCCCTGAGGAGGAATTGACCAAGAGTCCCCGAAATGGTTTGGCATGCAACTTGCAACTGCGCATATAACAAAAACCGAGACTGGAATTGAGGAATCATTAGCTTCGTTGTATTCTTGGCATAAGATTTCAGCTAGATCACCCCTAACTCATGGGTCTTATAATGTTCCCAAGCCATTATGCCAGGAACACCACGATTTTGGTTGTCTTTTTAAAGATTTTCTGGTTGTGGTATTTTTTTTTACCGATGTGTTTATATGTGTGTATGTAGCTATAAAAAAGAATATATAATCATGGAACATACCTCAACCATATGTAATATGATAGACAAGCCAAAACATCTCAAATTTGATTTTATTCATGAAATAGAGGAACCTGCTACAATGAAGATGTCAATTTGGAATGCTCAATAGATGGCTCTAAGGTAGAAGTATGAGTTGCTACAAAAATCTCCTGATATTCAAAAATAAGCCTCCAAAGGATCGATAAGAGATGAAGACCAATTTCAAGGTAGATCTGGGCCGTATGAAGTGCCAAACCCCCACTGGAAGATGCCACGTCCTGCTGGAATGTTGAAGCCCCTCAACAATTCGGCCCTGCTATTAAATATGTCCAATCACCCCAATAAATATGCCAAATGATAGATCGGAAAACTACAAAGACAACCCAGGTGCTCAAATCTCCAAAGCCACTCTCAACCCTGTGGATATGAAACTCCTCCAATGAATGGTCTGCCCCCCTGGATGCCTGAAACCCTAGATAATTAGGCCTCTGTACTAGAGACCTCCAATAGCTCCACCGATCCACTAGAATGATAGATCGGGGCACGACAATGAAAACCCAAGTGCTCAACTAGGCCAAGCACCCACTAGATCCTTAGATCTAGCCACCCTCCAAGAAATGGTATGCCCTCCTCTTGGGAAATTGTCCCAATCCAACCACAAATCAAACCTCCATTGGAATACTTCTGGAAATAACCAAGAATGGTGCTAGGACACCTGTAAAGGAAACCCAATACCTAGAATTCCCAAAATCACTTCTCCTTAGCTAGGACGAATCCTCCCTCAATGGATGGTGCGCCCCTCTTGCTGGAAACCCCAACTGATGCGCCCTCTCTCTCTTTGCCCCTGCAACTGATGTAGAATCCTCCTGCAACTGAGTAGATATGGAACTAGAATGGTGTGGGAGCGTATTGCATCTCAGATAACAAGCTTGGGACAAGCTAGGTGGAATCTTTCACCACTGAATCGTCCTCTAGGGTTTGTTAAGTCAAAACCCTAAAAACCCCCAATGTTGGGCTCACTAGCTAGAAGCTAGATATCAAAATATGATCATACATGAATGAATGAGTAGAGGCCCTTGCCTTTCCTTTATACTTTTTGGCTCACCTTGTCCCTCCAAAGTGACTTTCATTTTACTAATATTTAGTTAATTAATTAAATCACTATAATTAATTAATTAACCTTTTTACCTCTGAAAAACACCTTATCTCTCCTTGTGGCTTCCCTGGCCACTGAAATTCACTTCTCACTATCCCATCCTGTAGTGTTGCTCCTCCCAATTCCAATGAGCTATTACACCTATAGGTTCCTCCAAGTAATGTGCCCAAAATGACCTCTTTGGTGAATTTAATTAAACTTATAGCCCAAAATAGTCAAAATCATGGAAATCGTCGGAATGCAACGGAACCAAATCGAACATGTGCGGAATGGATCATAATGATGAAATATAATGAGTAATGCAAGTTGGACCCCATAATGCCTCTCAATAACCCCTGTACTCACTATAACATCCATCTGGCTACTCTGGTCGTCATAAACCTGTGCACTATGATGATGTCCCAAAGTGGGGACATTACAAATCCAATCCCTTTGAAGTTATTTTTTGCATCGATTTCGAGAACTGATGTTTTGATCAGTTTCAAGCAATGCAACATTTGGATTTAGGGGTCCAATTTATGAAACCGTGCCTTGGGAGAAGATGGAAAATATGGTCACCTAGTCTATTCCTAAATAAGATTGCAGCATCTCACAAAACTAAAAAATGTTGTTTCATTAGGTTTTCATGCCCTAAGAAGGAATTGGCCAATATTCCCTGAAATGGTTTGGGATGCGACTTGCAAATAGACATAAAATGAAAAATTCGACTCAGATGGAGGAACCGTCGACTTCGGTGGATTACTGGGATATAATTTCATCTAGAGCACCCCTCACTCTCGGGTGCCATGCCTCAGAAGTTGCTTTAATCATTGATTTCGAGAATTGGTGTTTTGCTCAGTTTGAAGTAATGCAACATTTGGATTAAGGGGTCCAATTTATGAAACCGTCCCTCGTGAGCAGATCGATAATGTGGTCACCTAGTCCATGCCTAAACAAGCTTGCAGCATCTCACAGAACTAAAAAATGTTGCTATGTTAAGTATTTATGCCCTAAGGAGGAATTGGCCAAGAGTCCCCGAAATGGTTTGGGATGTGACTTGCAACTCGATATATAATGAAAATCGAGACTAGGATGGAGGAATCGTTGTCTTCGTTGGATTCTTGGGATATGATTTCAACTAGATCACTCCTCAGTCCCAAGTCCCATGCCTCGAAATTTGTTTTTTTCATCGATTTGGAGAACTAGGGTTTTGCTTAGTAAGAAGCAATGCAACATTTAGATTTAGGGGTCTAATTTATGAAACCGTGTCTCTGGAGCGGATGGAAAATGTGGTCTCCTAGTCCATGCCTAAACAAGCTTGTAGCATCTCACGGAACTCAAAAAGGTTGATCCGTTAGGTTTTTATGCCCTAAGGAGGAATTAGCCAAGAGTCCTTGAAATGGTTTGGGATGCCACCTGCAACTGAGCATAAAAATAAAACCAAGACTCAATTTGAGGAACAATTGACTTCAATGGATTACTGGAATAGGATTTCAGCTAGAGCACTCCTCACTCTCGGGTGCCATGCCTCGGAAGTTGCTTTATTCATTGATTTCGAGAATTAGTGTTTGCCTCAGTTTGAAGTAATGCAACATTTGTATTAAGGGGTCCAATTTATGAAACCTTCCTTCGTGTGAGGATCGATAATGTGCTCACCTATTCCATTCCTAAACAAGCTTGCAACATCTCACGAAACTAAAAAATGATGCTCCGTTAGGTTTTTATGCCATGAGAAGGAATTGGCCAAGAGTCCCCGAAATGGTTTGGGATGTGACTTGCAACTAGGAATCTAACAAAAACCAAGACTCATATTGAGGAACAGTCATCTCCATTGGATTCCTAGTGTAGGATTTCAACTAGAGCACCCCTCACTACCAAGTTCCATGCCTCAAAAGTTGTTTTTTTCATCGATTTGAATAACTAGTGTTTTGGTCAGTTTGAAGCAATGCAACATTTGGATTTAGGGGTCTAATTTATGAAACCATGCATCGGGAGGGGATGCAAAATGTGTTCAGCTAGGCCATGCCTAAACAAGCTTGTAACATCTCATGGAACTCAAAAATGTTGTTGTTAGGCTTTTATGCTTTGAGGAGGAATTGACCAAGAGTCCCCGAAATTGTTTGGGATGCCACTTGCAACTGGGCATAAATAGAAAAATGATACTCAGATTGAGGAACCCCTGACTTCGATGGATTAATGGGATAGGATTTTATGTAGAGAACCCCTCACTCTCGGGTGCCATACCTCGGAAGTTTCTTTACTCATTGATTTCAAGAATTAGTGTTTTGCTCAGTTTGAAGCAATGCAACACTTCGATTAAGGGGTCTAATTTATAAAACCATGCCTTGGGAACAAATGGAAAATGAAGTCACCTATTCTATACCTAAACAAGCTTGAAACATCTCACGGAATTCAAAAATGCTTCTCTATTAGGATTTTATACCCTAAGGAGGAATTGGCCAAGATTCCCCAAAATGTTTTGGGATGTGACTTGCAACTAGGCATAAAACAAAAATCGAGACTCAGATTGAGGAACCGTCGACTCCGATGGATTACTAGGATAGGATTTCAGCTATAACACCCCTCACTCCCAGCTGTCATTCCTCAGAAGTTGCTTTACTCATTGATTTATAGAACTAGTGTTTTGCTCAGTTTGAAGCAATGCAACATTTGGATTAAGGGGTCCAATTTATGAAACCGTGCCTCAGGAGTGGATGGATAACATGGTCATCTAGTCCATGCCTAAACAATCTTGCAACATCTCACGAAACTCAAAAATGCTACTCCGTTAGGTTTTTATGCCCAGGAGGAATTGGCCAAGAGTCCCCGAAATGGTTTGGGATGCCACTTGCAACTGGGCATATAAAAAAAATGAGACTTGGATTGAGGAACTGTCATCTCCGCTGGATTCCTAGCATAGGATTTCAGCTAGAGCACCTCTCACTCTCGGGTCCAATCCCTCAGAAGTTGTTTTTTTCATCGATTTTGAGAACTAGGGTTTTGCTCAGTTTAAAGCAATGCAACATTTGGATTTAGGGGTCCAATTTATGAAACTGTGCCTCGGGAGAAGATCAAAAATGTGGTCACATATTCCATGCCCAAACAAGCTTGCAGCATCTCACGAAACTCAAAAATGTTGCTCTGTTAGGTTTTTATGCCTCGAGGAGGAATTGGCCAAGAGTCCCCGTAATGGTTTGGGATGCGACTTGCAACTGGGAATATAGTGAAAACTGAGACTCAGTTTGAGGAATCGTCATATCCGTTGGATTCTTGGCATAGGATTTCATCTAGAGCATCCCTCACTCCTAGGTCCAATCCTTGAGAAGTTGTTTTTTTCATCGATTTTGAGAACTAGGGTTTTGCTCAGTTTGAAGCAATGCAACATTTGGATTTAGGGGTACAATTTATGAAACCATGCATAGGGAGTGGATGGACAATGTGGTCACATAGTCCATGCCTAAAAAATCTTGCAGCATCTCACGAAACTAAAAAATGCTACTTTATTAGGTTTTTATGCCCTAAGGAGGAATTGGCCAAGAGTCCCCGAAATGGTTTGGGATGTGACTTGAAACTGGGAATATAACGAAAACCAAGAATCGTATTGGGGAACATTCATCTCCATTAGATTCCTAGCATATTATTTTAGCCATATCACCCCTCACTCACGGGTCCAATCCCTCAGAAGTTGTTTTTTCCATTGATTTTGAGAACTAGTCTTTTGCTCAGTTTGAAGCAATGCAACATTTGGATTTAGGGGTCCAATTTATGAAACCATGCCTCGGGAGTGGATGGAAATGTGGTCACCTATTCCATGCCTAAATAAGCTTGCAACATCTCACAAAACTCAAAAATATTGGTCCATTAGGCTTTTATGCCCTAAGGAGGAATTGGCAAAGAGTTTGTGAAATGGTTTGGTATGTGACTTGCAACTAGGAATAAAACGAAAACCAAGACTCGAATTTAGGAACCGTAAACTTCGATTGATTACTAGGATAGTATTTCAGCTAGAGCACCCCTCACTCCCAGATGAGACGTGCATGATGAATGTTGATGCAAATGTGGATGATCTCAAAGATTGTGTGGGGACATCAATACACATCCTTAAGTCTCGAAACCCTCCCATACCATCAAGGCATGTGTTCTAATCTAACCATGTTAAATTTTGATGCATACATGCATATATTGAATAAATTTCAATGTTTTCCCCATTCACTGCTCACTATGTGGGGTCTATGCATGAAATTTGTGATGGGTGTATTGTAAGTTCCATGTCAAATTTCAAGATAGTTCCAACAACGATTCGATAGAAGGGAATGACGAATGATGACAATGAGACGTCGATGATGAACGTTGATGCAAATGTGGATGATCTCAAAGATTATGTGGGGACATCAATATAAATCCTTGAGTCTTGAAACCCTCCCATACCTTCAAGGCATGTGTCTAGTCTAACCATGTCAAATTTCGACGCATACAGGTACATATTGAAGAAATTTCAAATTTGGCCCCATTCTATGCTCACTATGCAAGGTCGGTGCATGACATTTGTGGTGGGTGAATTGGAAGTTCCATGACATTTCAAGAGATTTCCGACAAATATTCTATAGATTTCCATGATGAATGATGACAATGATAGATCCATTATATTTAATTTTGATGCAAACATGGATGATCTCAAATATTATGCGGGGGCATCAAACATCCTTAAGTCTTGAAACCCTCCCATACGATCAGGGCATGTGTCTAATCTAACCATGTCAAATTTCAATGCATACATGCATATATTGGAGAAATTTTAACATTGGCCCCATTCACTACTCACTATGTGGGGTCAGTGCATGACATTTGTGATGGGTGTAGGGAATGACAAATGATGACAATGAGACATGCATGATGAACATTGATGCAAGTGTGGATGATCTCAAAGATTATGTGGGGACATCAATATACATCCTTGAGTCTCAAAACCGAATATGACATTTGTGATGGGTGTATTGGAAGTGCCATGACATTTCAAGAGAGTTCTAACAAAGATTCTATAGATGGCAATGACGAATGATGACAATGAGACATTCATTATGAATGTTTATGCAAACATGGACGATCTCAAAGATTGTGTGGGGATATCCGACATCCTTGAGTATTGAAACCCTCCCATACCATCAATGCATGTGTCTAGTCTAACCATGTCAAATTTCGATGCATACAGGCACAAAATGAACAAATTTCAATGTTGGCCCATTCACTGCTCACTGTGAGGGGTCGGTGCATGACATTTTTTATGGGTGTATTGGAAGTTCCATGTCAAATTTCAAGATAGTTCCGACAATGATTCTATAGAAGGGAATGATGAATGGTGACAATGAGACATGCATGATGAACATTGATGGAAGTATGGATGATCTCAATGATTATGTGGGGACATCAATATACATCCTTGAGTCTTGAAACCCTCCCATATTGTCAAGGCATGTGTCTAGTCTAACCATGTCAAATTTCGATGCATACAGGCACATATTGAAGAAATTTCAAGGTTGGCCCCATTCACTTCTCACTATGCAGGGTCTGTGCATTACATTTGTGGTGTGTGAATTGGAAGTTCCATGACTTTTCAAGAGAGTTCCAACAAAGATTATACAGATGGGAATAATGAATGATGACAATGAGACATCCATTATGAAAGTTGATGCAAACATGGAGAATCTCAAATATTATGTGGGGACATTAAACATCCTTGAGTCTTGAAACCCTCCCATATCGTCAAGGCATGTGTCTAGTCTAACCATGTCAAATTTCAACGCATACATGCACAATTTGAAGAAATTTCAATGTTGGCCCCATTCACTGCTCACTATGTGAGGTTGATGCAAGATGACATTTGTGATGGGTGTATTGGAAGTGCCATGACATTTCAAGAGAGTTCCAAAAAAGATTCTATAGATGGAAATGATGAATGATGATAATGAGACATCCATTATATTAAACATTGATGCAAACATAGACGATCTCAAATATTATGAGGGGACATCAAACATCCTTAAGTCTAGAAACCCTTCCATATTGTCAAAGATTATGTGGGGACATCAATGTACATCCTTGAGTTTTGAAACCCTCACATACAGTCAAGGCATGTTTCTAGTCTAACCATGTCAAATTTCGACGCATACATGAACATATTGAAGAAATTTCAACATTGGCCCCATTCACTGCTCACTATGCAGGGTCAGTGCATGACATTTGTGGTGGGTGAATTAGTAGTTCCATGGCATTTCAAGAGAGTTCCAACAAATATTATATATATGGAAACGACAAATGATGACAATGAGACGTCCATTATGAACATTGATTCAAACATGGACGATCTCAAAGATTATGTGGGGACATCAGACATCCTTAAGTCTTGAAACCCTCCCATACCATCGAGGCATGTGTCTAGTCTAACCATGTCAAATTTCGACGCATACATGCACAATTTGAAGAAATTTCAAAGTTGGCCCCATTCACTACTCACTGTGTGAGGTCAATGCAAGATGACATTGGCGATGGGTGTATTGGAAGTGCCATGACATTTCAAGGGAGTTCCGACAAAGATTATATAGATGGCAATAACGAATGATGACAATGAGACATCCATTATATTGAATGTCGATGCAAACATGAATGATCTCAAATATTATGTGAGGACATCAAACATCCTTAAGTATTGAAACCCTCCCATACCATCAAGGAAACTATCTAGTCTAACCATGTCAAATTTCAACGCATATGGGCATAGATTGAAAAAAATTCAACATTGGCCCCATTCACTGCTCACTGCGCAGGTTCAGTGGAAGAAATTTGTGATGGGTGTGTTGCAAGTTCCATGTCAAATTTCAAGATAGTTTCGGCAACAATTCTATAGAAGGGAATGACGAATGAAGATAATGAGACGTGCATGATGAACGTCGATGCAAATGTGGATGATCTCAAAGATTATGTGGGGAAAAATTACATCCTTGAGTCTTGAAACCCTCCCATACCGTTAAGGCATGTGTCTAGTCTAACAACCATGTCAAATTTCGACACATACAAGCACATATTGAAGAAATTTCAACGTTGGCCCCATTCACTTCTCACTATGCAGGGCCAGTGCATGACAATTTTGGTGGGTGAATTGGAAGTTCCATGACAATTCAAGAGAGTTCCAACAAAGATTCTACATATGGAAATGACTAATGATGGCAATTACAAATGATGACAATGAGACAATCATTATGAATGTTGATGAAAACATGAACGATCTCAAATATTATGTGGAAACATCAGACATCCTTGAGTCTTGAAACCCTCCCATACCGTCAATGCATATGTCTAGTCTAACCATGTCAAATTTCGATGCATACGGCACAAAATGAACAAATTTCATCTTTGGCCCCATTCATTTCTCACTGTGAGGGGTCGGTGGAAGACAATATTTGTGATGGGTGTATTGGAAGTTCCATGGCATTTCAAGTGATTGGTTCTGACAAATATTCTACATGATGACAATGAGACATGGATGATATCAATGATTATGTGTAGGGTCGATGGATGACATTAATCCCTTGACCATATATAATCCCTAATCAATTAACCATTAAACTACCTAACCCCTAAGCCCCAAATCCATTATCCATTGACCCTTAATCCCTTAAAATGTAACCCCTAATCCCTTAACCCTTAACCCTTAATCCATTAAACGATAACCCCTAATCCATTAACCCTTAATACCTAGACCCAAAATCCCTAAATCACCTAATCCCCAAAGCCCCTATCCACTTAACCCCCAAAAAATCAACAAAATTACTATTTATGCACATTAGGAGTTAAATTGGAAGCCAAACTAGAAGCTAAAAAGGAAGCTAAACCCGGAGATAAACTAGAAGCTAAACTAGAAGCTAAACTTGGCGCTAATTGGAGCGCTAAATAGGGAGCTAACTTAGGTGCTAACTGGGGTGTTAAATAGGGCACTAAACTAGGAGCTAATAACACCTATATTAACACCTACTTGTGTTTCTTGGCTCAAATAGCGCCCTCCCGATAAATATCACCAACTTTAGCCAAAAAGTAGAGAAAAATACATTGAAACAACTAGTGGAAGCAAAAAAGGGAGCTAATCACATGGATTTGTTGTAGTGCTTCTTTTCGAAGAGGAATTCTTCTAGAGTCAAACTAAACACATCTTACTTAAGTCCTGGATTTTTTGACTTGGTCAACCTTTGACTTTGACTTTGACAAAAAAATCAAACTTGACGTTTTGGCTTGCTGAGAGTACCATGAGGTGTGTTAGGCTAGGGCACACTAGGATATCCAGGAATTAGGTCAAGCTCTTCACTTAAGGTGCCTTAACAAGAGGGTTAGGGTTTCGTTGTTGCAACAAAACTTTGACTGCAACTGCAACTGTAACTGAGCAAATCCTCCCAATCTATATTCCAACGATTAGATTGTCCGTAGATAGTGTAGGCCCGTATCTTGTTAGAAAAATAGGTGTTCTCTTTTCACCATAGACAATATAGCAATATTTGCACCCAACCATAGGCATAAAGGCCACCACTAAGCACCTTAACCTTGACAGGAAGAATAATTTCGAAGGAAAACCCTATGACCAATAGCCAACCAAGGTAGAGTACCTCTCTCCAGAGCTAGTGTACCAGGAAGAAATTCCAAACCATAGCCAAAGAGAAAGTCTAAGCCAAAACTGAAATGTCAGTTGCAGTAGCTGCAACTGCAGCTCCTCTCCAAACTTGTGCACCACTGGTCTTATGCAGTTGTGAGAGTGACAAATGAGATCTAGCGCCCTCTTATCTATAGTCATCCAAGTGACCTAACTGGGTTGACTTCTACTTTTGGAGGCTAATAACTCAACAATAAATATTCTCTTGAGTCGACTTGTCTCCTAGGGTTATTATCCAACATTTTAGGGTTTATCTTGCTTGGCGGAATATTCTAGTCTTGTCAGGGTTACATGTAGAGTTTAATACCTCCCACAACTACCATAATATCAACAATATACTCCCCTCGATTTAGTGATGATAAGTCATCACAAAGGGGGGATACTAGTGACCCTAGGGGGATTGAGACAGAAACCAAAGTAATAGCAAGAGAAACCCCTATATGTCAATTTTGGAAGTGGAAAGAAGCTTGGAAAATAGTCTTGTTGATGAGGGGAGGTTTCTAAAGTGTCATGTACCTGCAAGAGACTGTTGAACCTACCTGAGACAAGACAATTTATCGAAATACAATCCAAACAATCAAAGGGACAAGCAAGTGAAGCTTGTTGTCCTATATTGTAGCAGTAAACAAATGTGTGTATCAACAATGGAAATAATTGTTAACTACATAATCAACCATCAAAAGCATCAAATATTTATTGGATGATCAAGCACTAAACAAGTAGACAATATTCCAATACTTAAGCACAAACTTTGATGGTAAGATAGGGATTCTAAATGAATTTATCATAAAAGTATAAATTCAACCCTATGGATGTAGCAAACAATTGCTACAGAATCTATATCTATCTACTAAAATTAGCAAACAATCCACCCAAAATATAGCCAATTTCAAGTAGAATTAGTATGGCAGCTTGCAAGCAAATTTCAATGGTAGATTGGTGAGAAAAGAGAGAGTTTAAGAGTGATTTGCTACAACCCTAATGGTTGTAGCATTAAATTAATTACAGAAATATAATAACAAGGCTAAGCTAGATGCATTAGTGGCTCAAGCAAGCTTGTAGCACTAAGAAAAGATATCAATTTGAACAAATGCAATAGCTCCAAAAATCACGTATTCCAATGAAATGATTTTATTTTTCCAATGCAAGTAGATGAGTGCCTAATCTATTGGGTTCTGGAGCCTTGGATGTAAGAGATATACTTACTACTTCTCTAGGGAAGTAATCCCTTTTAGTCCCTAGAGCAAGAAAACCCAACAAGGTAAATCTAGGAGGGTGTAAGACCTTTTGCTCCTCCTAGCAACCTTGAAAAGTAACTTATCCAAGAAAAATTATGATAGACTTGGTGGAGGGTGTGAGCCATTTTACTCCTCCAAGGGTTAGAACAAGAATAGCTATGAAACAAGAAGATATTACCAACAATATTCATAAATTTCTTACCAATTCCAATAGAAAACATGCAAAACCCTTATCTACCAAGAATATTCCATCAACATTCAAAAGACAGGCCTCCAAGAAGGTATAACACCACTTTAGATCCACAATAGATAAGATAAGCATCCATAAGATTTTCACAAGAGAGAGATAGACCAAATTCCCAAAATAGGTGCAAATTTCAGCCAAGTATGTAATTCTCAAGTGAGAGAGTTATGTCAAAATGAAATGTCTTAGATCTCTTTTTATAGGAGGAATTTAAAATTATTTTGTCCACATATCACTAGGGTAAAACACAATTAGGGAGGTCTACCTCCTCTAATTTCCCCTTTATAATTCAAATTTTATTTTACATAAGAAAGAAAAACCCTAAAGATGACATCACACCCCCTAGGGGAGATGTTTTGGCACATGGAGTGAAACGTTGAGCAATGGGAGGGCGTCGTTAGGCCTCCAAAAGCCATGTCTTCCATGAAATAGATTTCATCCTCATCAAAACGTGCAAACTCTTCATGAAGTCATCACCATCATCATCAAACGTTAGCCCCCAATGTGACATCAAGCTCTAAAAGGTGACATTTTGACCTTCCAAGGTCAAACTTTGGGTTAAGGGGGGCTAGGTCTCATCATCCAAGATGACTTCTCATGCGTCCAAAGAAAACTTTCATCATCTAGTTTCTCCCAAGGTGTGGGTCATGGCATCCAACCTGTGGAATTCCTTCCCCAATGAAAGCCCAAGCTAGGCTTGCTCCTCCACAAATGTCCATCAACCAAGTTCCTACAAAGACAAGTGAATTCACCCTCGAGGGGTCTCAAGTCAAATATATCATGCCAAGTGAAATAACAATTAATACAAGAGCCACCTAAACATGTGCATCAAATTCACCCTTTAAAATTAAATAAGTGCTCAAAGACCCTATGCAATTGGTCAAGTTTAGATATGGTAGGGGTGTCATAATACCCTATTGGGTGAACCAATTCCTCAAGTAGGGGATGTCCCAAGGGTGATCCTCTATAAATCATGTAAATGGATATGAGGTGGAAGGGGTTATACTTCTAGGGTTATATTGTCTCATTTATGGGTGTCGTTGTAGAGGGTGTGTTTCCCTTCATCCACGATGCATGATTTTTCCAAGCCCTTCTTTGCCATTAATTTATTAGAATGTTTCCAAGTTGAAGATAAGGTGGGACTTCTACCTAAGCATGAAAATCATTTCCCACCTTACCTTAACTTTGGTCACATTGTGCTTCCCCAAGTTAAATAAAATGTGTGGGACTTCTACCTAAGCATGAAAAACATTTCCCACACATGCTCTACCTCAGTTGGAATTTTTTAATTAATTATTTATCTTACGGGTCCCTTATATTTTTGTGAGAAACATTTCATTGTTCTCGAGATCCCTGGGTGAGCATATAGAAGGTTTATGATTGGATTTTATCTTTTTCCGGCTACAAGCCTCTGGGCCTTCATTCCTTTCTTCCCATGAAATGACGTACAAGCCCTTTTTGGGTCAATGTGGCTTGAAAACCTAAATTATTTGGACATGGATGGAAAGAAATGATGTAAAATGGTAAGGATGAGCTGGGATGGTATGCTGATCCTTTGAGGAGACCCCCGATTGCAACCCTTTCCATAAGGGTGACCACTTACTAGGGAATCATGACACCCACCAAGGTAAAACAAGGCCAAAATCATAATTTCCAAGAAGACATTCTATAATCAAGAGAAGTTTCAATGCAACATATTCAAATGCCTCAAGTATTAAAGTGACACTTACTAGAATACTCGACTTGTACCTCATGCAACAAGACCCCTGTCTTCCAAAAACTAGTTTATGTGGTGAATGCCATAACAATGAATCATAGACGTATGGTGGTGGAGTGGATCTCCATATTTGTATGTGGACATTGTCAATCAATCCATCTCTCGGTACTCCATGTATGCAACTTGAGGGACTTGAGACATCATCTCCTTAGTTATCCCTAGAAATGGGGGATAAAATTTGGCTCCTACTTGGGGACATGTACTCGTCGTAGAGTGCATGAGAACCTCATCATATCCTGCTTAGAATTTTTCCTACACATGTTGAAACAACAAACTGTAAAATCTAGGGTGGCTCACTCACCCTTCATTCATATAATCAAAATCCAAAACTTCAAATTTGACAATTAATTCTAGAAAAGAAAATTTTGTAGTTTTTTCATATAATATAATGAAAACAAAAGATGTAAATCAGTTATGCAAGTAGAGAAAGATGAAAAAAAAAATGAAATGCAACTAAACTATCATGAAAAAGAAAGATGAAAATGTAAGAAAGCAAGATGACCTACCTACTTACCTGGCCTTAGGCCCCAGGCCCTGAAGAATTCAGGTTCCTTGAACATAGGGTCAGAGAAGAGACCCATCGATTGGTAATGGAATCTTTCTCCCATCCATGGCTGACAAGCAATACTTCTCTTTCTTGGACTTCTTCTTGATGATGTAAGGTCCAAGCCAAAAAACATTGTTCTTCTTATCATGTTTGGGCTTTCCCTTTCTCTTATCCCACATGAGTGCAAGGCTCGCTTCACTATAATTAATGTATGGTATGTTCTCAATGTAAGGGTATGAAGGTGGTTTTGTATTGTTATCGTGCAATTTGTAGTTAGGATAAAAGACAGAAGGATAGAAGTCAAACTGGCATAACTGAACCAATCCCACCCAATGTCACCTCGATAGGAAGGTTCTTTTTGTTTAGGGAGGTAAAGCCCAGGGGAGACGTCCCCGGTGACCTGAGGTTTTGAGAAGGCAATGGATTTAAGGCTAAGAGATAAGTTCCCCCCTCACAAGTCACCACCAAGAAGATAGTTCGGCTAACCAGCCAATAAAGAGAAGTATAACCAAAATAGAGATGTACCTGCCCGAGACAAAGCAACAAGATATATATATATATATATATATATATATATATATGCAAGCTTACTCGCTTGGTTAGTACTTCATATATTCAATGACTATCTGATATGTAATAAATTTGAGCAATAAATATTGACGAAGTTAATGTTTATATTATAACAACGATGTATAATATCACTTCTTCAATAAATGCTAAAGAAACGTGGCATTCAATGTAACAATCAACACTTCATTTAGACAATGCCTTAAATAACTATTATATTGCTCACAAGTAAAACGTTAGCTGCACAATGATGTTTAATAGAAAAAGATGACAACAACAATTAGTTAGTAGGGTTAGTCTTAGGCTAGGGTTAGAATAGTTAGGGTTTGTTCAAAGTGTTTGATTGAAGTTGTGATCAAGTTACTCAAGACAAAGGAGGTATTTAGATTAGTGCCTTAGGGTTAATGGAGTCAAAAGTAGAGGACACAAAAGTGAAGGATCAAGTGAAAATGATAAGACTAAGGACAAGAGGGTTAGACCTTGAGGTGTTGCTAAGGCAAGGCCTCAAGGATGAAACCCTAGGGGAGAGAGGCTCACTTTGGTGTAGGGGAACTAGACCTCAATGCTCTCTCCTCCTTCCTTAGCTTTAATGGAAAATCAGCTCGATCAAGTGATTGCATAAGACTAAGACAAGAGGTTTTACAGGTGACGTGTTTCTATAGCAAGGCTTCACCAAGCAAATCCCAGGGAAAATTGGCTCAATAAGGTGTAGGGGAACTAGGCCTTGATGCGTTTTCTCCTTCTTAGCTCAATAAGAAAAATGACTAGCTTGGAAGAGGAAGAAAAGAGTGTTTCTAAGGCAAGACTCTATCTCTCTTCAATAAATGGCTCAAAATATTGATGGGGACATGAGACAAGGACCTACAATGTGTGCTTGTCACCTAGGGTTTATTTAACAAATCATAACAATATATGCAAGAAATAACAATACAACCATTCAATTAAGAAGTTTTAAGAATGCCAATTGAAATCCAAAAATGCCTTCCTTCAACAAGTGTGCCTCATAATTTCAACCAAGAACACCAAGTGTAGCACAAATTTCAGGCCTCACTAATGAGTGAGTCAAAGATGATGAAAAAATGAAGGTTAAAACCCTCAATTTATACAGTACCATGACCTAATTTCACTTTTAGGTCATAAAAAGGTCGACAAGGCCAAAATACTCTCCATACGGTCTCTGCTCCTTGCTGGGGTCTCAACATCCATCTAGTAGGATCTCAACCCCATGGAGGTATGAACTGATTATCTCCCCATGTGTACCGATCCAACATGGTACTTGTCCATCGGGCATGATCCTGCACATCTACAGCTACGCACTCCATGGGCTCATAAGGGATAGGGATCATAGCAATGTCAATCACATCTCATCATCAATATTATTAAACATGTGCATAAAACCCCTATTACCCCAGTTAAAAGCTCAAAGACATTATACAAGCCTGCAATACAAGTCTAGGGAAAGTGACAGGGTGTCCTATTGGGCTAGTGTCCACTGGAAGAAGAAAGTTTCCGAAAGAGACTTCGTCTTAGCCATGTAAGTGAGTGATGTGGATAAGGGATGTCCAAGAAAATGGGTGCAGTGAGAGCAAGGGGATGCAAAGTATTACCTGTGGGTGCCTGATCAAAATCTGGATCAGGGGATCAAATTTTGCTCAATTTTCAAAGTGCTCAGAATGTGACGAAAACTATGCCATTGCGTCCGTCTCGTCTTCCTGATTCTGGTGGTATATTTACTTTCTCAAACGGAGTCCGTATGGAGAAGATATCACAATCTGTTTGCCGAGCCAAACATGCAAAAATTTGATGCTGACTGTACCTGTCCATACAGTCCGTACAGGACACGTGGCAGGTCCGTACAGGACACGTGGTAGGTCCGTACAGGACACATGGCAGGTCTGTACAGCATACGTGGCAGCTCCAGGTGATGACACGTGTCAGGCAGTTTTGGCTTTTTGGGCGTACGGTTGGACCAATTCGGAGGTGACACGTGTCACCACTGGAAGGGTGACACGTGGCACATGATGACGTTAGCATCCTATGTGTCGGATAACGTCAGAAACATACGTGGCGGTGACATGGCAGATTTTGGTTGGCTGGCAGTTGGTCGAATCGTGTGGTGACACGTGGCATCATTTTCGGCGAATGGTAAGGTGCCACGTGGCCTAGTCATGGGCTGCCACATGGCACCCGTTTATTGGCTTTTGGTCTATTGTATGGTTTATTAAAATTTTTGTGGGTCCGTGGGGTTCAACCCCCGGACCTCTACCCACCATTGAAAGCTTTACCAAAGGCCAACACACCAACGTGCCACACTATGGTGTTTAATAACCATATGTTTAAAATTTTATTTAACTTTGTGTAATGTTGCAAAAGGCGGGGGCTCGGGCCGGGTTTTAGCCCCGACCCACGGTCGTATCACGGCTACATATGACCATACATTTAAATGGGCGCGAGAGTTATGTTTTGGAAATGGCACGCGTGTTTTAACATTGTACCCGTGGGTGTATGGTTACATATGACCCTGCCATCTGACAGTTTGTGCGCGTGCGGGAAATGTATTGTGGATTAAACCCCCAGCTCTATGCGACTACATATGACCTGTTGTATTATATGCGCGTGGGAGGTATTACAAATGGAGCCACAGTTTTATGCGATATTGCATATGACCACTATTTTAAATGCGCGTGGGGATTTGAAATGACCTTTAATTGTGGTTAAACGGTTAGCCTTTTTACACTAGCCCGAGGTCTTATGGACCTTCATGTGCCCGAGTGCTAGGCGGTTAGGGGTTGGAGGCACCCTAACTGTCCTATAGTTTGCACAGTTATTCGGTTGCACGCGGTGCCAGGTTTTAACGCGCATTTTGGAGCGTGTTCTTGGTTCATGCACACAGAGGTGCATTTTGGCGAACCAGTTTCAGCAAGCTTGAAGGAGGAAAATGGAGGAGGCCTATCTTCTTCATCTTTTGGCCGATTGAGGTGCCTTAAAAGCCCAGCTAGGGGTTTTTGGATGTGCGGGATCCATTGGTACTGTTTTCAAGGCCATTTGAAGAATTTTTCTGCAAGTTTTTCACCATTGAAGTTTTAGCAAGCTCTAGGGAGTTTGAAGCCCTCGTTGATAGAGGACATGGTTTGGTGAGCCTATATTTGTTTTATGTGATTGAATAATCATTTTTGACTAATTGATATGATATGAAAACATTGGGACAGGTTTCAGAGGCTGTTGAGGACTTTTACAGGTGTTTTTGCCAAAGAGAAGCTCAGGGAAGCTTATGGCCACATGTAGAAGAGGTCATGCCCGGATGAACCATGATCCGTTTTCAGAGTTCTATTAGTAATTTTTGGGGTTTTTATGTGTTCTGATCTCAATGGTACAATTTGTTTTTCCATTGGAGTTGAGCAGTATCTTGTAAAAGAACTTTTGACTAATTAATCCCAGAGAGCCAAGTCCATTATGGAGGCTCAAGGAGATGTAGCCCGGAGGGGGGTGAACTCCTTTATCATGTTGTGATTGTTCTGAGTTTGATGGTTTGTTTGATGCAAGTTGTGTTGCTGTGTATTTATTGAAAGTACATATATAACCATTTAAAAGAATATTTGCTCACACATAATCATTTACAAGAAGAAGCACGAACTTAACACATAAGTTTATCTTGCATATTTTAACACATGAAGCAAGGTATTGTAAAGTTTATTTTAATGAAGTAGCAGGTGCTTGCATAGCATAACAAGTCAGCCTTCTATTTTCAGATCAACTGGTATCAGAGCATACGTTTGTTTTTCTCATGTGTTTGCCATTGATAGCTTGAGATTTACCTATTGGTTTTTGTGCAAGTCTTGTGTTAAAGTTTGATATCTTGCAAAGATGGAGGAAGCTTCAAGTATTGATAGTTCTCATACATTTTCATTATCTAAAGAAGATTTTCTAACTATGAGAGATTTGATGAAAGAGATGTATGAAGACAGGAATAAGAACATTTCCCTTGAAGAGCAGTTGATGGCCATGAAGCAGGAGAAAGACCAGTTTTTGCAAAGGTTGCATGAGATGGAGAATCAACTCCATGAGGCAAAGGAAACCCTTACCAAGTACATGGATGAACATAAGGTATGCAGTGTTAGTTTATCTTCTAATTCCTCTAAAGATGAATGTTTTGGTGGTTTTGAGAGTCACACAAGAGGAATAGGGTCCAAGTTGTTGTTAAAAATGGGCT
>ML791573.1:759163-794440 GCA_009831015.1 Picea engelmannii | reverse complement strand
CTTTCTCTGCACATTAGGGTGTAACCCCAGCGCAATTTCTCGAGATCTGACGGCTGTCGGGATTATGATCTAGGATCCGACGATTCAGATCATTCTTCCTACACACTTCCCTACCAGAGGCTATACTCCGTGCAACTCTTCCCAATCCAACGACTGACGGGTAATGTGAACTGAGATCTAACGGTCCAGATTCGTTCTTTTGGGTCTTGGGATTTACGATCCCAATTTCTCGTTGCTCACGATGAGAGAGAGCAAGGCATGTAACGCCTGCGTTACTTTCGTCAATCTAATGGTCGTGAATGACTATGGTTCACCCGACGAGATCTCATACGTCGACTTATCACTCCTTACAACACTACTATCTTGGAACCTTAATAGAATCGTTCCTCCTCGTGCAGGATTAAGAAGGCCTATGCGTCCGAATCCTTGTTCTGGGTTCTTAGCGAACCTTTCCAAGGAGGAAATCTTTGTGAAGAGATTCCTACCGGGGCATTCCCGGAAGCAGGTAAAGGAAGACAACTTCCCGAGGATGGCTGGGCATGATTAGATTCATCCATAAACATAAGTCGAGCATGGTTTCCTCCGTGTTAAGCATATATCAACTCATTCGCATCAAGCACTATGCAGACATTCTCATACTGAAACCATTTACAATTTCACAGCTCTATGAGCCAATAAATACTCCTCATTATCAATTACTGCACAGATATTCTTATACAGGAAATATTTACAATTACACAAGTCTATGAACATATGCGACAACATATAAATGTCAAAACGCAATATAAGCAAAATACTTATCAAAATAACTTCAGCAATGGAAGCAACTGCTGAGAGGGGTGCTCGTTTCCACCCAACCGTAGGCGTAGCGACTCCTACTGGATTTACCACTAGCCACCCCCGAGCTGAGACCACGGTGTCCTGAGACCTGCGTCTCTCCGTCTGCCAATGCCCAGGAGCAAGGATTGCAATTTTTTTCCTTCTCTCTGCGATCACTCACTCTGCTTAGAATTTGCCAGAGTTCCCCTCGCGTTCGCGCCCCCCTTTCAATCGTTTTAGCCATACGCCTTATCCTCTCGCGAGGTTGCATGTGGCACGATTACCCTCACGCTGGTCATTCATGATGGCTCTACGGATAGGCGGTTCACCTCCCCATCCCTCATCAAGCCATCAACCTACGAGCCTGCAAGGCATTTATTTCAGGGCTAGCGAGCTGCTTTTGGTTCTCCGGGCCAGTGGAGTCCAAATATGGTATTAAATTCTCGACGGAAGTTAACACCCCTTTTTCAAGGTGCCCTCCAGCACCATCGTGGTCTCTTTTCTGCACATCCCCTCTCAGCAGTTCTGCAATAAATTCAAACTGTCATTTACATTCATTGACCTCTTTCTGCAGGTCCATTTACATCACATATTCATATTTATAAGTTTTGCCATAGTCCTTGGCTAGTTCAGTTATATTTACAATTTGGGGGAAATAGGGTGTTACAGGCATGCATGTTTTAACATTGTACCTGTGCCAGGTGTATGGTTACATATGACCCTGCCATCCGACAGTTTGTGCGCGTGTGGGAAATGTGTTGTGGATTAAACCCCCGGTTCTATGCGACTACATATGACCTGTTGTCTTATATGCGCGCGGGAGGTATTACAAATGGAGCCACGGTTTTATGCGATATTGCATATGAACACTATTTTAAATGCGCGCAGGGATTTGAAATGGCCTTTAATTGTGGTTAAACGGTTTTTAAAATGGTTAGCCTTTTTACACTAGCCCGAGGTCTTATGGACCTTCATGTGCCCGAGTGCTAGGCGGTTAGGGGCTGGAGGCGCCCTAACCATCCTACAGTTTGCACAGTTATTCGGTTGCGCGCGGTGCCAGGTTTTAACGCGCATTTTGGAGCGTGTTCTTGGTTCATGCACACAAAGGTGCATTTTGGCGAACTAGTTTCAACAAGCTTGAAGGAGGAAAATGGAGGAGGCCTATCTTCTTCATCTTTTGGCCGATTGAGGTGCCGTAAAAGCCCAGCTAGGGGTTTTTGGACGTGCTGGATCCATTGGTGTTGTTTTCAAGGCCATTTGAAGACTTCTTCTACAAGTTTTTCACCATTGAAGTTTTAGCAAGCTCTAGGGAGTTTGAAGCCCTCGTTGATGGAGGACATGGTTTGGTGAACCTATATTTGTTTTCTGTGATTGAATAATCATTTTTGGCTAATTGATATGATCTAAACACATTGGGACAGGTTTCAGAGGCTGTTGAGGACTTTTACATGTGTTTTTTCCAAAGAGAAGCTCAGGGAAGCTTATGGCCACATGTAGAAGAGGTCATGCCCGGATGAGCCATGATCCGTTTTCAGAGTTCTATTAGTCATTTTTGGGGTTTTTATGTGTTCTGATCTCAATGGTACAGTCTGTTTTTCCATTGGAGTTGAGAAGCAGATTGTAAAATAACTTTTGACTAATTAATCCCAGAGAGCCAAGTCCATTATGGAGGCTCAAGGAGATGTAGCCTGGAGGGGGGTGAACTCCTTTATCATGTTGTGATTGTTCTGAGTTTGATGGTTTGTTTGCTGCAAGTTGTGTTGCTGTGTATTTATTGCAAGTACATATATAACCATTTAAAAGAACATTTGCTCACACATAAGCATTTACAAGAAGAAGCACGAACTTAACACATAAGTTTATCTTGCATATTTTAACACATGAAGCAAGGTCCTGTAAAGTTTATTTTAATGAAGTAGCGGGTGCTTGCATAGAATAACAAGTCAGCCTTCTATTTTCAGATCAATACCTCTGTAGAAGGCGAGCTGCACCTGTCCTGGATGCAAGTTTTTCCAAGCCCAATTTATGCCTTTTATTCTTTATTCTTATTTCTTTTTCTTCAAGAAGCTTATCAAGGGAAACTGCCCTGGCATGGTGACCAGTGGTGGCAGCGTTACCCACAAGTAATTTCACAGAAATGAGAAGGTTATCTCGTGATGAGACCCCCTTTATCTTGGCCATGAAACCAAGAGTCACTACCCTGGTATGGTAACCATCTGGTGGTAATGTCATACTGCTAGATACCCATGGACCTAATAGGTTGGCTCATGACGAGACCCCCTATCCTCTGATTAGGTCTTGTTTTATTATTTTATTGGGTCCCTCTTATTTCTTCCTGAGAATTCTTTTATTGCGTTCTCGGGGATCCCTGGGCGAAGCATTTCGAGGTTTTATTTTTAGTCCTTTATCTTTTTCCAGCTTGCTTTTACCTTCTGGGCCTTTAGCCCCTTCTTTCCATGAGATAAGGTGAAATCTTTAAATGATAGGTCAACTCAATGCCTGGAAAAGTGTAATGGGATAGATGAGTGAGAAGAAAGATGGAAAAGTGGTGTTATGATGGGAGCGGATGATGGATTTTCATAAATCCCCCTAGTTGCAAGCCAAAACCTATGGACAGAGGCTTACTAGGGCATCCTGTCATTCCCCCCCAGACATGGTCAAGTGGGCAAGTATAAGATCCAATCATTTTTTTGAAACAAAAGGAATTAAATGCACATATTCAAAGGTTTTGAGGATCAGAGTGACACATACCATGATACCCAGACTAATTACTTCATGGAGCAAGAACCATCTCTAATACAAGAACAAGTCAATGTGATGGATGTTGATGTTGCTGATAGAGCAGAGGCGCTGAAAGTGAGAAAAGATGGGCCCTCCAGGGCCATGCCAAAGTCGATCCGGCTCTCGGTACTCCATGTTTAGGACCCTTGGGCCTCGAGACATGATCTCCTAGTTATCCCTAAAAGTGGGGGATAACATGTATCAACCATTTTCTTGATGATTTTCTCATGTTCTTTATCTCTTTTATCTTCTTCTTTCTTGAGTATCTGAATGGACCCTGGCTCTTTCCCTTGGAATTTAACAATTTTTTCTTTATATTCATTCGTCCTTGGAATTAGTGTATCTATGCAATCCTCCTTCATAAAAGGTGGGCCCCATGGGTCATACTCAATGGTATCTGGAGCCTCGTCAAAATCATCCCTGCTATTGTAATTAGGATCATTTCGATCCAATACATATTTCTTGGACACCTCTCAATCACAGAGAATCTTGAAAGTACCATCTCCCATAGGAATATGTGCATGAGTAAGGTCCATGATGAGAAATCCACCAAGAGTGGAAACCCAACTTCTTGATAAGAGCATGTCCCAAGCATCTAGAAAATCAATCACCACTATGTTCATGATGAGGCTAATGTGAGGGAAATCTTCTAAGTATACTTCCATGTCTTCTATGAGACCATAAACCTTCACCTTATTGGAATCAATGCCACAAACATTTCCATATGGGTGGGTTGTTTTCAAGCCAAGTTGTTTCATAACCTTCAAATACATCACATTTGTCGAGGCCCTAGAATCCATCATACAATTGTTCAAATGAAGGCCATTCACACCCAAGGAGATATAAAAGGGAGGGTTTGCATCCCTCTGTCGTCCATGGAACATGGTGTTCATGGTCTTCTCCCTCATTTTATACCTTCAATGGCTTCATCACTTCCCTTCTGAGAGAAATAATCTTGCACATTTCCACCACATGAACCAACATATTCATCTTTCCAATCATGGCTTAAAATTCTATGTTCAACTAAATCTCTTTATCTGCCTATTTTGGTCTTGGAAACAAATCATGAACTAGAGTTGGGAGAGGTGAACGAATTTAACTATTGTTTGACATGTAGCTTCCTTTATCAACTAAAATGAATCTTTCTTTTCTATCGATGAATGAACTGAAGTTTGTGGCAGAGGGACCAGAGTCTTATTCCTCCTAGCATATGTTAATATTTCCCTCTTCTTCAATTTTTTCTCTGATCTTCGGTCAACTGATTTATAACTCTAAGTCGACCCTCTCTAATTCCCCTTTTCCTAACTTCATCAATTTGTTCCTGTGCAATCTCCACATACTCATCATCATCTTGGAGGGCACTAATTGTATCTATGAAGTTCATACCATCAGGGGATTCCTCCTCTCGTCAGGGACATTCATCCTCTGGATGGGGTTCTTGAAAAGGAAAACACCATGGCGATTCCTCCAAATTGACCATCCCAACAAGGTTCAAAGTATCGAGATCCTTTGCCTCTTGTTGAGGTTTTTCCTTCCAACCTATAGCATCCCTCTATTGTCTGACAAATGAAGGTCTTTGAGTAGATTGATTCCTTTCCAGACTTGTTAATTGATTCATAACTTGGTCTTAAGTTTGGACGAATTGAGCATTCATTTGAACAAGATTGTGATATAGGAGCGTTATTATATCTAACGCACTGCTTGTTGTCGTCTTTTTCTTTGCCTCTATCTTAGTATGAGGATATTGATATGGCTCAATCTTTGAGTACAAAAAATTTTCTTTGATTTTTACACTGTATACTTTGTTTTTTTCCAAAGTTTTGGGTTTATTATCCCTCAAGATGAAACGAAATTTCCTTTCAAAGGAATTTGCATAGAGGAGACGGAAAACTGCTTCATATGGGAACAAATACTTTGGGATTTGGCTATAAAGTTTATCGAATCTGGTTTCAAATTCACTCACTATCTCTTTCTCCTTCTTCTTAATCCGGTTGATCTGAGTCATCAAGATTTCTCTATCCTTCTTTGTTGCCCATATGCTTTTGAACAACTTAGAAAAATCTTCATATGATGTTAGGTGATAGTCAGGAAAGCCTTTGAACCACCTCTAGGCATCTTCAGTAAGAGATGTAGCTAGTAGCTTCATTGCCACATCTTCATGTTCCACTCCTTCATTTTCCATGTCTCAACCGATCACATAGAGGTGTTCTTCAGTTGTGACTACATTGTTTCATGAAAAATTTGGAAACCATTTGTTGATTTCTTTAGGAATAGTACTGGGATATCCAGTGATGGCAGCCAAGTTTAAGGGATTATAGAGATATTTTGTTGAAGGATGATCCATTGGGGAAAAGGGGAGATTACCATGAAAAAGAGTTTTAATAATGGGGTAGTTAAGAGGAGGATTTCTTCGATAAAACTTGGAAGGATTGAATCTTCTAGGGAGAAGGGTATTTTGGAAGGACGAATTCTGTGAAGGTGGAGTCGCCATATGAACTTTATGAAAATCTCATCAAGAAAATAAAAGGGATCTTCCCTCAAGTGGAGTCGCCATGCAAGCTAGAGGTAAAGGCTTTGGAATCAAATCTTGCCAAAGTGTCGTTAAGGCATGAAAGAGGATTCAAAATAGTCCCTTCCAATGGTGCCAAAATTTTATCGCAAAGACTATAGATTGGAAAAATCCCAACCCGATCCACAAGAATGAGACAACTATGGGAGTAGCTACCCACAATCACCTTATATAGATACTCCCCTCACTTTAGCGATGATAAGTCATCACAAGGGGGGGGATCTCGATGACCCTAGGGGGATTGAGACAGAAAGTGGAGTATTAATGGTAAGTCAAACCCCTATAGGTTAGGTTTGGAAAAGATCCTTGTTGATGAGGGGAGGTTTCCAAAGTGTCTTGTACTTACAAGAGAATGTTGAACCTACCCGAGACAAGACAATTTATTGAAATACAAGACAAATAATCAAATGGACAAGCAAGTGAACATTTTTGTCCTAAACTTCAGCAGTAAACAAATGTATATATCAGGAATGGAAAGAATTGTTAACTGAGGAATTAACCATCAAAAGCATCAAATATTTATTGGATTATCAAGCACTAAACAAGTAGACAATATTCCAATACTTAAGCACAAACTTTGATGGTAAGATAGGGATGCTAAATGAAGTTATCAACAAAGTATAAATGCAGCCCTATGGCTGTAGCAAACAATTTCTACAGCAGCAATATCTGTCCACTAAAATTAGCAAACATTCCACCCAAAAGATAGCCAATCTCAAGTAGAATTAGTATGGCAGCTTGTAAGCAAATTTCAATGGTATATTGGTGAGAAAAGAGAGAGTTTAAGAGTGATTTGAGGCATCCCTAATGGATGTAGCGTTAAATTAATTGCAACAATAGAATAACAAAGCTAAGCTAGATTCTTTAGTGGCTCAAGAAAGCTTGTAGCACTAAGAAAAGATTCCAATTTGAACAAATGCAATATCTCCAAAAATCACATATTCCAATGCAATGATTTTATTTCTCCAATGCAAGTAGATGACTTCCTAGTCTATTGTGTTATGGAGTCTTGGATGTAAGAGTTAGAATTTCTATTTTTGTAGGGGTGTAAACCATTTTACTCTCTAGATCAAGAAAATCCAACAAGGAAAATCTAGGAGGGTGTAAGCCCTTTTACTCCTCCTAGCAACCTTGAAAAGTAACTTATCCAACAACAATTATGATAGACTTGGTGGAGGGTGTAATCCCTTTTAATCCTCCAAGGGTTAGAACAAGAATAGCTATGAAACAAGAATAAATTATGAACAATATTAAAACATTCCTTACCAATTCCAATAGAAAACATGCAAAACCCTTATCTACCAAGAATATTCCATTAACATGCAAAAGACAAGCCTCAAAGAATGTAGCGCACAAGGTTAGCTCCACAATAGATAATATAAGCATCCATAAGATTTGTACAAGAGAGAGATAGACCAAATGCCCAAAAAGGGTGCAAATTCTAGCCAAATATGTAATTCTCAAGTGAGAGAGTTATGTCAAAATGAAATGTCTTAGGTCTCTTTTTATAGGAGGCCTTTAAAATTAGTTTGTCCACATATAATTAGGGTAAAAAAAATTAGGGAGGCTGACCTCCTCTAATTTCCCCTTTACAATTCAAATTTTATTTTACACAAGAAATAAAAACTCTAAAGATGATGGCATACCCCCTAGGGGTGACGTTTTGGCACATGGAGCGAATCATTGAGCAATGTGAGGGAATCGTTGGGCCTCTAAAGGCCATGTCTTCCATGATTTAGGGTTCCTCCTCATCAAAACATGTAAACTCTTCATTGAGTCATCACCAACATCATCAAACCCTAACCCCCAGTGTGATGTCAATCCCTAAAAGGTGACAATTTGACCTTCCAAGGTCAAACATTGGGCTAAAAGGGGCTAGGTCTCATCATCCAAGATGCCTTCTCATGCCTCCAAAGGAATTGTTCATCATCTAGTTTCTCCCAAGGTGTGGTTCATGGCATCTAACCTATGGGCTTCCTGCCCCAATGAAGGCCCAAGCTAGGCTTGTGCCTCCACAAATGTCCATCAAATAAGGTCCTGCAAAGATAAGTGAATTCACCCTCCAAGTGTCTCAAGTCAAATATATCATGCCAAGTGAAATAAAAAAATAATATAAGATCCACCTAAACATGTGCATCAAATCCACCCTTTCAAATTATACAATTTCTCAAAGACCTTATGCAATTGGTCAAGTTTAGATATGGGAGGGGTGTCATAATACTCTATTGGGTGAACCAATTCCTCAAGTAGGGGATGCTCCCAAGGGTGACCTTCTCTAGGTCATGTAAATGGATATGATATTGAAGGGGTTAGACTTCCAGGCTTAGGGATTCATGACATACACATGCTCATATTGTCTCATTTATGGGTGCCTTTGTAGAGGGTGTGTTTCCCTTCGTCCACGATGCATGATTTTTCCAAGCCCTTATTTGCCATTAATTTGTTAAAATGTTTCCAAGTTGAAGCTAAGGTGGGACTTCTACCTAAGCATGAAAACATTTCCCACCTTAACTCTAACTTGGTCATAGTTTGCTTCTCCAAGTTGAAGACGATGTGTGGGACTTCTACCTAAGCACGAAAAACATTGCCCACACTGGCTCTACCTCAGTTGGCATTTTTGAATTAATTATTTATGTTACGGGTCCTTTATATTTTTGTGAGAAACATTTCATTCTTCTTGGGATCCCTGGGCAAGAATCTAGAAATTTTATGATTGGATTTTATCTTTTGTCAGCTACAAGCCTCTGGGCCTTCAACCCCTTCTTTCCATGAAATGAGGTACAAGCCCTTTTTGGGTTAATGTGGCCTGAAAACCTAAAATATTTGGACATGGAGGGGAAGAAATTATGTAAAATGGTAAGGATGAGCTGGGACGGTACGATGACCCTTCGAGGAGACCCCTAGTTCCAATCCTTTTCTTAATGGAGGCCACTTAGGGAATCATGAAACCCACCAAGGTGAAATAAGGCCAAAAGAATAATGTCCAATCAGATGTTCTATAATCAAGAGAAGTTTCAATGCAACATATTTAAATGCTTCAAGTATTTAAGTGACACTTACCACAATACCTAACTTGTTTCTCATGGAGCAAGACACACTATCTTCCTGAAACCAGTTGATGTGGTGAATGCCATCATGATGAATCAGAGAAGTATTGTGGTGAGGATGAGCTGGCATGGTGTGATGACCCTTTGAGGAGACCCCAATTGCAACCCTTTCCCTAAGGGAGGACACTTACTAGGGAATCATGACACCCACCAAGGTGAAACAAGGCCAAAATCATAATGTCCAGGCAAATGTTCTATAATCAAAAGAAGTTTCAATGCAACATATTCAAATGCCTCAAGTATTAAAGTGACACTTACCACAATACCTGACTTGTACCTCATGGAGAAAGACCCACTATCTTCCGGAAACTAGTTGATGTGGTGAATGCCATCACGATGAATCAAAGAAGTATGGTGGTGGAGCCGACCTCCATCTGTGTATATGGACAATGTCAATCAATCCATCTTTCTGTACTCCATGTCTGCAACCTAAGGGCCTCAAGACATCATCTCTTTAGTTATTCCTAGAAATGGGGGATAACAGTAAACACACTAAATATAAAGTGCTAAATAATTTTTCTTGGGGGGGAGCTCTTTGATTGAGTGATTCGGTGGGGTATCTTGATGTTATTTTGCTCGTGCATCTCTTTCTTCTTGTGCTCTCTTTTCTTTCACAAATGGGTAACTTTAAATTTCCATTGCTAACACCATAAAACTACAACACATGATATAAAAATGCATGGAATGCCTTAATGCATCAAGGATATACACCTTATGTTGAACAAAAGGTAACTGAACCCATAGATGATAAGGAAAATGTACTCTAGATGATAGAACAAACAAAAGCTCTTGGTTGTCTTAGAAGTCTAGTTTTCTTTGATATAAGGTTTCAACTTGATGGATGCACAAATTCACATGATGCATGGAAAAAAAGAAAAACTTTGCATGGGACAATTGATGAAGTTAGGGGATATCAACTTGACAATCAACTAATGAGACTTGATACTAAGTATTTTGAAAACTTCCAAGATTATGTAACAAATTTTAATGATATAAGAGCCTAATGTAAATCATGTTGCATAGACAAAAAGGATATACAACTTGTCTTAACTACTATCTCTAAACTTGGACCTGAATATGTTGCATTTGTTTCTAGCTTTCAAACTCATAGGTTGATCATGTGATATGCATATACAATGCCTTATTTTTCTTCCCTTATAGAAATGATAATGCATGAGCAAGGGAAGCTTCTTTCCATGGGTTTCCTTAAGCCATATCGGTCTCAATATTTGTTGGTTGGTCAATCGAAGGGACAAAAAGAGTCAAGGAAACCTGATAAGAAACAAAAGAAGTCCAAGAAAAAGTCACATAAAGATCAGGCACAATCATTGTTTTCCCCAAAAGCATACTCCAACTCCTCTTCTTTGAAGGGCAATTCTTAGAAGAAGGATAGCCCAAATTGTAGTTACTACAAGAAGGTTGGTCATGAGGAAATTTCTTGTCATAAGAAGTAGATCGATGATATAAAGAAATATATGAAAAAGAACAACATTAATATGCCTACTTCAGAAAAGTCCTCTACTCATTTTTCCAAATCAGGCAAAAGGAAAGCAAATGCACTTGTTTCTACTACAATTTTTTCTCAACAATGGATCCTTGACCCGAGTGCATCACATCACATGGGTTCTGTCAAAGAAATTTTTTCTTAGTTGGACACTTGTTCGGTGCCCCACATTCTCATTGGGGATGACTCTACTGGTACTTTTGAGGATGTCCATTGTGTGCCTAATTTGTGATCCAACCTTCTCTCTGTCTATCAAATTTCGTAGAATAGAAGAAAAGTTGAGTTCACTTCAGATTCCATCACCATCAGGGATCTTGAAGACAATGCATTTCTTGTAATTGGTAAGGTTGATCATGAGTCTCACTTGTATGATTTCTCTCATTTTGTACCTAATTCTCATTATAATTCTTTGCTCACGCATTTAGATTCTGTGAGAAAGGTTTGGCATGAGCAGTTTTTCCATCTCAACTTCTACTATATTCAACAACACATCATGCAAGATATGGTCACAGGTCTTGCTTGGATCAGTTTCTTAGATGGAGTTTGTTGAGGTTGTTCCTTAGGAAAGCATCATGAGGAGAAGTTTGACAAAGGGAAGGCTTGGAGGGATTCAAAATTCCTTGATTTGGTTCACAGTGATGTGGCATGTCCATTTCCATAATTTTCTTTCAGCAAGGATCTCTACTTTCTCACCTTTATTGATGACTTTTCTAGATACACCTGGGTCTACTTTCTTCAACAAAAAGGAGAATCTTTTGATAGATTCAAGTATTTCAAGGCTTGCACCGAGAAACAATATGGGAAGTGCTTCAAAATTCTCTGCATAGAAAATGGCAGAGAATATGTGAACCATCTCTTTGAAAAAAAAATCACTGTTGAAGGGAAATACCTTTATCATACTATCGCCTATACAACTCAGCAAAACAGTGTGGAAGAGAGGAAAAATAGGTCCCTGAAAGAGATGGTTGGTTGCATGATCCATGCACACTCCCTTGAACCTAAGTATTAGGAAGAAGTTGTCAACCGTGTTACTCACATTTAGAATAGAGCTCTATATAAGGTATTGAAGGGTATCACTCCCTTTGAAGCTTAGTGTGGAAGGAAACTTGTTGTGCGACACTTCAAATTTTTTGGCTCCTAGGTTGGGCACACATTCCTTCGAAGAATACCAAGGCCTTAGAACCTCAGAGTCATCCCTGCACCTTTGTTGGTTACCTCAATGACGTCAATGGATATCGACTCTTGGATCCTCAGACACATAGGCTCTTCATTGAGTGTAGTGTGAAAATTGAGGAAAGCTCTTCTAGCTCATTCTCACATCGTCCTTCCTCCATAGCATATTCAGATAGTAACTAAGAGGATTTTCCTCCAACTGCCTCTACTCATAGATTTTATCATGAGGTTTCATACTCCTCTTCACAAAGTTCATATTCTAAGGATGAGGATTCTCGTCCTCTATCCCCTACCATGCCTCGTTGGGCTCATTAAACAATTGAGTTTACATGCATTCTTATTGGGGATCCTTCTGATACTAGGAGGAATCAGTCACAACATCAGGATATTTCACATTCCTACATTTCCACATCTTTAGATCCATAGTCCTTTCATGAAGAATTAGTTATTGCCAAGTCGGATTCAACAATGGAGGAAGAGTACAACTTCTTGATTTCGAAACAAAACTTGGGATATTGTTCCACTTATTAAAGGAAGAAAATTGGTTCGACGTAAGTGGATCTATCATACCAAATTTGCAGTGGATGTATCAATTGACAAGTTCGAATAATGGTTTATGGTTAAAGATTTTTTCGTAGTTTCTTAATGTTGACTACATTGAGACCTTTGCCCCTGTTGCCAAAATGAACTCCATTGGCTTGATACTTGCTATTGTTGTAGCTCAAGGTTGGGTTGTACATCAAACAAATGTGGAAAGTGCATTTCTTCATGGGGATCTACATGAGGATATTTACATGGAAAAACCACAAGGATTTGTTCAAGATTATTCATTGGTTTGCAAATTGTGGAAGTCTCTCTATAGTCTCAAACATGCCCAATGGGCTTGGCATGCCAAGATGGACTCCTTTCTTCTCTTAGTTGGTTTATGTACATGCCACTTAGATTAGAATGTCTACATCTTGAGAAATGAGGATGTTCTTCTATTATTGTCTCTCTATGTTGATGACTTGATTGTCACTCGAAGCACGTCATCCATCATTGCAAGAATAAAAAATTTGGACATATTGTCATTGATGTCAACAACCGATGTATTTACGTTATAATGATGAGTTGGTATGAACAAAGAGATGAAATTCCATGTACAGAAGGACTAACAAATTAAGAGCTCAGGAGGGTTAGTGACTGAAGATTAGAAGCTCATAAGAGATGATGCACATGAAGCTCAGAAGGGAAAACATAGTACCGAAACATGATCAGGATCGAAATCCCCAGAGGACAAAGCATGACCGCTAGATACACAAGCGCCAGATCAAGGGAAGGGATTGATTGTAAAGCGCGAAGGGAGAATTAAACTATATGTTATTTCCAATCCCACAATTATTCTAGATCGCCAGATCTCATCGATGCAAAGTTCGAGGACTATGGTTAATTCACCAACAATCACACAACTTCAATTGCAGAGTTTGGGCGATGAATTAAACCACATGCAAGTTACAGTTCTACAATCCACATCAACCGTTGGATCAAGTTAAGTGGAAGGATAGGATAAGAAAAGATGAAGACCGTTTGATACGAAGTCCCGAAGTAAATGAGGATCGCTCGATCTATTCAAAGTGCACCAAGGTAGCAGTCGTCAACTTAGGGAGAAAAGGGTTGAGAATAAGTAAGATAACCCAAGGGCCGAAATCACGAAGTAAATGTGAACCGTCTGATATGAAGAACACTTCAGGAGATATCAGGACCGTCACATCATGTTTAATGGAAGGGAAAATTAAGCCACAAATGTCCTGAAATAGACGTAAGCCGTCTGATCTGAGGAAACACTTTGGAAGATATCTTGATCGTCGGATCAAGGAAAGTAGAAGGATAGGATAAGTAAGGCAAAAGGCCTGAAATCCCGAATAGCCGAATTCCTGACAATTGTTGGAACATGTTAAGACTTTTCGAGTTAAAGAATGACCATTGGATGAAGTCAAGTTACTCAAGGTTTACACTTCAGGGAATCTCACTTCGGGAGAACTCGGAAGTGGAGAAATCGAATTACCTGAAGTCCCAAAGGCCAAAATCCCGAAATGGATATGAGTCGTTCGATCAGTGGAACACTTCGGAAAGTATCCTAACCATTAGATCAAGGAGAAGAACATGTGCCATATGAAGAGATCTACGTCAGCAAGGATACATGGCGTAATCAGATGATGACAAGTGTCAATCTCCCATAGGTACTTTAAGCATACGTAAGCTACAAATCTAGGTGACATGTGGAAGCTACTCAGGAAGTGCCACGTTAACAAGTGACATCAGTAAGTTACGTCACTCTCGGAGTTTTTACTTCGGGAGTTTCACCACCAGCAAATGCCCTAAGTCTCGAAGTCCCAAAGGTCGAAGTCTCGAAGTGGACATGAGTCGTCCGATCTCAAGAACACTTCAGGAGCATTCTCAATCATTGAAGATTATGGACACGTGTCTTTTATTTGGTAGATTTGTAAAGAGGCTGGAAGTCACAAAGGATGAAGTCCCGAAGTACTGACAATTGTCCATCTCATTGGGAGATTTGTAAAAAGGCTGGAAGTCGCGAAGGATGAAGTCTCGAAGTACCGATAGTCATCCATCTCATTGAGAGATTTGTAAAGAGGCTGGAAGTCATGAAGGATGAAGTCTCGAAGTACCGAAAATCGTCCATCTCATCGAGATATTAAAACATGACCATTTATTTTGATAAGTGATCAAGCACTCGCTTGGCCTAGCATCTAGTCACCACCTGAGGTTGCATGGAATAAAGAAACAAAGGGTGAAAGAAGAAGCAATGCTTAAATTAATAAGCTCGTGGTCCTACGCATATGGTCATATGTAAATGGTTTGAAGGAAGCGCCTCAACATAACTTAGTTTCTGTAGTATTTGTAGAGATTTGGAATCGAGTTAAAAAGGGGAATTGATCCATACCTGTGATCGATTTATGAAGAAAAAAGTTAGATGGTTGTTAATATGATGTGTGGTTATGAAAAGTCATTTTAGTGACTGTGTTACTTAAAAACAAGGGTTATGCAATATTAAATGAACAGACGTGTTGTTAATGAAGAGTTGTGTTGAAAAGCTTAAAGGCTCATAAATGTGTTGAGATGTGAATTAGAAAAGGGTGCCTGTCAATGTCTTATTGAAGATCAAGAACATAAGGAGACAGAGAAACAGTTATGCAATCCAATGTTTTATATAGAAGATATTTATTGGATTGTAGCAGATATATTGAAGATTAATTGACAGAAGTAGAGAGAGGACCAGTCAAGTCTTGATACATAAGTTTTCCGGATTCATAAATTAAGAGTGGTTGGGTGGTGCAAGGGCAAGTTGGAGCCTACAGGGGAATATGTTCTTCCTTGTCATTTGTAGCTGACTAAGTAGGGGGTAGTAACCTCCTACCAATTGGTGTTGGTGAACAAGGGTGTGGGTGCATCTTGATCAGTGGGTGTTGATCTAAGAGGAAGAACATCTTCCTTCTATGTAACTTGTAAAATGAAATTTTGCATTTAATAGAAAAGTGTTTGTGGTTTTCCCAATTGGGTTCCACGATAAAATATTTTGTTAAAATATTGATTGCATTAACAAAAGAAAAAATGATAAAATTATTGTGTCACTGATTCACCCCGCCCCCTCTCAGTGACATGATCTGGTCCTTCAATTGTTATCAGAGCAAGGTTGCCTTCAGCATAGTCTAACAACTGGAAGGTAGATCCTGAAGATGGATCAACAAGAGGGAATGTATAACAAAAAAGCACCATTGTTCAATGGAGAAGGCTATGCTCTATGGAAAATAAGAATGAAAAACTTCATGTTGGCTCTTGGTTTTGATATCTGGTAATCTGTTGTAGATGGTTACACTGCACCAACTGATCCACCCAAAGATGTTGCAGGAAAGAAAATATGTAATGACAACTCAATAGCAGTAAATGGAATTTTAGGAGGGTTGACTAATTCTATATGGAAGGTTATGCATTGTAAATAAGCCAAAGAAATCTGGGACAAGTTGGAGGTTGTATATGAAGGAGATGACAAAGTCAAGGAAGGTGAACTACATACCTATAGAACTCAGTTTGAAAATCTGAAAATGAAATAAGAAGAAAATATTGTTGAGTACTTTCATAGAGTGATGAAGTGGTTAACCCAATCAGAGCGGCAGGAGAAGAAATTACAGATAAACCTATTGTGAAAAAAGTACTAAGGTCATTACCTATGAGATATGATGCAAAGATTTCTACAATTGAAGATAGATCTGATCTAAACACACTCACAGTTGATCAGCTTCATGGAATTTTTACATCATGTGAAATGAGAACAGGGAATGATAAATCAAAAAAAGATGAAACAACCTTTAAAGCATCTAAGACAAAGATGGGACAGAAGCAAAAACCTCAACCCATCCATCAAGAAGAATCTGATGTAGAAGAAGCCAATTTTATTAAAAAAGTTCAGAAAGGATTAGGGAGGTACAAAGGCAAGTTGCCTTTCAAATGTTTTAATTGTGGCAAGGTTGGCCACTTTAAAGCCAAGTGTCCATATCCCAAGGAGGAACCTGAAGATGAAGAAGACACAAATAAACAATACAAGAAGAAGGGAAAACCCAATTACAAGAAAAATTATTACAAAGTGAAAAATATTTTTTACTCAAAAGAAGAAAACAATAGTTCATCATAATCCAGTGACAGTGATGATGATGAAGTATTTTTTCTAGGTATTGAAGAGCCTAATGAGATAGAAGAAATTGACCATGTGGAAGAGTTAGAAGATGAGGCAGAGGTTAATATGGAAGGAGAACTTCTAAGTGCTTTGGGTGAATTAAGAAGATACAAAAACATATATAGACAACTGAAAAGTTTTGTAGTTGAACAAAAGGAAAAACATGAACAAAAAGAAAAAGAGATGGAGAAACTCATGAGCAACCTGAAAAATCAAATCCTAGAAGCAAATAGGACAGACAAAAGTCTGGAAAAGTATCTTAAAGAGAAACAAATAACCTATGAAAGAATGGATGCATAATTAGTTCACCTAAGAAAAGAACTTGATGGAAAACTTATTTGAACAAGATATGAAAATAGCTCTAAAATCTTAGATAAGATTATTACCACACAAAGGGATTCAGGTAAGAAAAATGGAGTAGGTTACTCTCAAGAAGAAAACCAGGGCAATTCAAAATCTTATGCAGTTGCTCTCCTCAGTACATTCAAGAAGAAAGATGAAGAAAAGACAAGTAATGATCAGAACTCCAGAGGACTGCTTCCACCCATCAAGAAGGAATATAAGACAACTCCAAAGAAGGTTTATCAAAACATGTATCCTCACATTTTATTTGGTTATTGCTTTGCATGCTCTAATTTCAGACACAAAGCTATGAATTGTAGAGCATATGGAAGGAAAAACTTGAGGGTTAAGAAATATAACCTTAAATATAACCAAAAAGTAAATCAAGTTAAAAGCAGAAATTATAACTCCTTTGCACCTCTACAAGAAGGGAACCTAGAATGCTTCAAATGACATAGTTATGGACATAAAGCCAGTAATTGCAGATTAATGAAAGTCTCAGAAAAACCAAAGTTCATTAGAGAGCAAAAGAAGCTTTGGAAAGAAAAAACATCAAAAGAGGAATGTCTTATTGCCTTGAAAGTCCAAGATAAAGAAGATCTCTGGTATGTTGGCAGTGGGTGCTCAAAACATATGACAGGAAACAAGGACAAGTTCTTGAACTTAAAGAAACAAAAGAATACTCAACCTCTTCTGTGAAACTCATGGATAAAAAAAAAAAAAAAACATTTCTCTGTTGCCAGAACACCTGATCCAGGTGGATATCGATGGCCACCCACCTTTTCCAGCTGGCTCAAAACAACTTTCTATCAATTTTGATAATTTACTATTTTTAGCAGTTCTTTGGGTCCTAAACTTCCGGAGCCATTTTGAGGCCCTAAACGACGTTGTTTGGGTTATTATGCAATCATCATGAAAATTTGTGCAATTGGTGTAGTCCTTGGATATATCTTTCCAATGGGCTATCATACGCCTAAAACGAAGATTGTATGCAAAAGTTACGACCCCGGGAAGTTGATGTACTGACTTACCCAAACGGGGCCCATATGACTTTTGGCGCTTCATCTCCTAGGGTTAGGTTTTTTGATGTTTAGGGTTTTTGAAACTCATGTTTATTGTAAAAAGGCCTTGAGATCCTCATTGTAATCATATTCTTGCGAATGAGCGCAGCCGTCACATCTCTTCTCAGAGATAAGCCGCAACCATTCCAACAAACTTGTTTTCCGCTGCATTTTACAATTTCAGCTTATTTCCTTATTGAATAGAAAACCAATTTTACTGTATCTCTGTTATTCTGTGTTAAGCATCTGGTAATAATATGTAGTCATTTCGTTCTTCTCATAAAATCCGGATCAACACCTCAGGCAAATTGGATTGTTGAGAGAAGGAATAGAACAGTCCAGGAGGTTGCAAGGACTATGCTCAATGAAGAAAGATTATCTGATGGATATTGGAGGGAAGCTGTAGGCACAACAATATACATATTGAACGGAGGTCAGGTTAGGATTAATCGTCGTAAGAATCCTTATGAACTATGGTTTGGGAGAGCTCCTTTGGTAAAATACTTCAAGGTATTTGGAAGTAAGTGTTACATCAAAAGGCTTTATGAGGATCTCAGAAAATTTGATACTATATCTAATGAAGGTATCTTTCTTGGATATGCTTCTACCAAGAAAGCATATAGGTGCTAAAATATTAGATTACATAAGATTGTTGAGAGTGCATATGTCAAGGTGGATGATTTAAAAACAATAAGGATCAAACATCAAGAGACTATGTCTGTAAACTAAAGAAATAACTCTATGGGCTAAAACAAGCACCCCAAGCATGGTATGCAAGGCTAGATTCTTATTTACAAGTACAAGGCCTCAAAATAGGATCAACAGACAATAATCTTTATTGTTAAATTGTTGGTGATAACATGATTATTGTGGAAGTATATGTTGATGATATTATATTTGGCAGTGATGATGAAAAAATGAGTAAGGACTTTGCCAGGAGGATGCATCAAGAATTTGAAATGTCCTTGCTTGGTGAACTGAATTTATTTCTTGGATTACAAATAGTACAGTCCAAAAGAGGATTTTTTATCCATCAGTTCAAGTATGTTACAGATATTCTTAAGAGATTCCAGTCAGAGGATTGCAACCCTGTTAGTAGCAAACTTGTTAGTACACCTATGAAAATTGGGTGAAAAATAAGCAAGGAAGATGAGTCCAAAGCTATAGACCCAAAACACTACAAATCAATGATTTGGAGTTTACTCTATGTAACAGCTTACAAAACTTGATGTCAAGCAAGTTGTTGATATGGTGGCTAGATTCCAAACAACACCAAAAGAGAGCCATGTTCAAGTTGTAAAAAGAATATTTAGGTATTTGAAAGGAACCATAGATCTTGGTTTGTGGTACCCTGGAAAGGATTCATTCACTTTAAAAGCCTATTCAGATGCAGATTGGACAGGTTGTGTAGATGACAGAAAAAATACAAGTGGAGGAGCATTCTTCTTGGGAGAATCATTGGTAGCTTGGATAAGCAAGAAACAATCCTCAATTTCTTTGTCTACCACTGAAGCTGAGTATATTGCAACAACAGAATGTTTCACACAAGTGGAATGGATGAAACAAAACTTACAAGACATCAAAAAAGTGTTTGTTGAACCCTCTACTATTTATTGTGGTAATACAAGCGCTATAAGTCTCTCCAAGAACCTTGTCCAACACTCCAAATCAAAACACATTCCAATAAACTAACTATTTAAGAGATCGGGCTGAAAATGAGAACATTAATTTGGAATATGTCCCAACACAAGAACATGTTGTAGATATTTTCACTAAACCCTTAAGCAGAGATGTATTTGAATATCTCGGGAAAAGATTGGGAGTAGTCCCTCTTCCAATCTAATCTCTCAAGAAAATAATGCATCAATTGGCATCAATTCAGGGGGAGACAGTGATCAAAGTTAGGAGGAGTCATTTAGTTATGACAAGAAAAGTATGATTGCAAGAGAATTTACCTGAGTTCATATTCTGGTCAATAACATATAGACAGACAGAGCTTTACCATAGGGGGAGCAACCCTTTTCCATTGATGTCAAAGGGGGAGAGTAACTTCATAGAGAAAAGCATCATCGTAGGGGGAGTTTGTGTACGAAGTTAGAGTGTTTCCCTCAATGACAAAGGGGTAGATTGTTGGACATATTGTCATTGATGTCAACAACCAATTTATTTACGTTATAATGATGAGTTGGTATGAAAAAAGAGATGAAAATCCATGTACATAAGGACTAACAAATTAAGAGCTCAAGAGGTTTAGTGATTGAATATCAGAAGCTCAGAAGAGATTATGCACATGAAGCTCAAAAGAGAAAGCACAATGCAGAAACATGATCAAGATCATAATCCCCGCAAGACAAACAAGGACCGTTGGATACCCAAGCGCTACATCAATGACAAGGATTGATTGCAGAGTGTGAAGGGAGAATTAAACTATATGTTATTTCCAATCCCCAATTATTATAGATCGTTGGTTCTCATCAATTCCAATATCAATGACTGTGGTTAACTCACCAACTATTGCACAACTTCAATTGCGGAGTTTGGGTGACGAATTAAACCACACGCAAGTTATGGTTTTTCAATCCACGTCGACCATTGGATCAAGTTAAGTGGAAGGATAGGATAAGCAAAGGCGAAAATCGTCTAATATGAAGTCCCGAAGTAAATGAGTACCATCCGATCTATTTAGAGCACGCCAAGGTAGCAGTGGTCAAATTTGGAACTGATCACTTCGGGAGAATAGGGTTTAGAACAAGTAAGATAACTCAAAGGCTGAAATCCCGAAGTAAATGTGAACCGTCTGATATGAATAACACTTTGGGAGATATCAGTACTGTCAGATCATGTTTAATGGAAGGATAGAGTAAGCCACAAATTCCCCTAAATAGATGTAAGTCGTCTGATCTGAGGAAACACTTCGGAAGATATCCTGATTGTCAGATCAAGGAAAGTAGAAGGATAGGATAAGCAAGGCCAAAGGCCTGAAATCGCGAAAGAACTATATAACTAAAGAACCTTATTTACACTAACACCCCCCTTAAGTGAAACTTAGGGGGAAATGTAAACAAAGATGCAAATATGGGTCCCAGTTACAAGACCTAATGAGGTACCCATGTACAAAATATCCCCTCAAATAGAAAAGGAAGGAGAAAGCCCAGTGGGAAAAAATTGCCCCCCATGAGAGGTAGAAGCAAGAAGGGATAAGTGACCTCCCTAGAAGAAATGTCTTGCACCCTCAAGAGAGATCAAAGATGGAGATACTTTCTCTTAGTGAAGGGTTTTATGAAGTTGTCTACAACCTGGTTTGTTGTAGGATAATAGCGCAAATCAATGACCTACTCCTAAATCAGTTCCCTCATAAAATGCATGTGAATCTCTATGTGTTTGGTCTGCTAATGATGAATCAGGTTCTTCGAGATCTGGATTGTTCTTTGGTTTTCACTATATATTATTGATGGATTTTGAAAATTGATGCCAAGAGCAGTGATGATATTCTAAAGAAAAATAGCCTTAGTGATGACATTAACAACCCCTCGATACTCAACCTCGGTGGAAGAAAGAGAAATGACATACTTCTCCTTTCTCTGCCAACAAATGAGACTAGAACAAGGCTCCAAAAAATAAAAAAATTATTTAATAGAATATATGTGATGTGATTCTCTTGAGTCAAGAATCCATTGCTAAGAAGAATATGCAGTAGCAACAAGTGCATTTGCTTTCCCTTTTCTTGATTTGGAAAAAGGAGTAGATAATTGTTGTGAACAAGGCATAATAATGTTGTTCTTTTTCAGAAGATGTTTCATCTCATGGATCTACTTCTTATGACAAGAATTTTCCTCATGAACAACCTTATTACGGTAACTAAAATTTGGCCTATCCTTCTTCTAAGAATCCCCTTCAATTAAAAGGATTTGGAGTCTACTTTTGGGGCAGACAATGATTTTGCCTAATCTTTCTATGACTTCTTCTTGGACTTCTTTTGTTTCTTGTGAGGTTTCCCTAAATTTTTCTATCCCTTCTATTGACCAACCAACAAAGCCTGAGACCGAGATGGCTTAAGGATACCCATTGAAAGAATTTTCCTTTTCTCATGCATTAACATTTCTGAAAAGGAACCAAAAGACGACATTGTACATGTAGATCCCATAGTCAACCCATGAGTGTGAAAGCTAGAAGCAAATGTAGCATATTCAGGTCCAAGTTTACAGAGAGTAGTTAAGACAAGGTGTGTGTCCTTTTTCTCTACGCCACATGATTTACATTGGTCTCATAGGCCATTAAACTGTGTTACATAATCTTGGATGTTGGAAAAAGACTTCAGATCAAGACTTATTAGTTCATTGTCAAATTGATATTCCCTAATTTCATCAGCTGTCCCATGCATAGTTTTTAATTTTTCCATGCATCATATGAATTTGTACATCCATCAAGTTGAAACATTATATCAAGGGAAACTAGACTCTTAAGACAACCAAGAGATTTTGTTTGTCTATCATCCAAAGTACCTTTTCCTTAACATTTGTGGGTTCATTTACCTTTTGTTCAACATAAGTTGTATATCATTGTTGCATTAAGGCATTCCATGGATTTTGATTCCACGTGTTGTATTTTTATGGTGTTAGCAATGGAAATTTAAAGTTACCCATTAGTGAAGGAAAAGAGAGCATGAGTAGACAAGGTCAGATTTGACCCAATATGGTGGCTCCCTACTGGATCTGGCAATGAACCTTCAACTTCAAAGCCTTGTAGATATGGGTTTCGATGTCCAAATGGAATTAAACGAAAGGAAAATCTGTCTATCTCGACTTCTCTAGACTCAATGGTGAGCTCAGAATGTCTCCAAGAAGCTCTGAAAAAACCTGCATCTGGCAAGTAAAAAAAGAGAANCCCCAAAAAAAAACCAGTGTTTTCTCCACACTTTTCTGATTCTACAAATCATATGAGGATAAAAGAGAATATCATATTCGTGTGCTTAAAAAATAAAATCTCTACACTCATATTTCTAAAACTATTTCTAACCGACAACTCACAACAACTTTGATACCATGTAATATTTGGCTAAAACTCCACCCAAGAATGCAAATGAATGAAGAAAAGAAAATCTAGAAATCGGAAATGAGAAAGAATGAATGTATTTTACTCAAGAGAATGCAAAGCATACAATGAAAATGAGATGCTCATATGAGAGAAATGGGTGAGTATATATAAGATTTACCACCCAAGAGACTTAAAAAAAAACCATATGGATATAGTGAAAAAGTCCCTAAGTAAACTTAACCTAGTGTGAAGCGAGCCAAAGCATAAAACTAGATAGGAAAGAACTAGATAGATAAAGAATGTATAATATCCCCAGTAGAGATATGCTAGGATATTATGGTTTATGGTGTGTGTTTTTGTCAAATATTTTGCACACAATGTCTACTTTTGATTAACAACTTTTCAACAAACAGTTACATGTAACTTGACCATTGACATTTTTTCAAACATATTGTATGCATCTAATATACTCCCGAGATATAAGAGACAATATGGGAATTTTATTATGAATGAGAAACTCCAACAACAACACAATGTCTAAGGGTTTTATGTAGTTGCAACTTAACAACTAAACACACAAGTAATAACTCAAAAACCCGGTAAACAATGCCAAATGTCTTTGCAGTAGCAGGTACAGAGCTAATCCAAGCCTAAAACAATGTTGGAAAACCTCACAACTTTGAAATGAGTCTTTTTCCTTCCTACAAACCCTCTCTTCTTATCAAAATGAGTTACATCCCCCTCTTAGGCCACTCAACATAGTAACAAGCCTCACAACCTTCTCCTCTATACTCCACACTGTTGATAATGAGAGGGGGGTGAATAAGTATCAAGTACAATTTTAAAACTTTTCAAATTATATTTAAACCATTCAATCATATCCAATGAACAATGAACAATAGTATAAGAGTTACACCAATACACCATGCACAATATATGAGAAATAATCAATAATTGTTGTTCAAGGGAAGTAATGACTTCCAAAAGTAGCTACAACTTCCAAATATTCATGGAGGGATAAACCTCCAAGAGAAAGATACAATCCTCCAATATCAATAGAAGGTTGACCTCTCCATCCTTTCCCCTTCCTTCCACCCAAGAATATATGAGAGATAATAAAACTTTACATTAAATCATCACCATCAACCAACCATCACATAAAACTTGATAATGCTTCTTGAAAATTCTTCAACTTATGCAATTCTTCAATTCTTGGAATACTCTAATCCTGTAGATAATATTACTCAATGGATTCTTTGAAACTCCTCCAAGTTTCACTCCTTGAATCCTCCCCAAAAATAAGTTATAGAGAGAATGGTAGACCTTATTCAATTATGGTTTATTCAGGAGAGTGAACTTGTATAGAATGCCCTGCACTCAATATTTAACATCTGATTTTGAAACACACACACAAGAAACTAAAGTCCATACTATTTCCAATGAAATTGGTCTCACTTCATTTGGATTCTCTATGAAGAAGTTATTACTATTTTACCCATAACACATGTTTATGACTAGCTTCGGGACTAGTCAAAAACCCTATATTCCAAAGAGTGTATCTCCAAAAGTATAGCGAATAAAGAGCTGAAATTTTTACCACAGTTACCTAGATATGTCTTCTCAATGCCATATCAATTTCACCATCTGATTATTTCTAGAAAAAAAATTATAGTGAAATTGGTAAGATGACCTGTAAATAACATACCTTAGAACACATCACCAAAAGACTTCATCCTCCCTTGAAATTCGGCCTTCTTTACTTTAGATTTCCTCTGAAATTCGAATTGTGTGTGTAAAATGAATGTATAATGATATGTATTTATACCCTTTATGTCACTTCCTTTTAACATTATGTCTGACCTGACACTTTCTTATTTTGTAATTATTTTCTTTAATTATCTTTAGGGTCGACCTGTACTTCCTTTTTCAATTCACTTTGTCATATTCAAAAATTCATTTCTCCTCAACCATGAAAATCCACATGACATGCCACCTACCACCGGAAACAACATGATGTATACTATCCATCCATGGGTGTTGTGTCTGCATGTGCACTATCCTTCATGTCCAAATACCTTCATCAATCTTGTGGTCCAAAATCAATGACTAAGGTTGACATCAATGACAAGAACCAATCTTCCAACACACACAGCCCGTTGGTAGATACACAATTCTTCCAAGACCCCTGTAACGTTGCAAACAGGTGGACGATACTTCAATATACCTTCATGAGCCTTCCTAGTGTCACAAATCTGCATAAATGTAGATATAGGGTCTTCCAAGAGACCCTTAGCGGCCTCCCAAGACTGTAAAACCCTCACGGTTCCACCAAAATAGCCATAGCCTTGCAAACATAGAATATCGGCCTCCTCAAGGGTGCTCCAAAACCCTCATAATGAGATATATACTCCTCCAAACTGAAAATAATCAATATGATGAAGCTCTAATGGAAATCCTAGGTGGATCCCCCTCTTGGTCTAGCTAGGGTGGGTATTTCACCACTGAAACCAAACTTAAGTGTGGAAGGGTTTTGTCAAAACCCCAACAAAAACTCAATTATCAAGAGAATTCCAAATATGAGATCAAATCATAATTACAAAGTGAAATGATACCCCTCCTTTTATTCTTCCTCCAAGCCTTCTAGATCTTTCCCCTTTTGCTCAAATCAAACCTCACCCTTATTTCTCCTTTAATATTTACAAACATTAAAAATTACTTTTTAATGTTTAAGTGATTAATAATTTACCTTTTTATTTAATGTCACTTTATGAACATACATATTCTAACCAAATGACACTAAATAAATTCTCGTGACTCCCTTTTCTATACTAACTATAGCCTATGAGAGTCGTATAGGCTAGCAGGTTATCCTCCATTACGATCAAGAGTAAGGGAACATTGCAATCCTCCCTTCCCAATTACCAGTTCTTACCACAAAGCATCCTCCCACCAGGTATTGTCTGAATTTGGCCAATGCATGCATTATGGCCAACATCTCCTTATCATAGATGGAGTAGAGCCTTTCTGGATCCCTCAGTTTCCTGCTCTTGAAGGCTATGGGATGCATATTTTTCATCAACACCTCTCTTATCCCCTCTCTGGATGCATCACACTCCAACACAAATGGATGAGAGAAGTCTGGAAGTGCTAACACTAGGTAAGTGTTCATCACCTTATTCATCCTATCAAATGTTGTTTGTGCCTCCTCTGACCATCTGAATGCTCCCTTTTGGTGAGATCCTTCAATGGTGCACCAAGTTGTGAAAATCCTTTCACGAAGTGCCTTCCATAGTTGCATATTATAAAGAACCCCTGCAAATATGTAAGTGACCTGGGTGTGGGCCAATCCAAAATCGTCTATATATTTTCCTAATGAACATGTACCCCTTTAACTCCAATTACATGCCCCGGGTAGAAAATATCTGTCAACCCAAAATCACATTTTTCCTCCTTGGAAAACAATGACTACTCCCCTATGATGTTGAGAATCTAATCAACATGCCTCAGATGATCCTACCAAGTCTTGTTGTAAATCAATAGATCGTTGAAGAACACCAGTAAGAACTTCCTCAACTGCTTGTTGAAGATATGGTTCATACATGACTAAAAGGTATTTGGTGCATTAGTCAACCCGAAAGGAATGAATAGAAACTCATAATGCCCATAGTGACATATGAAAGTTGTTTTGTAGATTTCCTCCTCTCTGACCTAGATCCGGTGGTACCCTGATCAAATATCAATCTTCGAGAAGTACACTTCCCCATGCAACTCATCTATCAACTCATTGATCATTGGTATCAGGTACTGATTCTTGATGGTCTTCTTGTTCAGTGCCATGTATTTGATGCACATTTTCATCGTGCCATCCTTCTTCTTCATCAGTGCCACTAAAGAAGCGAAGGGACTAGACCTAGTCCTAATGTGCCCCATCTACAACAACTCACGTATGACCTTCTCAATCTCATCCTTAAAATTCTTTGAATGACTATATGGTGTGGTGATCATGAGATTTCCCCCCTCCTCTAACTCAATGACATACTCAAATCCCATGTCAGATGGTCTCCCCGCGGGTAGAGGCCCAAACACTTTGTCGTGCTTCCCAAGTAGCTCATGTATGTCCACACAATAATGTTAGTGATCCAGTGATGGCTTCTATGTTGTGATCAAAAACTCTGTTGCACATGCCACATCACCATGTCTGAAGATGGCCTCCATGTGTTTGATGGACATGACCCTAGGTGCTCATGACGACATACCTCTCAAAACAAATCATTGACCCCTTGTGTCTATGAAAACCATCCTCATGATCTGATAATTCATTTTGAAAACTCCAAGGGAATATAACCACTGCACTCCCAACACCACATTGGTGTCCACTAAGTCTACCACATAAAAGTCATTGGTCAACGTATAGTTTCCCAATGTCACATGCAACCCTCTAATCCTCTAAGTACAAGTCATGTTGTACCTATCTGCTACCACCACGTTGAATCCATCAAATTCCTCTGTCGGAATGTGTTTCCTAGCAACCATTCTTGCGTTGATGAAATTATGGGTAGCCCCTATTAATACTCTGTAAATTTGTTCAGCTGATAAAACAAACGACAAAGGTCACCTACAAACCAACTTTAGAGCTGGGTACTAGCCAGCTCAGCTCAGAGAGGACTCTCTCGTGTCACTTTATGTTTCTTTGTCAATGAATGGCTAGGTTTTGTTGTTTTGGGTTTTTTTTTATAAATTTGTTGGCAAGGAAGGGGAGGGACACTTAGGGCTATGGAGTCAAAATTCTGAAAATGAATGAAGACACTGACTTGTCTGTAGAAATCTCCAGAGGATAAAGGCTAAATGAGGCGATAAATCTAAGTTATAATTTGTAAATTGGTAGTGTAGGGGGGCGGGGGAGAAAACATGTAACTGCATCAGAGCATTAAATAAATGAATTCTAAATTAGTTAGGAAGAACTTAGCATAGTTTAAATTTCTTCAGCTGAGAGCATCACAAGATGAATTATGGGCCTTTGACTATCCAATTTAAACAGAAGACAATGAAAATGAAATTAGAAATACATGAAATACATACAAAGAGAAAAGACAAAACTCAGATCACCACCATCATAATCTTTTCATGGAAACTTCAAAGACTTTTGCATATGTATTCAATTTAGCTTCATAAAATTACAATTGAGTCCCGAACAACTAAAATTGTTCCCTTGCACTTCTACCAACATTAATACATTTGGAACCTCTAATACATATACAATTTTGAGTTCCTTCGGTGTGCAACCGATTACAATAATTGAAATGAAATTTTTCATCTTCTAAAACTGATTACAATAATTACAAATGACAGTTTCGGTATGGGAACCGATTACAATGATTAACAAGGAAAACATTTTATGATCCAGCTGTCGATTCCTCTGACGCTTCAGCTCCTTCCTTTGCCACTTTTTCTATTCTGGTCTTCTGTCTGATCTGTCATCTTCAGTGACACATGGACATTAATTGTTGGATCATGTTGTCATTGATGCCAAAGGTTGATTGATTGATGACAAGTGATTGAAGTCAAGTGATTGATTGATTGATTGATGCAAATCCAAAGGTGTGATTGATTGATGTCAAGTGATTGATGTCAAATGATTTATTTTTTTGATTGATGCCAAAGGATGATTGAAGGATATCAAACGTCAAAGGTTTGATCTTAGTATATTGATGAATATGGATCAATGAGTTGTCATCGATACATGATGCATAGTTGATGTATATGATGCAGTGGTGGATTGATGCAAAGATGAATAATTACAGTCTTATCATGGTTGATAAAGTGTAAAAATGGATGAACTCCAAAGTGGTCCCCTTATGGTGAAATCCCTCATGGGAAGACGCTTTGTGGATTGATTTATCCTGAAGAATGGTTGGAGGACCCATGCTTGTATGTGGAATAATGAGATGAAGATCAATGAAGTTGTTGGTGAAACTATCCTAGATGGATAGTTCTTTTCATGCCATTTCTGATGGTATGTGGAATGTCACATAACTCCTCACGGTTTGAGAGTTATGGTGTTACGAAGTTGAAGGACCCCCATATGAAGGCTTGAAGCCCACAAGGTCAAAGAAATCAAAGTGACCTAAAAGAAGAAATCATTATTTAAATGATAAAATAAAGTGACTAAGTCAAGAAGATTATTTAAATGATTAAGTGAGGTGACAAAATCAAGAAGGAATATTTAAATGATAAAGTATTGGAGAACTTTCTGTTTATGGAAAGTGATTAACCCTAAAATAAGGAAAATAGGTTAAGTGACCTAGAAATGGGTTAAGTGACCTAGAGGATGAAAGTATAAATAAGATAGAAATGGTCTCTTGTAAAACATCCTTTTTGAGGATCAATGGAGAGCTTCTTGGGAGAATACCTTTTGAGTATTGATGGAGAGCTTCTTGTGAGAGCATCTTTGGTGTGGATCTCTTAAGCATGATTGAAGATCTATTTTGAGAGAGAGGACATCAGGAGGATCTCATGGACGCATTGAAGTTTCGGCAAGTCTGAGCTCATGATGGAAAAAATTCTCGGAATTACAGAAAAACCTTATTTTCTGGTGTGTACGCGGGCTGTCTGTGTATAAGGTGCGTATACGTGAGCTATCTGTGTACAGGGTGCGTACAATATGCAGCATGTCTGTGTATAGGGAGTGTACATGTGGATAAAATCATGGATATTTGTGGTTGAGCTGATGACAAGTTGTTGAAGACTGAAGCAGGTTCCATATCTGCATTCTATGGACTCGGATCTGTCACTGCGATTCTGGTATGGCTACATTATTGTCTTGATGGATACTATTGTTGGTTGTGTTGTGAATCCTTAGAGAATTCTTAGCATGATTGCTATGATGTGGTTTAGTTTGGTTGATGGAGTGAGTAGTACTCTTGTGATTCAGTGGTGATATGATGGCTATAGTACCTGATTGCTTATGCATGATTGAGTAGAATTCATAATGTATGATTGATGGAAAAGCACGAGTAGGCTATTGGAGAGTATGAATGTGTTATGACTAGATATGGATTAGTTTGGAAAGTGAGAGACAAAAGAAAATATGATTGCAGGTTGTAGAGGATTTGAGCATGTGATGAAAAGGACAAACCCTAATAAATCAGGAGGTATACGCAAGTTGTAGTACTTCTTGGGCACGTATACACGTGGACTATACTACTGGTAGGGCACGTACATACACGTGTTGCACTATCGACAGGTCGTGTACCTGTTGCAGATTGATATATGTTGAGGATTGTTGCCTCATCTCAGTTGGTGCTGAGAATGTAAGTTGAGTCTTGCAGTATAGAGCTGGTGCTCTTGTAGAGTTTTACTCTATTCAGTTGTTGCTGAAAAATCCCAAGGATTGTAATCCGTAATAAAAAGAAAATTGTACATACATCTTGTGTTCTTTGTGTTCCTTGTGGTGATGACTTGTTGATGGTATGTTGTTGATTTATGTTGCTAATATATTTTCACATCCAACTGGTTAGAAATGAAAACAATGGGTAATGAGTAAATGTTGAATGCTAACTAATTAGTTTTGTGCAAGTGGGAAGTTTTGGGAAAAAGAGCCCCACACTCATTCACCCCCCCTGCAAGTGTGGTAGGTGTGTCCAACAACTAGACCCTGGAAAACTCTACTTTCTTTTGCCCAAACATACTATCTCCTTCCATTGCAAGTCAGAAGGGATATCATAATCCATCATTTCTTTGATTAGCATCTCTAGATCAATGCAGGAGGCATATGTTATGACTGGTAGTCCAATCTTCACTGTTTTGAACTGATTCAAAATCTCAAAATCTGTGATCAAATGTTCAACCATGGTTTCTCCTTTCAAGTTGTTGGGTATGTGTTATATTCTTTGCATGAGTAGTAGTGTATGAGCGTCTGCGCTGAGCGTGTAGGGGGGTTAGAGGGGGGGCTGCTAGGCCCCCCCTCGGGGGGTGCAGGGGGGCAGGGGCAGCACCCCCGATTTTTTTTTCGCACCGGGACGACATATTTCCAGGACCACATGATGATTAGGTGGTTTTTCGGCACATGGTTTTTTGCCGATGGTTTTCTATTTCTAGTTAAGGAATTAGGGTTTTGGACTAATCCAGGTCACTAGGTTAGGGTTTTGGATGCCGTTGGATCCTATATGTATATTGTATTGTAAACAATGTAACACAATGTATGAATATAATATATGATGGTTTTCCCGGTTTGGGTTTCCAGGTGAAAAATCTCTGTGTAATGTTTGTATTTGCCATTGTATCTTTTCTGAATATCAGTTTGCAGTAGATATTGTACAAGGTTAGAATTTACACAAGTTTTCCTCCAGGTTTTCAAACTTGGAGTGATCCATTTTGCATTGAGTGAGGCAAGAGTTGTATTCTTCATGATCATATAGTTTTCCTTTTCCATCCCAAAATGGTGGGAGGCCTTTAATGAACAATTCTTTAGACAGATCCTTGAATTCTTGCACACTTTTCTCCATCTATGTGGCCTTAGTTTGAAAGATTCTTTGGTTTGACAATTGTCTGTAAAAATTTATCTTTGACTTCTGATGGACACTCCCTGTAGAACCTAATTAGCTTTTCTTCCTCGAAAGGTTCAGACTTTGCAGAGAAAGACTTGGGGTATGTTGAGGGAACCTCTAATTGATAGACTCTCTACCCTACACAGGACCTCATACCCTTGTTTATTGATGACTACTTTCTCTTCCTATGAATACTTCTCTGCGCCCCAACTTATGAAATCGAAAAAAGGGAAAGAGACCTCGAAAGCCTAAGGGACTACAGTGGCTTGGATTGATTCAAGGAATGGTATCTTCTTTCCTACATTATCAGACATATTAATCCTAGATATAGAGATGGGCGAAATGGTGATTTCAGTGTTGAACACGTTCGAATCTCGGTCAATGAGGACTTCTTCATTTGACACAATGTCTTGCTCTGTCACTGACTTATGATAAGGTCCATGGTTGCGATGAAAAATACCTGTAAATGAGCAAAAATGGCGTGAATTTGGAAAACCGTTGAGCTACAGTTGAAAGAGGGTGGTCGCGCCAACTTTCAAACGTTCTAGTATTTTGAAAAACAATAAAATAAAAAACAAGTGATCTTTATATACTTTTCCAATTTTGGGGGCACGAGGAAGTGGTTTGGGGCAACCCTCTTCTCGACCCGAAATGCACTCAATGGTGCCACATGGTCCCACCCAAAACTATGGTTTAGTTTTTGGCCCACTTTTGGGAATTATCCTCTGTGCAAATCCTGCCCTCAAAATGATCCCCGATCGTTGATCTGGAGTGCCTGCGATCTGCAACGTTTCAGGTCCCATCAACTCTACACTCCCGCCATATTTAGCCTCCTCCTGCTAGATTTAGTCCCTCCCTTTATTTATCAAACTTCCAACCAATTTAGCACTTCACTAAGTCATGAAATCTCAATTTCACACAAAACATTTAATGGTGATAACATGGACTCCAAATGGGGATGTTATCCTCCCGGAGAGGTAGAAAAGAACGAAATACCAAGTGCCTACCCATTGGGATTTATTTTAATTGTGCAACTTAATTTATCAATGTCTTATTTACGAAACTCAAATTATACTCAGCACAACTTAGGGCCTTTGCTTCGGGCTTCAATTTCTGTTGATTTGATTCCAACTGCTTCAACTGAAAAACAAAAATGGTTATATACAATAAATGGAAAGGGTGATAGTTCCTTTAAACAATATAATGTTTGAGAAACTTGCCATTCATAGGTCCTCCTCCAAGATATCTCCATTACGTTCATGTAGAAGATAGGCATTATTTCCATGGTACACAACAATTTTGAAAGGTCCCAGCCATATATGGTCAAATTTCCCATGCTTTCCTCTGTCTTCATTCCTTGCATCCCATATCAATACCAAATCCCCCACTTTGAAATCATTCTCCTTGGTATGCCTATCAAAATCGTTTTTAATCCTGTCTTGGTGTAGCTGAGAGTTGTTGAAGGCTTTTTCTCTTGTTTGTTGGACATTGATCAGTTCATCTGTTTTCCTTCGAGTGGCATTTGTTTCAGCATCTTGTTGTTGTAGAAACATCATCACTGGAAATCCTAATGTAGTAGGAAAAATTGCCTCTGTGCCATACACAATCTGGAAGGGTGAAGTGGCAATAGATATTTTTGTAGCAATCCTGTCATCCCATAGTGCATGGATGAGATTTTTATGCCAAGCCTTTTTGTTATCTTGCAACAGCTTCTTGATAATTATGGTTAAGCTCTTATTGGATGACTCAACCAATGCATTACCTTGAGGGTAATAAGATGTGGAATGGACAAGAGTTATATTGTAATCACTGCAAAATTTTTCCATCTTCTTGGACTTAAAAGTTGTTGCATTGTCTGTAATGATTTTGATTGGACACCCAAACCTGGACAAAATATTGTTCTCCAAAACCTTAATGATAACAACATCTATGGTTTGCCTAGTGGGAACTGCCTCAATCCACTTGCTGAAGTAATATGTGGCTGTCAATATCCACTTTTGTTGAGTTGAGGACCGTGGATGAATTTCTCCTATGAAATCAAGGCCCCATTGTCTAAAAGGTGCTTCAACAGAGATGGGTTTCAAGGGAAAAGGCTTCAATTTTCTCTTCACATCAAAAATTTGGCATTCATGATAGCTTGAAACTTCTTTGTAGACATCAGAAAAAATGGTAGGCCAATAGAACCCAACCCTCAATATCTTGTGCACAATAGTTTTCCAATAGTGGGGCCCTCGACAGTCACCTTTATGAAACTCTCTGATGGTCTTTTATGCTTCTTCCTTCAGCAAACAACTCAGCAAGATTCATCCTGGATCCTTCCAATACAGAGATTGATTTACAATAAAAAACTTTGTTTCTTTTATCTTTAAGAAATTTTCCTTGGTTTTACTCAATTCAGGAGGAGCCTGCAAGTTTTTCAATACATATACAATATCAACATACCATGGGGAGTCAAGGAATTTTTGAGATACCTAAGGGACCTTTTCTTCTTCTGAGTCTGCTGACAAATCAACAATGAAGTTAATTCCCAAGAGCCACAATTTGTCTGTGCCATTAGCTTGTAAAGTCCTTTCCCTTTGATCAACTTTGTACTTTTGATCTCAAGGTCATATTCCAACAACACAACTATCCACTTGCCCCTTTTTCCCTCAGGATCAGGCTGAGTTAAAATTTCTTTCACATAATTGTTGGGCACATAGGTAGTGGTATGAGAATGAAAGATATAAACTCTAAACTCCTTTAGGGCCTTGACCAGTGCATATGCATGATTTTCCATGATATCATACCTCAATGGGGAATCCCTCAATGTCCTTCTATAGTATGATATAGTATTCTCAAAATTCTGCTCATCCTTCTGTAATAAAACACCAGCAATGATGTGCTCTGAGGAAAAAGAGAACAATATAAAGTATTTTTCAAAATTAGGATTGGCCAGCACTAGGGCCTTGGTCAATGCCATTTTAATGTCTTCAAAGGATTTTCTGGCTTCAAGAATCCACTTTATCTCACTTCCTTTCTTGAGCATGTTAGTGATATGATTTATGATTTCAGCTAGGTTAGGGATGAATCTTCTTAGAAAGTTTACTTTCCCCATAAAAGATTGCACTTCTTTTTTGCTTCCGGGTGTACCAATTTTCAAGATCCCCTCAACTCTACTTGGATCTATCTTTATTCCCTCGTTTGAAATAATGTGACCAAGTAACTTCCCTTCTTCCGTGCCAAAATTTGACTTCTTTAAGTTCAATGAAATGCCAAACTTTCTACACTTTTGAAAATCCCTCCTTATATGTTTAAGATGTGTTGGAAATATGGCTACAGCAGAGATGACGCAGATGATCAAGGTTGTCATTGATGGCAATCGATTGGTGAACACAGATGCTGAATCTCAGATGTTGAAACGTAGATGCTGAAACACAAATGCTGAATCACAGATGTTGAAACGTAGATGCTGAAACACAAATGTTGAATCACAGATGTTGAAATGTAGATGCTGAAACACGAATGCTGGAACACAAGTGATGAAACACGACTGCTGGAACACGAATGCTAGAACACGACTGCTGGAACACGAATGCTGGAACACGACTGCTGGAACACGACTGCTGGAACACG
>ML791573.1:738979-759063 GCA_009831015.1 Picea engelmannii | reverse complement strand
CAGAAAGGGTAAGCAAGCTATATCAGAATGAACAAGTTGATTTAAGTAATATGTATTTTGGCAAATTAGGGTGGTAGGGTGGTGCTAGGGAGACGTATGTCTCTTTCTCTGCAAGTAGGTGCTTGTAGAATCTGAAAGTTGGTGCCTTCATTCAGTTGGTGCTGAAGTGAAAAGGAAGTCGGTGCTTCCACCCAGTGGGTGCTGGGATTCTGTGGGAGTTGGTGCTCTCAGTCAGTTGGTGCTGGCAACCAGAGGTTGTAGACTCTATGAGTTGGTGCTCATAAAAGATGAGATGTAACGAAGTTGGAGCTTACTAAACATCTTAAGAAGACGAGGTTTTTTCCCTGGTTGGGTTTCCTCTTGAAAAATCTGTGTCTCATACTTGTGAATGAATGCTGTGTGTGATTGCTATTCTTTATGCTATCTGCTTTATGTTTATAACTCTGGATTTCACAGCAAAGACTTACTGCCACTAAGATTAATGATTCAAAGTTAAAAAAAGAGAGAAATGGTTAATAACTTACACTAACTGATTCACCCCCCCCTCTCAGTTAGTTCATACCTGTAACAAGATGTTCTTCATCAAAAGCTAAATACACAGAGATATCATCTAAGTAAATAACAATAAATTTATCTTTCTCATCAGCAAAAGCTATATCCATAGCCCTTTGAAATGTGTCTCCTGCATTCATGAGCCCAAAAGGAATCTTGGCATACATGAAAGTGCCTCATGGTGTTGTAAATGTTGTCTTTTCCTGATCATCAAAGTGTACCATGATTTGATTGTACTCAAAGAAATCATCCACCATTGACAGTTTTTGAGAACCCACCACTTTCTGTAGAATGTGATCCATATTAGTCAGTGGGTAGATGTCCTTGAGAGACACCTTGTTTAGATTTCTAAAGTCTACACATAATTTGATCTCTCCACTCTTCTTTCTGACAGGAACCAGATTTTCCACCCATTTAGAAAACCTCATAGACACTATGATCTTGGCTTCAAACAACTTATTTATCTCTTTCTCAATCAAGGGCGGCAATAAAGGATTGATTCTTCTTAATTTATGTTTGAAAGGTTTATGATCTTCTTTGATTGGAATCACATGTTGAATCACCTTGGTATCATAAACTTTCAGATTTTCATAACTCCAGGAAAAAAAATCACAAAATTCTTTCATTAAATTGATGTACCTTTGCTTGACCTCTGGGTTAAGTGTCCTAGACAGCTTAATGATCTTGGGATCTTCTTGAGTCCCAATGTTGCAATACTCAACATATCCATCATTTGAAGTAATTTTAGGACTCATGGCCACATCATTATTGTCAAAGAGTTTCTCCAATGGGACCAGGCCTTTAGGAATGATGTTACCTTTTAGTTGCACTATATCTCTACCAACAATCTAATTTTTGAAATAACCATCATTTGTGAACATTGTTTCATCTTCTTCTTCACCACAATATTCTTCATCAATATTCACATTTTCAAATTCATCCTCCATCTTGAGGAAACTTTCTATTTGTTTATCATCTTTGAAAACTTACCAATACTTAATATTATCTGGTACTATTGGCATGTGCTTGACCTCAATGTCATATTTTTGTTCGGGAAAATTGGAATTTTAAAGACTGAGGCTTAAGTAGACACGGCATCAACAATTTGATTCTACCCTCTTGGAATCACTAAAAGATTATATTCTTGAAATTGCTCAAGAAGATAAAGCACTGTATTTCTATAGGCCCTCATTCCGGGATGCTTTGCTTGGTATATACACTCTATCTGATTGATAATCAAATCAGAATCCCCTTGTACAACTATTCTCTTAGCACCCATTTCCTTCAAAGTCTTCAATCCTAACACTAATGCCTCATATTCAACAATGTTGTTTGTGCAATCAAAATCAAGTTTATAAGAACACAATTTTGTTTTTCCTTTGGGGAAGTTGATCCACACACTAGCCCCTGCTCCTTCTCTACTGACAGCTCCATCGAAGCTCATATTCCACATCTGATTTTCTGCATCATTTTGTTGTTCTGAACTTTCGTCATTTTGTTGATCAGATTGGTCTTTGGTAGCCATATAAATCTCTAGTTCTTCCTCTTCAGAACTCAAATCATTGAAGAAAATAGAGGATCCAATCTCAGTTTCCACAGAATAAACGAGGTGGTTATTTGGCTGGGCCTTTTTAATGACCATGTATTTGAGAAAAACCTTCCTGTACAATCTCATATCTTGACCAAACACAGGGATAGTGGCGTATGACATATCCACTTGTAGAGTCCCTTTCAACTTTTCATCCCATGACCTAGATAGCAGCATGCCAAACTTGGGAGGGATATTAGCAACCACTACATCCATGACCATATTCTTTGCTGGAATTTCAGACAAAGATACCACCAGATCTTTGATTAGGCCCATGCACTTCACCTTCCTTGAATTAAAGGAGAAAAGATCTTTGTAAGGCCTTGTGATGTCTAGGCCCAATTGGTCCATGACCACCTTGGGCATCGAGTTATGGGATGCTCCTAAATCTAACATATCATTGTGCAGAGTCATATCATGGATCTTCATACTGACATAGAAAGGGGGGACCTAATCAACATCACTGCTTTCTTCTACACATGGGCCGAACAAGATGGCAAGATGATCATATTGTATCTTCAGAGTAACCAAAGTTTCTTCCATATCGAGCATATTGATGATCTGATTTCTGTATTCACTGTTATTTATCAACTCATTGAATGGTACATAGATTTTAATCTTGGCCATCTCACTTTCAAAATTAAAGGAAGATGAAGTTTTCTCTACCTCTTTGATGACTGTCTCTTTTCTTGTTTCAGGTACTTTCTTCTGGGGTTCTTCCTTCTCCTTTCCTTTCTCCACAACATCTTTTGCAACATAGTCCTTTTTAGGATGACTTGAAGAAGGTATGTTATTCTGAGCTTCTTTGGCCAGATTTCCCTTTGGGGGATTTGCAGGCACCTTTTTTGTTTCGAAGATTATACTGTTTATGGAATTGCATGATGGCATTCTGCAGCCCTATTTGGTAATATTCTTTTTCTACTGACAACCTTTCCTCATTCTCTTGCATGAAGATTTCATTTCCATCCATGAATTGGTCATGTTCTTTTTTAGTCAAAAACACCTTTGTTTCATTAGCATCACAACAACACAAGTTGTCTTCAAAAGTTCCATCAAAATTTTCATTTACATAATTATTTTGAAAGGGAGGTATTATTTTTTGATCACCCGGGTTCCTTTGATCTCTTTGATTTTTGGAACTATTGGTCTCCTCTGATTCTTGGGTGGAACATCAGCCCGTTCTATGGTGTTAGGCTTATTTTATAAAGACATCCTCTCCATCAATTTCTCCATGGTCTTCATCATCATTTCAAACCTCTCTTATGATGACTATGAGGTTGAAGGTTGTGCATTATCTTGAACCTTGTTCATGTCCCTGTCAAAGTTAGATTTGATCTTTCATGAAGCTATTAGATTTAATTCAACTTCTATTGCATCAATCATCATATCATCTAATGAAGTAGATCTTATTTCCCTCAACAAAAAATCAAAATCACTTTCAAAGGAATCAACATATCTAAGTTGAGCAAATCTAGGAGGGGATTTTACTTTAGTAGGAATTGAATTATAAAGATTTATAAATATGGCTGAAAACTCATTTACTATCTCATCAGGTGACCTTCTCATGTTGTTATACCGGGTTAACAACTAAAGGGGGTTTTTCTTAGTACCCCACTTTGCAAGAAAACTGGTTTCAAAGGCTTCAAAATTTAGGATACTTGTTGCTGGGAGAGCCCTGAACCACTTTCTAACTTCTCCTGCAAGACTTTGTGCAAACAACCTCATTTTTGCAATCTCAAAATCTACTTCTTCCAAGTCTATAAAATCATTGAACCAATCTAGATGTTTTTGGGATGACACATTGCCTTCAACATCATACAACTTAATCCTCAGATTATACTCCCAGGGAAAATCATGTAACTGAGCAAGTAGAACAAGAGAGGAAAACCTAGCTTCCATGGTTTCTATAAGGGCTTGAATTGGATGTTGGTTCCGAGTATGAATCACGAGAGGTTTGGTAGAGGCAGCTAAAATTAAATCTTGGAACCTCTTCTTATCAAAGATGATATCATTCAAAAAAGACTTAGATTTAGTTTTGAACAGAGTTTGCTCAAATGTCACATCAAAGTCAAGGTCTTCAATGCTTGTTACTCCATCTTTGGGAAAGGATAGATATATGTCTAAACACAAAACTGGGCTTATTGGACTTTCTTTTATTTTTTGTACAATCTTCTCAGGATCAGACACACGGATCACTGCTTTTGGCTTTGGGTTGCTCCTAGTATGAATTCTCTTAGGAAACAGGATTTCTAGATCAAATTGCTTTATGCTATTGGTATCTTTGTAATGGAGTCGCCAAGGTAAATTTAGTCTCATCCAATAAGGTTTTTGATTCACTGTAACACTCAGGAATCAAATCTGAAGCTTTAAGTCGTTCTTTTCACAAGGAATATTTCACTTTCGATCCCCGAAAGCGACGCCAAAATGTTAGCACTCTGTAAATTTGTTCGATCGATAATACAAACGATGAAGGTAAACTAGAAAACAAATTTAGAGTTGGGTACTAGCATGCTCATCTCAGAGAGGGGTCTCTCATGTCACTTGATATTTCTTTGGAAATCAATGGCTAGGTTTTGTTTTTTTGGTTTTTTTTTTTATAAATTTGTTGGCAAGAAAGGGGAGGGATACTTAGGGCTATGTAGTCAAACTTCTAAAAATGAATGAAGACACTGACTTGTTTGTAGAAATCTCTAGAGGATAAAGGCTAAATGAGGCGATAAATTTGAGTTATAATTTGTAAATTTGCAGAGTGTAGGGGGGAAAAGAAAACATGTAACTGCATCAGAGCATTAAATAAATGAATTCTAAATTAGTTAGGAAGAACTTAACATAGTTTAAATTGCTTCAGCCAAGAGCATCACAAGATGAATTATGGGCCTTTGACTATCTAATTTAAACAGAAGACAGTGAAAATGAAATTAGAAATACAGGAAATACATACAAAGAGAGGATACAAAACTCAGATCACCACCATTAGAATGTTTTCATGGAAACTTCAAAGACTTGAGCATATGTATTCTATTCAACTTTAGAAAATTACAATTGAGTCATGAACAACTAAAATTGTGCCCTTGCACTTCTGCCAACATTAATACATTTGGAACCTCTAATACTTATACAATTTAGAGTTCCTTTGGTGTGCAACGGATTACAATAACTGAAATGAAATGTTTCAGCTCCTAAAACTGATTACAATAATTACAAATGAAGGTTTCAGTATGGGAACCGATTACAATGATTAACAAGGAAAACATTTTATGATCTAGCTGTCAATTCCTCTGATGCTTCAACTCCTTCCTTTACCACTTGTTTTGTTATGGTCTTCTGTTTGAGATGTCATCTTCAGTGACACATGTACATCATTTACTAGACCCTGAAAAACTACACTTTGTTTTCCCAACTGTACTATCTCCTTCCATTACAAGTCAGAATGGATATCATAATCCATAATTTCTTTGATTAGGATCTCCCGGTCAATGCATGAGGCATATGTCATGACTGCTAGTCCAATATTCATTGTTTTGAACTGATTCAAAATCTCAAAATCTGTGATCAGATGTTCAACCAGGGTTGATCCTTTCGAGTTTTCCTCCAGATTTTCAAACCTAGAGTGATCCACTCTGCATTGAGTGAGGCGAGAGTTGTATTCTTCATGATAATATAGTTTTCCTTTGCCATCCCAAAATGGTGGGAGGCCTTTAATGAACAATTCTTCAAAAAGATCCTTGAATTCTTGCACACTTTACTCCATCTGTGTGGCCTTAGTTTGGATTTATTTTAGTAGGTTATGTTTGGCAATAACCCTCTTGGCCTAGATGATCAATATAGTTATATCTTTGACCCCAATGGTCTAAATTTCTGTAGTAGGGATGGAGTTGAGAATATTTATGGCATTTTGGGCCCACTCTGATGGTGTCTTTTCTAAGGTCTCATTCACAATGGTGCACCTGCTTCTGGTTGTGATGGCCATGTTGTCTTTATCATTGATGAAGTTTACATACAATCTGAACTTGGGAGCCTCAACACCTATAGAATTCCAGATGATATGTTTGGCTCCCTGCAACAGTCCTTTGCCTCTTAATCTTATTTTCAGCTTGTCTATCCTCTCCTACAAGGCTTGATTCTCCTTTTGAAATTGAGCCATTCTTTCATCCTTTGTTTTCATTTCCTACTTCAATTTCTCTATGTATCCCTTTAATCCCTTGATTTCCCTTACCTTCAGGCTAACTTGTGACATAGCCTAGACAAGTCCTTCAGTGCTTGGCTCAGCTTTTGCAGCAGGAGGTACGACTACAACTCTGTTCAACAATTATTTCCAATTCACCTTTTCTTGTTCTAGCTACAACACCTTAGCTTTGTAATCCAATGCCTCTTGTCAAATTTTTTTTTTTTCCTATTCTAGAGAAACCAGTTTTGTTGTTTGTGGATGCCTTGTGGTAGACATTTTCAGTTTCTTCTTCAAGCTTTGAATTAGCTTGTATTTTTCATCCAATGAGGACTTCACCCCTTGAGGGCCTTTAGATTCTAGCCTCTTGACCTAAGTCTTCCAAGATTTGTTGGATGTCTTTTCTTGCCTCAACTGCCCTTCCAATTTTATTGCATAAGGTGACAGCTTTGAATTCTTCAATCTTAGACCCAAGTAATCAGAATACAACATATCATTGGTATTCCTGTGGAATTTGACTTTATCTGGAGCACTGATGTTGTCATACTTTATCTTGATCTCAAATACTTCTTCTTCATCTGTAACTGCTATATTAAAGGTCCTCTTCTCTATATCTCTTACTGTGAACAGAGAAGACTTGTGCTGAGAACTATTTTCCACTTCATGGACTAACTCCCTCATTTCACCCATAGCCATGTTCCCTTTCTCAGCATATTGTTTTGACAAATCTTCTTTAGATTTATAAGTTGCCTCGGATGTCTTATCAAAGGTGTGCTTTTTGTTGCTAAAATTTCTTGAGTTTCCTTCACTTTGGAGCTTGCTTCCCTTCTCAACTTCTATAGTGTTGTTACCACTCTCCACCATATCCATATTCACTTGTTCTTTAGGTTCCTCCTCCTCTAGATCCACTATCTATGGGGACTGTGTAATCTTCATCTTCTTAGGGGCAATTTTTTGATCACTAGTGCTTGTGGCCTATGAATTGATTCTCTTGTTGTAAACACTTACTTTAGGGAATTTGAATATCATTTTCTGAGGATTTTGTTGTGCTTGACTCTGTTGCAGGGTTGCCTCCACTTGCTGTGTTTGAGCTGGCTGCAAGATTTCTTCCATATCAGCACAAACTTCTAAATTTGACAACTTATCAAAACCCTCAACATGTCCATGCTCATAAGGGGCATGTTTGTTCATCGGTCTTCTCTTGGATCTGATCTGATGTGGATCATATCTTTTTCCCTGTAGCCATGCAAAACCAAACTCTTTGAGCTTTGCCTGGATCTGAGATAAGCATGATCTAGTCTTGACAATGAAGGGTCCAATGATAAAAGGGAATTTGAGGTTGGAGGCTTTGTGCAATTTCAGGAAATGCTCTGTCTCTGATATGATTCTTTGCCTAATGAATTCAAGGTAAAAGACTCCGGGTGTCAGAAAAATAGATGACAGGTAAGGGGATTCATGACAACCATAAACCCAGATTATTGTTGAATGCATGAATAACACCCAATCACCCACTCTGTTTTTTGTATTTGGTTGTAGATAGCTCCTCATGTCATCCAGAACTCTAGGTAGGTTGGTGTTGTAAATCAAACTATAAACCCTGGACATAACTTTGTTGATGAAGATGAGCAATGTAATCCTCTCACATTTAGTTGTGTTGGAGTTACTTCACACAGACCTAGGATTTATTTTTCCCAAGGTTTTTCCTTGTTTATTAGTCATAATTAGTCATTATCTAATATCCTATATTTTAGGAGAGAATATTCCACCTGGAGAATATTCTTTTTCAGTTGACACTTCAGTTTGACTAGTTGAGTTGAGTTTAGATGCTACATTGGTTTTGTCACCACACAACATTGGGATCATCACCATGCTAATTCGACCTTGCTTTGGGATCATCACCAAATTGGCGCATTAACTTTGATTCCCTAAGTTAACTCCTCACTACTCTTTGTTCAGTCAATTAACTGAAGACTAGTTGACTAGTTAACTCAACTAGGTGGCAGTTCACTCCCATAACTATCTAAGAGACTAGACTAGGTGGAAGTTCCTTCCATAAATATCTTTTTAGGCTTTTGTATCTTGCTCAAAGATTGTAGGGTTACTGGTTTCCTCTGGTTCATTGCACTGAACTGCCACCTCTGCTAGGGTCTCAAGAGAAGCATGTGTCTGAACCTGGTGTTTTGAAGACATAGCTTCTTTCCTCAAAGCCCTGACCTTTTTATTCAATCCCTAAGCTACTCTCCATAAGTTTTTGTAGTCTATTACAATCTTGTCCTTCTTTTTCTTCTCCTTTATGCTTTCATGGGCTAATCTTTCCAAGGATGAGTTGCTTTCTGCAAAGTTCTTTGACAGGGTTTCATACCTGGTTTTGATTACCCTTTCTAGCACTTCTTTCTCAACTAACTTCTTCTTAAGCTTCTTGATTTCCTTTGATTTACTCTGCTTCACTCATTTTCTAGATGAGGCATCTGCAATTTGTGGTTCTTGTTCTTCTTGAGGTGTAGGTGATGGAAGGTCTTCATAACTTGTTGTGTATATATCGACAAAAACATAATTTTTACGCCCTGTGGTAACTGAATCCTCGTGCCCTGTTTTAATCTGGTGCTCTTCATCCTCCGAGTCTGTGTAAGGAATATTAAGAATGTTTTTGTTCACTGGGGATTCTTTGGCCTTTTCTTTTTCACTGTTGAAATTTAATTTCTTCTTATTTTTGTCAATCTTAGAGGAATGAGAGGGTTGATTAACTGGAGCTAGAGAGATAGCTCTCCTCCTCCTCTTTCCACTTCTGGGAGTAGAAGACTTCTTGGAATGAGGACTCTTTTTACCTTCTAGCTAAACCTCAGTCTGGAAATCATTCCAGAACAAGAAGAAATTCCACTCTTTGCCTCTCCTTTGCAACAACTCACAAACGAAAAAGTTAATCAGACTATGGTGGGATAATCTACCTGCAACTTTATTGGGCTTGGCCTTGACTTGATGAGCCATTTTGGATAAACTTCCGTGGAGAAAATAGGGTAGATTGAGTGGGTTTCTACCAGTCAAATGATTTATGAGTTTAAAATGGTAAATCATCACTCTGTTATATCGCCCTTCACAAGTTATATAAACCATTATGGCTTTTAGTAACTGCTGCCATTTATCTTCAAGGAAAGACACATGAATTTCTTTCTTCCATATCAAACCTCTGTGTTTTGGTTTTAAATAAGACCTAAATTCAACATTCTTAGTGACAGTAGTTTTAAACAATTTTTCTCCAGTCCCGGGAAGCTCTGTCACTTCAGCAATGAGAGATTCATCTATCTCGAATTCATCCTGACCTATGATTTCTTTCTTTCCATCGAAATTGAGGGCAAATTCCTATGCCACCTGCTGATGAGAACTCTGTAATTTTTTGCAAAAATTATAACACCCTGCATCCCTGAACAATTAACATACCTCTGGGTGCGATTCCAAGTAACTGATGTCGTCAAGCTCTTTCCTCAGGGTTGATGCTCCTTTCTTCATTTGTCACAATGCTTCTGCACACCTATGATCAAAGGAATGGATTTCGAGGGAGAGTTACACAATGTAGAGTTAGGGAGAGTCGGCTCGACTGTGACAGAAATGAGAAAACTGAGTCAAGCTTTAGAACATGGCACTGATTACAAGGGATGCGACAGAACGGTTGGTGATTTGCAATAGTCATAATCGATAATTGTAATTATGGAGGGTACGTAAGCATATGGATTGATGATACAACGATCTGAAAATATTCGCTTATATCATACAAAGATCAGCTTTTGGTCGTGAACGGTTTGTTCTCTTGTCTTTTCGGCAGCTTATTGCAATTATAAAACTTTGAACCCGACGGTTGAAACGTGTGAAAGGACGTGTTGACTCTTTCCCCGCTTCTGCGATTTCAGTGGCTAAAATAGCCCTGAATTCCTTTGTTTAAGCTACCGAAAGCTAAGGCTTTCGGTGGCTAATGAACAATCGAAATGTTCGCCTAAGCCACCGAAACCTGAGATTTGAATTAGATCAAACAAAAGCTAAACAAAATTTTATTTAAACTTTATTACATGCGTAAAGCTTTGAGAAATGAGTTTTAAAAGAAAAAAAAATTAAAGTACCCTTTTAAAAAAACATCCTATCACCTAAAATGAAAAATATCAATTGATTTATTTGAGGAGATAACACTGGCTCCTATTGGGGGTGAAAGCCTCCCTGTAAGATTTCAAGAACCACATAACCAATGCCTTTCCTGAAAAATGAAAATTCAAACCTATCTACTAGTGTTTCCATTGGGCATGGAGTTATTTTGCAAAAACAAAAACTGAAAATAAAAATTACAATGATAAGGCTTTGAAGCCTTAGGTAAAATAGAGTTTCAAAAAATGCCCATTGACTGGGCCACCAAACATTTCTTCACCTTCCAGACTTTGCAGAATGAAGGTGTTGTTATGTTGTACTTGAGTTATCATGAAAGGACCGGTCCACAAAGAATCAAACTTGGCGTGCTTGCCTTTATCTTGTCTAAGGGCATCCCATTTCAGAACCCAGACACCAACCTAAAAGTTGTCCACCTTTGCTTTTCTGTCAAAAGTATCCTTGATCCTCTTTTGATGAGATTCTAATTTATCCACCAGCTGTTCTCTGACCTACTGCAATTCTACCAAGTCAAGCATTCTTCTCACCATATCATTTGATTCAGTTTGTTCCTCCTGAAAAAAACTTAGCCACTGGTCAAACTAATTGAATGGGGAAAATGGCATCAGTGCCATAAACCAGTTTGAAGGGATAAGTTTCTATGGATTTATTTTTAGTTACTCTATCTACCCAAAGAGAAAACTTTAGTTTAGAATCCCATCTCTTTTGATTCTCCTCCAACAACTTTATGATGATTTTGACTAGACTCTTATTGGACAACTCGGCAAGGCCATTGCCTTGAGGGTAGTATGAAGTAGAGTGTACCAATTGAATGCCCATTGACTTACACATGTCAACCAATGCATCAGCTTTGAAGGCTACTGCATTATCTATCACTACCCTTTTTGGGGAACCGAATCTGATTAGTATGTTTTCATAGAGAAACTTCATGACTACCTAATGAGTGGCATTTCTAGTGGGGATTACCTCTTACCACTCTGTAAAATAGTCAGTGGCTATCAAGATCCATTTATATTGACCACTAAATGAAGGATTAATATTGCCTATGAAATCTAAACCCCACTGCTGAAAAGGACCATTCACTACAATAGGTCTTAGGGGCAGAGATTTTAGTTGTTGTTTTCCTGTGAATCTTTGACACTTATCAAAATATTTTACAAAGGCACACACATCTGAAAAAAGAAAAGGCCAATAATACCCATCCCTTAAGATTTTATGAGTTGTGGTCTTCCAGTAATGATGGCCTCCACAAATACATGAATGAAATTGATGCATGACTTCAGTTGACTCTTCTTTGTCTAAACATCTTAGTAGTAAAACAGTAGGATCTTTCCAATACAAAATATTATCATTAATGCAAAATTTAATTTCTCTGAGCTTAAGGGCTCGAGCTTGAGTCATGCTAAGTTTAGGAAAAACCTACAACTTCTGTAAAAAATGAATAATACCTGAATACCACTCACATGAACACAAATTCTCGGCCACCTGTTGGCTGACATGTTGTTCTTCCGCTGCTACCCCTGTCTGCAAACTTGTTGAACTTTCCCCAATGAAATTTATGTCCAAAAGATCATAGTTCTCTTCTGTCAAAAGCTTGGCAAGACCTTGGCCTTTTACCAGCTTAGTAGGCTTCACTTCTATGTCAAACTCAATCAGCTTTGTGATCCATTTAGCTCTCTTTCCATCAATCTCAGGCTGAGTCAAGACATCCTTCATAAAGGCTGAAGGAACATAGGCAACAACCTTTGCATGGAGGATATAAATTCTGAAAGCTTTTAATGACTTAATGAGAGCATAATCTTTTTTTTCTATAGGATCATACCTTATTTCAACATGTCTGAGTGATTTGCTGAAAAAAGCAACCGGGTGATCAAGATTTTCATCATCCTTTTGTAACAAGACTGTTGCCACTGTGTCATAGGAAGCAAAAGAGAAAATATAGAAGTTCTTGGTGTAATCTGGATTGATTAGAGTGGGGGGTTCCATGATAGCCTGTTTGATATCCTAAAATGAACTTCTTGCATTGTCTATCTATTTAATATTAGATCCCTTTTTTAGCATAGAGGTTATGTGTTTCACTAATTCAGTGAAATTAGGAATAAATCTTCTGACAAAATTTATCTTACTGAGTAGAGATTGGATATCCTTCTTTGACCTTAGTATGGACAAACTCTGAATTGCTTCCACACGAGCTGGATCAATTTTCACTCCTTCTGCTGGAACAATGTGACCTAGGAGCTTACCCTTCTTGAGAGCAAATTCAGATTTTTTGAGGTTCAGCGAAATCCCAAACTGTCTGCATTTCAAAAATACTCTTTTCGGATGCTCTTCATGACTGCTAGAATAAACTGTGATATCATCAAGATAGATGAGGACAAACTTGTCCTTCTCCTAAGTTGGATATAGTAACATGCTCAGAAATAGAATCTATAACATCAAAGGAAATTGAAAGCTCATCACCCTTCAAGCTTTCTGACACAATTTCAATTTTCTGAGAACTAGAAGTTTCAACAGAAGGGGATTCGGTAAGAGGTTCTCTAGATACAAAAGAAAAATTGTTTCTTGAAATACCTGGTTTAGATGCTCTTGCAGATTCATAAGTTTGTCTTTGCAATGATTTTCCACTTCTGATGATCTTCTCAGGATCTGGAACTGGTGCTGCCAGTGGTCTTTCTTCGTTTTCCCTGGTATGAGCCCTTCTCGGAGCCACTTCGTTCCAATGGAGTCACCAGATAGATGGTTACAACCGTAAATGTGTCCAAACTTTGTCTATCATCAAAGTTGGATCTTTTCGTCTCCCAAGGAAGTTGAGCTTCAGTCTCCTCTCCCCGACAACGACGCCAATTTGTTATCACTCCGGGAAAATCTCCTGGGCTGTATCTCAGAGATGCCTGGTAACTTAAAATTTTTGTAACTATTTTCTCAGTAATGGGTGTGGGTTTGGATCAAGATGAATATTTTAACTCATTGGATTGTATCTTCAAGACAGTCTAGCTATATTCATGCAATACAAGGCCTTCAAGAGTTATTATCAGATAGGTTTGTAGATCAAATGGATAATAAAACCAATCAATTAACCATAACATACATAGGCAATATATATGATGGGTCAACAAACTAGCAAAGGATGCTTATGATTCTTGCTTAACAATCAAAGGTAAGATGACAATTACCATGGGACTATTAAACATAGACAAAGGAATGATTTCAACTCCTAGGCATAGAAAAAGATAAAAGAGAGTCTAACAATAACAATGAAAGAAGCTTGCATGCTTAATATATTAAAGAAAGTGTCTTTATCATAATAACAGTGGATTACAGAACTCAAAATCGAACCAATTGTTAATCAAATGTTTTGGGATTTATAGCCCTTCACAAACGGTTCCAAGATCTTGGATTACTGGATCAAATTTTGCCTAAAATAGAAAATCGATAACTGGCCCAAGAGAGTAGGCAAAGATCCTATAAACTAGGTCAATTCAAATTCTCAAATGATCTTTATGTTCTTCAGATTCTTTGGCAGGTGTAGTGAGCCTTCCGAGGTTGTTGGATCTCATGTGATATGGGAGGAGTCAAACATGACACATGTTGACAATCAAACAACTTCATATCCTTGAAAATAACTACCTGTTTTTTACCTTTCTGTCTTATAGAGCACCTCCAAAACCAAAACAAACTCTTGATAAGGATGTCATTAATTATCTTCCATTGATTGGAACCATTTATGAGGATTTTGGACAAGGAAAACTTGGACCTGTGCAAAAACATTAACTTTCTGCCTTATCAGTGCTTTCGGTAGCTAGAGTAGATATAATTTGGACCAATTAGCTACCCAAAGCTCTTCTTTCAGTGGCCAATGAACAATCGATATGTTCACCTAAGCCACTGAAACCCGAGATTATCAAAATTTCAAAAATACCCTTTGTCTTAGATAAAAAATGCCTTAGGACTGGTCTTTTTAGGCTTCTGCATCTTGCTCAAAGATTGTAGGGATACTGGCTGCCTATGGTTCATTGCACTGAACTGACACCTCTACTAGGGTCTCAAGAGAAGCATGTGTCTGAGCCTGGTATTTTGAAGACATAGCTTCTTTCCTCAAATCCCTAACCTTTTTCTTCAATCCCTTAGCTACTCTCCGTAAGCTGTTGTAGTCTTTTACAATCTTGTCCTTCTTTTTCTTCTCCTTTATGCTTTCATGGGCTAATCTTTCCAAGGATGAGTTGCTTTCTGCAAAGTTCTTTGACAGGGTTTCATACTTGGTTTTGATTACCCTTTCTAGCACTTCTTGCTCGGTTAACTTATTCTTAAGCTTCTTGATTTCCTTTGATTTACTTCGCTTCACTTGTTTGCTAGATGAGGCATCTACAATTTGTGGTTCTTGTTCTTCTTGAGGTGTAGGTGATGGAAGGTCTTCATAACTTGTTGTGTATATATCCACAAAAACATAATTTTCACGTCCTGTGGTAACTGAATCCTCATGCCTTGTTTCAATCTGGTGCTCTTCATCCTCCGAGTCCATGTAAGGAAGATTAAGAATGTATTTGTTCACTGGGGATTCTTTGGCCTTTTCTTTTTCACTATTGAAATTTAATTTCTTCTTAGTTTTGTCAAGCTTAGAGGAAGGAGAGGGTTGATTAACTGGAGCTAGAGAGATAGTTCTCGTCCTCCTCTTTCCACTTTTGGGAGTAGAAGACTTCTTGGAGTGAGGACTCTTTTTACCTTCTGGATGAACCTCAGTCTGGAAATCATTCCAGAACAAGAAGTAATTCCACTCTTTGCCTCTCCTTTGCAACAACTCACAAACCAAAAGTTTAATCAGACTGTGGTGGGATAATCTACTTGCAACTTTATTGGGCTTGGCCTTGACTTGATGAGCCATTTTGGATAAACTTCTGTGGAGAAAATAGGGCAGATTGAGTGGGTTTCTACCAGTCAAATGATTTATGAGTTTAAAATGGTAAATCGTCACTCTATTATATCTCCCTTCACAAGTTATATAAACCATTATGGATTTTAGTAACTGCTTCCATTTCTCTTCAAGGAAAGACATAGGAATGTCTTTTTTCCATATCAAACCCCTGTGTTCTCGTTTCAAATAAGACCTGAATTCAACATTCTTAGTGACAGTAGATTTAAACCAATTTTCTCCAATCCTGGGAAGCTTTGTCACTTCATCTATGAGGGATTCATCTATCTTGAATTCATCCCGAACTATGATTTCTTTCTTTCCATCGAAATTGAGGGCAAAGGCCTCTGCCACCTGTTGATGAGAACTCTATAATTTTTTGCAAAAATTATAACACCCTGCATCCCTGAACAGTTAACATACCTCTGGGTGTGATTCCAAGTAACTGATGTCGTCGATCTATTTCCTCAGGGTTGACGCTCCTTTCTTCATTTGCCACAATGCTTCCACACACTTGTGATCGAAGGAACGGATTTGAGGGGAGATTTACACAGCGTAGAGTTAGGGAGAGGCGGCTCGGTTGTGACAGAAATGAGAAAATTGAGGTGAGCTTTAGAATGTGTCATTGATTACAAGGGATGCGGTAGAACGGTTGGTGATTTGCAGCAGTCATAGTTGATAATTGTAATGATGGAGGGTACGTAAGCATATGGCTTGATGATACAATGATCTGAAAAGATTCTCTTATATCATACAAAGATCAGCTTCCGGTCGTGAACGGTTCGTTCTCCTGTCTTTTCGGCGGCTTATTGCAATTATAAAACTTCAAACCCGATGGTTGAAATGTGTGAAAGGACGTGTTGACTCTTTCCCCGCTTCTGCGATTTTGGTGGCTAAAATAGCCCTAAATTCCTTTGTTTAAGCTATCGAAAGCTAAGGCTTTCGGTGGCTAATGAACAATCAAAATGTTCGCCTAAGTCACCGAAACCTGAGATTTGAATTAGATCAAATACAAACTAAACAAAAATTTATTTAAAATTTATTACATGCGTAAAGCTTTGAGAAATGAGATTTAAAAGAAAAAATTTAAAAGTACCTTTTTTAAAAGACATCCTATCACCTAAAATGAAAAATCTCAATTGATTTATTTGAGGAGATAACACACTGTAGTGATGTTCATAGGGGGTGTTGGATTTACTTCACACACACTTAAGATTTATTTTTCCTAAGGGTTTTCCTTGTTTATTAGTCATAATTAATCTTTATCCCGTCTCCTATATTTTAAGAGAGAATATTGCACCTGGATAATATTCTTTTTCAGTTGACACTTTAGTTTGACTAGTTGAGTTGAGTTTAGATGCTACATTGGTTTTGTCACCATGCAACATTGGGATCATCACCATGCTAATTCGACCTTGCTTTGGGATCATCACCAAACTAGAAAATTACCTTTGATTCCATGAGTTAACTCCTCACTACTCTTTGTCCAGTCAGTTAACTAAAGACTAGTTGACTAGTTAACTCAACTAGGTGGCAGTTCACTCCCGTAACTACCTAAGAGACTAGACTAGGTGGTAGTTCACTCTCGTAACTGATGGTGTGTGTCAATATCACTCTAGAACACCACTATGGCTTATTAGGTACTCATGTATCCTATATCTATTGTAAATTATTCACTCTTTGAGTGTGGAATACGGTTAATGAGAATTCTTCCATTCTTTCTCTCCTTCTTTTCTCCAATTATCTCTACAAATGTGTGTATTATTGTTTAGCTAGATCTATTCTGTGCAGGTTCAACACATTTACAAGTTGATATGGATGTTTCTTAAGGAAATTCTTTCTTATTTGTTTCCAGGAAAATCTTCATCAAGTATGTGTAATATTTGAAATGTCTTAGAGAGTGAAAATTCACTAGTTGTTTGTGGATATTATCAACTATGAATTGATCAAAACTGACATAGACTAACGGACTATACTTTGACTGAAAAATGCCAATAGGAAACCCAATATGACCTCGACCACATGTTTTTCATTATCTAGACCTAAAATTCGACTCAATAAGGAACATATCCATTGGACCTCGATAACCATTATACTCACATTCATTGGCAAAGATAGACTTTCTTAAAGATACTATGGTTTGACAATTGTATGTAAAAATAGATCTTTGAATTCTAATGGACACTCCATGTAGACCCTAATTAGCTTTTCTTCCTCAAAAGGTTCAGATATTGCAGAGAAATACTTTGGTATGTTGAGGGAACATTGAATTGATAGAATCTTTACCCCACATAGGACCTCAGACCCTTGTTTATTGACGACAACTTTCTCTTCCTGTGAATACTGCTCTATGCACCAACCTATGAATTCGGGAAAAGGGAAAGCGACCTTGACAATGTAAGGGACTATAGTGGCTTGGACTGCTTCAAGGAATGGTATCTGATTTCCTACATTATCGGACAAATTACTCATGGACACAGAGATGGGCGAAATGGTGATTTCAGTGTTAAACATGTGTCAATCTCAGTCAATTAGGGCTTCTTCATTTGACACAGGGTCTTTCTCTATCATTTACGTCATGATAGGGTTCATGGTGGCGATGAAAAATACCTGGAAATGAGTAGAAATGGCATGAATTTGGCGAACCGTTGAGATACAGTCGAATGAGGGTGCTCGCGCCAACTTTCGAACATTCAAGTATTTTTAAAAACAGTAAAATAAAATAAAAAGTGCTCTTTATATGCTTTTCCAATTTCGTAGGCGTGAGGAAGTGGTTTGGGGAAACCTGCTTCTTTCCCCTAAATGAATTGAGTGGCGCCACGTGGTCCCACCCAAAACCGTGGTTTAGTTTTCAACCCGTTTTCGAGAATTATCCTTTTCGCAACTCCTGCCCCCGAAATGATCCTCGGTCATTGATCTGGAGCGCTCACAATATGCGACATATAAGGTCCCATCAACTCTGCACTCCCACCAGATTTAGCCTCCTCCTGCTATATTTAGTCTTTCCCTTTATTTATCAAACTTCCAACCAATTTATCACTTCACTGAGTCTTGAAATCTCAATTTCACACAAAACATTTAATGGTGATAACAACCCCACCATCGATGAGAGTGACAAATATTTGTCCCTGCAAAAAGCCTTTGATATTGAAGGTATGATACTTAGAATCTCCTAAAAGAGTGGCAATGGTCACTCTCTTGACCCCTTCTTGCAACGACTTCTCTTTTGCAATCTCAATATGAGGTGCCTCTACCTTGCCACTGGTTTTTCCACTGTCTTGTATATGAGTTGTCGCATCCTCACCATCATCCTCCTCATTAGAAAGCACCTCTATGTAATATACTTTACCCTTCCCCATATAATAATGACCCAATTCCCAAGGCTATTTGCAGTTGTAGCAAAGCTTCTTTATTCTCATCTCTCTCCGAGTCTCCTCATCCATCTCATCCTTTTGTGTTCATGGCTTCTAGGGAGGCTTCCTCACCTAACCCTTCTATGGAATAAATGGTTTCACCTGCATCTTGTTGGGAACTGTACCATCCATGTCCTTGGTCCTCATAATAACATCCTGTAATGTGGTTGGACTAAGAGCCTTCACCCATCCTCTCAATGGTTCGGTTAAGCCCTCAGTTAATAACATCACTAACATGTGCTCCGAAATATCAGTCACCATGATTGTCATCTTCTTAAATTTTGTGATGTATGCCTATGGTGTACCTGTCTGCCTCAACTACTCCAACTCCATGAAGTGGATCTCAGGATCCTTCTTATCAAACCTATCCATTAACCTCTGGGTGAAATCCTCATATCATGTAAATGTTGGAATGTCCTAATGTCACTAGCCCATGGTACCACCACTCAAAAGCTTATCCATCCAAGTATAAGGTAGAAAATTTAATTGCCTCAACCTCTCTCATCGGATTAAGCTGGAAGTAAGTGTCTAACTTATGTACCCATACTCGGGTTGTGCACTTGTCAGATCCGTCAAAAGATGAGATAGTCAACTTCCCTAATTTGCATAGAAGATCAAAGTTTTTCTAACTCTATCATGTCCTAGGTTTGTTCCTAGTCCTAAGGTTGCAGTTGTTGTTGTAATACATGGCTACCTAGACCTCCTACTTTAGCTCCTGATACTCCCTAAAGTAGGTGTTGACCTTGTCAACTGGACTCTGTTTCCCATGTGCTCTTATAGGATGCTCCTCAAGGAATGGTGTCAATAGCGGTCTAGGTACTTTTCTACTTCCTGTTTGTAGAATACTCTATGCTGGAATACGGGTATTGCTACTCTTTGCATGAGATTTATCACCTCCATGGGATCCACTGGGACCACCCTATCCCACACCAAGAGGGTTCCCTTGTTGACTCACCAGTTGTGTGAGTACCTCATGTTGGACAACTGAGAGGCGGGGGGGGGTGAATCAGTTGTTACCGTGCTTAAACAATTATGCTTCTTTTAAACTCTTTGCTGAAACACTAAATGATGATCAAAATAATGCAGGGAAATAAACAATTGCTCATTCAGCATCAATCACATATATGAGAAACACAGAGACAGATATTTCCTCAGGAAACCCATATAGGGCAAAAACCTCTTTTCTTTATATGATAAGTAATAGTTACATTCTTTACATTATCATACATATGAGCACCAACTCATAATGAGGCTACAACCTCTGTTTTGCAAGCTGCAACTTGCTGAGAGCACCAACTCTCTGTTTTCTCTAGA
>ML791573.1:703324-714337 GCA_009831015.1 Picea engelmannii | reverse complement strand
CCAAAAGCGGCTCGCTAGCCCTGAATTTAATGCCTTGCAGGCCGGTAGGTGGATGGCTTGATGAGGGATGGGGAGGTGAACCGCCCATCCGTAGAGCCATCACGAATGACCAGCGCAAGGGTAATCGTGCCACACGCGACCTCACGAGAGGATAAGGCGTACGGCTGAAACGATTGAAGCGGGCAGACGCGAGGGGAACTCTGGCAATTTTCTATGCAGAGTGAGTGATCGCAGGAGGAAGGATTGCAACCTTCGCTCCTGGGCACTGGCAGATAGAGAGATGCAGGTCTCAGGACATCGTGGTCTCAACTCGGGGGTGGCTAGTGGTAAATCCAGTAGGAGTCGCTATGCCTACGGTTGGGTGGAAACGAGCACCCCTCTCAGCAGTTGCTTCCATTGCTGTAGTTACTTCTGATAAGTATTTTGCTTATGATTGCATCCTGAAATTTATATACTGTCACATACGTTCATAGACTTGTGGAATTGTAAATATTTCCTGTGTAAGAATGTCTGTGCAGAAATTGATAATGAGGAGTAGATATTGGCTCATAGAATTGTGAAATTATAAATGACTCCCGCATAAGAATGTTCACGTAGAGCTTGATATGAATGAGTTGATATATATGTTTAGCACCAGGGAAACCATGCTCGACTTACGTTGATAAATGAATCTAACCATGTCCAGCCATTCTCGGGACGCTGTCTCCCTTTACCGCTTCCGGGAATGCCCCGGTAGGGATCTTTCCACAGAGATTTCCTCCTTGGAAAGGTTCACTAAGAACCCAGAACAAGGGTTCAGACGCATAGGCCTTATTAATCCTGCACGAGGAGGAACGTTTCTATTAATGTTCCAGGATAGTAGTGTTGTGAGGAGTGATAGGTCGACGGATGAGATCTTGTCGGGTGAACCATAGTCATTCACGACCATTAGATTGACGAAGGTAACGCAGGCGTTCCATGCCTTGCCCTCTCTCATCGTGAGCAACGAGAAATTGGGATCGTAAATCCCAAGACCCAAAAGAACGAATCTGGGCCGTTAGATCTTGGTTCACATTACCCGTCAGCCGTTGGATCCAGAGAAGCTGCGCAGGGGTAGGCACGCGAGGAAGTGATTTGAACGATTAGATCTGGAGTAGAAATCCCGTAAACCGTTGGATCGGGAAGAGTTGCACCGGAGCTAAACTCTAGTGTGCAGAGGAAGAGTTCTAGCCGTTGATCCCAGAAGGACACGTGTCGACGTTCTGGGAGGCATTGGGATTTCACTCATCGGAGATTTTAGGAGTGTAGAACCGTTGCACAATGAAATCGCGATACGCGATTTCCCGATCGAATCTGGACCGTCCATTATGCATGACGCGTGTCAGAAGATCCAAAGGGGGATCGGGATGTTTGCCATCGGGAAATCGACATTCCCGTGGACAAGTGCTCGGGAAAATCCAAGTGAAAACCCTGACAAGATTTAAGCCGTCCGGTTGGAGAGGGACACGTGTCACGAGATCGTCCGTCTTGGATATCCGGGGTACCAGGCATCGGGGCCACTCAAGTCTCGAAACAACGATAAGATCTGGACCGTCCATCAGAGGGATAGGTGTTAGAGATCAAGTGCCATCGGCATTTGATACATCGGGAAATCAGAATTTCCGAGGACAAGAGACATGGGACAGGATGAGTCGTGAATCCCCGAGAAAGGGATCTCAACCGTTGATCTTGGTAGGACGCGTGGCAGGAGATCTGGGCGAGTCGGCATTTGGAGCATCGGGTTTTCCAAAGGCAAGAACTCTTGCATACAGGAATCGCGATCCGCAATTTCCCGACGCGATCAGAACCGTTAACCTGAGGGACGCGTGTCCAAGGATCCTGAAGAGATCGGGGTTCGGCATTTCGGGATTCTCGGTGACAAGAAACTCACGACAGGAGGAGTCACGAAATCCCGAAGTGCGACGGTCCCACAGTCATAGCACTCCAGTGGAGGACGGGTGTCACTCCATGCCATCATAGGGAGTGTGGGCTATAGGCGCTAGAACAAGGGACAGGTGTCGGAAGGTCAAGCTTGGCCGTGAGTCAACGCCAAGTGGCATCGGGGATTGGAGAATCAGGAGTTCCGGGTACATGGGCACTTCGGCACCACAAACTCCGAAACCGCAACGAGAAGCTGTCATATGGTCATACAGAAACCAGTTGTATGGATCAAAGGCTTATCTACGTAGGGCTGAGACAACCAAGGGGTGAATCGGAGATCGGTGGTTGTAGTTGTCAAGATATCGTGGGTGTCAAAACCCCGATAGAAGGAACCCTGAATCCTGGTATAAAGTTAGGAATTGGCATTTCGCTAATACGGGTTTGTGGAGATTTCTCCTGTATGGGAGATTAACCCAAAAATTTTAAATTATGATAGTGGATGTGTTACAAATAGCACAAACATGCATAACATATAAATTAAGCACAGACTGATACTTATCTTTTAGCTGGAGTAAATCCACCAACTACGTGCAGACCTTCCATGAACCTCCCAGCCATGGACCACGCTACTCATCACGCTCAGTAGTGGTCACCCCCAAGCTGGGTCTAAGCTCCACCCAAGGCAAGGGAATCCTATACTAGGCTGAGGTTACAGGAAAACTGCACAGAGAAACCATAAGGATTCTCTCCATGAGCCTTCTTACGCCCACTACTCACGAACTCTCATTCCCCACATGCCTGCTCCACCTGGGAGTATACACCTTCACAAGCACAGTCCATCGGTGCTTCACCTCCCTCTCTAAGTCTCGGAAATAGGCCAGATTAGGAATTCTCAGAGCTCTGTAACTGGTGTTGGACTCTCTCTGGGAGAAAACCACTTCCCAGCAGACTCTCTCACCTGTGGAGAGCTTCTCACAGCCTTGACAACCTGCCTCTTCAACCACGGGCTTGACAACCCACTTCTTCATCACACTCCTCGAATCAGCTCCAACTAAGTGAGAACAATAGTAACGGTTCAACGCTCATTCACACATGAATGACAGAAAGCAGCAAGCCACACTCAGTCCAGGAACTCTGTGGCCACAACAGCCCACAGTTACGACACCACATGGCTCACACAAATATGGAATACCCAAGTTTCACAGAATACGTGGCTTAGTCCACGGGTTCTCACTGGTTTCAGGATGCGTGACCAGAGGACAAAACATAGAGGTCGATGATGGAGAAAAATAGGATAGACAACGGATGGCAGAATGGAAAGAGAACAATCTCCCCGTGAGGGTTCCCTATCTGCGGGTATGCAGATGTAGAGGCAAACAGTTCAGATGCCCTCCATTACAGCAAACTCAGGCGGAGGATGACCGAATGGGAAGCGAACCCCACAGCACTGGCTTTCCCAGTTATAATTGCATGTGCCCAGGTTGACACTTGTCTTCCTGGAGCTGCATGCACTCCATTTTGCATACATTCCTTTCCCCGGGAACTTGGGACAACACTTGGTCAATTGACCACCTTAGCCTTTTAGGAATTAATATTAAAATATCATTCCTTTAGAGGTAAGCCCCCTAGCTTAACCCCTAGGCCCAAACTCTTAGCCCCCGCCCTTGCCTAGCCTTGTGGAAGCTTATTCCCCCATCACTCTTTCTTCGTGGTCGATCTGCATGCAACGATGTCGATATATTATATTAATGATCTACATAATTACATATACAAAAATCAGGCTCTTGGCCTTTAACACTTAGGGTGTTTGGCCTAATAAACACATAATCCCACCAGCTTGTATACACTTGGATCACCAGCCTATAAACATGTTTACAATTTATAATAAAACTGGGGCACTACCGGGGGATATTATAATCCCCTCCCCTTATTTTTTCATTGTCCTCAGTGCAACTATTTACACAACATCAACAAGATTTCCAAAATCTTCAAAAAGATGCGAGTATTCTGCCCGCACAACATCCTCACTCTCCCATGTGACGTCCTTAGGACCGTACCAGGTCCATTGGACCTTTACAAGCCCTATGGCTCAATTCCATAGTTTTTTGCTTTTCCGGTCCAATATGTGCACCGGGTGCACTTGCAAGACACCTTCTTGCTCCACCTGAATCACATTTCAATCGATTACATGATTAGCATCAGGTATATATATTTCTTAATCAATGAAATATGAAACACATTATGTACATTCATGGATGCAGGTAATGCAATGTGTGTGTGTGTGTGTGTGTGTGTGTGTACAGATAATTTTAATAACATTATAACCTATATACAACATACACAACATACAATAAATAGAGAAATGTACTTATCTTTTGATCGAGAAGACCTCCATATCAACATGGTCTAGACCAAGGTACCAAACCTCAACAACACTCCAACCAACGGTCTCTCATTCCCCACATGCCTGCCCCACCCCAGGAGTGTACACCTTCACTGTCACACAATCCATCGTCTTCTACATCTCCCTTTTCTTGGGCTTCAGCAACAGGCCAGCTCAAGAAGTCTCAGAGCACCGTGGCTCCCAGACTTCCAACTGTCATCAAATATCTCTAGGTACCCTCCATGCCTCATACCTGGGAACCTATCCCCACACTTCTCACTCCAGGGCTCCAACATTCTCCAAGGAAACCCAAGGAGAAGTGTATACATACTCAGATCCACCACGGATCCACAGGGTAAGATCTGTTGTCTCCGATCAACATCTTCCGCAAGCTACTCTTTGTAGTCAACATTCCAACTTTTATCAACATCATCTCATCTACATCACCCATATGCAGTTATCATGAGAAAACATAAAATAATTTATTTAGAAACTCAAACTTAGTTCAAAGGGAATTCATCTTTTCCCCAAAACATGAAATTCTATTTCATAATTGATCTTGGTTGTTGCCATATTTTGAATGCAACCATCCTTGTGATTTTCCACGGGCACCAAACTATATACCATTTTCCTACAAGACTTCATCTTGCATACTGCCAACAATTTTTCAATATTTTTTGTACATCATAATTCAACATGTACAACACCTTATGCAATGATCTTAGAATTGTCTGCACCTGGTAATTCAATCACAATTACCAAACAACTTAACCAACTAGAATGAATCATCATTCTATACATATGCATGTTCATAATTAATAACAATAATTTTATTATTTCAATTTTCTGAACATAAAGTATTTTGTAGTCTTTATTCCTATGACTACCTGGCTTCAACTTTCATGTTGCAATGTCTAACACCTCCCCGAAATGTCCTCAATTTCACGAGTTAACAACATTTTAGTTGTTAGTAACAATTATTTCCATGCAATAATATATATATGCATGTAGTTACAAACACATTCAACCATTGTATTTAGTATACAATTCTATCACTTACTATGCATGAGTGCAATTCTCAATGCATTCTTATTTAGTGCACCCTGCATTGAATTACATAATGCTCTTTATCTCAGTCATGTATCTCACCATCCATAAGTTGGAGTTCTGGCCAATGTGTTGACACCTTCTCCATGCACTTCCTATTGTCTTCCCAATTAATTGGATGTCTTCCTTTTTGACATGAACACTAGACCAAGAATATAATTCTGTGGTGATCATTAGTGTTAGCAAAAAGGTTGCAACCCAAGTTTTATTTAAAAGTAGGAAGCTTTTAGTACCTGTGTGGCCTATAACCTTTCCATATCCATACCTTTCCATATCCAACTAGGTCCTGGTCTCATACATGACTAGCTTACTGGCATTTATTCCTATAACCAATTTTTTATCTTTAATTCTTTGGTTATCACCCCATAACCAATTAACGTGGCATTCTACGATGTCAGTGTGTGCATTCAGAATCTAAAAAGATTTGAATTAATACAAGCCTCCAGCCTTTACCACATCCAGTGGTATGCATTAAATAATATAATCCTGTAATTTTATAAAATAACTCTGGCTGAGGAAATTCTTACCAAAATTTCCTTTCAGCAATTATGCAAAAAGAGTAATAAAAACTCATACCTGCATGACTGCCATTAATAAATTTTTATACTACCTGAATATCTGATGGCAGTAGAAGCTTTCATGCTTCTTTTATCAAACTTATAACCATCACTTCAGCTCTTTGTTGCTTCCTTCCTTATGCAACAACATCACCAATAACACTTGCAAACATGCAAGTATTCTTTTCTCTGGCTGACCCAACGATCCATAACATACTTGTTGCCAAAAAAATTGCAACAACCTCTTTCTCCCTATAATTTTTTTCTTGTTGATCCCAGAAATTCAATTCTTCCCCAATTCCCGAATCTTCTTGTGCTCCCATAGTGATCACTATGTATGATTGTTCTTGCCCTGAGCACTTTCGACGCATTTTCCCCACCTCAGCGGGGTTTGCTGACCTCCCGGTCGATGGATCTTCAACACTCAGAGCTGGGGCAGCTCTTAAGGTCCCTAATAGAACCTCCACGAAAAAAATCCACAGGCCTTGTGTGAAACCTCACCCACGAGAACTAGTGGCGGGTGCAAGCTTCCTCTACGTGACCACCAACTATGACCACGCGCCTATCCAAAAGGCGTTTCGGGATTTTGCGTACTAGGTGTTTCGATATGAGTCACCCTCAACTCTCTCTATCCCCGAAATCTGAAATAAGAGTATCTCACATGCTATCTCTTCTCTTAACTTCCACCGGCGTGACCTCTAGTTATGACCTGGGTCCCAACTTCCGAGTCCTATGGGATTTTATCCTTCACGAACTTCGAGGATTAGCTCTCCTCCTTTCTCCCGAGGTCCAAACTCCCGAACCCCATTCGCTTAAGATCAACAGTCCACAACTTTCAGGGTTTCGACGGTCCATATCAATTCCTCGCGAATCAACAATTCGTGTTTTGAGGTTTCGAAAAATAATTCCCCTCTTTTCTTTCGATCTCTACTTTTCCGAAATCCACGTGAGTCAGATCCAATGACTCACAACTCCTCGTAATCCAACGGTGTGGATCCTTTGTCATGAATTGGGACTTCACGATTCCTGAAATCAAAAAATAGTTCTCTTCCCCTTTCCAACTTCCCACTTCATGAAATTCAAGTGCGTTAGATCATCGGCTCACACTCACCGTGATTCAATGGTCTAGATATCTCCTCATGAATCAGATGTTCGGGTTTCTGGATTTTTGAGAGCAACTTCCTCCGTTCTCCCAACTCTCGATTTTTCGATGAAAGGAATCAACGGTTCAATCTTCCTTGAGATCGATGGTTCGCTACCTCTCCCGAGCTTTTGAGTGTTGAATGACTCTCAACATTATCCTACTTGTAGTTTCTTTTGATCTAACGACACACGGCTATCGACGCTTCTCCCTCCAAGGATTCCTATTGTTCGTTCAGGTTCTCAATGACTTCTTGCCAAATATCTTGGAGTCAATTCTTCTGGACTTGACTTCCTCCCTAACTTGAAGGATTTCGAATATTTCGAAGGCTTCGACAATGTTTTCCCTCCTGAGCTTCTGTCAATGAAATTTTAACTTCACCATGGCGCACACTTGCACTCTGCATGCGAACTTGCACTATTTCTCCCTGAGATTTAAACTTGCTCAATCTCTAAGGGACTCGACCCTTCTGCGTCTTCCAAAAGACTTTTGATGCCCACCTGGCATGTTCTGCACTCAACCTCCTGAGCTTTTGAAATTGAAACAAGTTCTCTCTATGCACACTCCTCGTGTTATCTCTTCTGAACTTTAGGACTTAGATTGGGTCCATCTCCCACACACTCCTTGTATGAAGTAAGTTGTGTACCAGGATCCACAGTGATCCATTGTTCTTTGTCTACAAGAAGGTCCTCCATTTTCAACTTCCATAGCTCAAAGTTTTTACCGTTGAACTTCTCTATCTCGATTCTAGAAGAACTTGTCATTCCTCTTTCTGCACTCAAATCACCATCGCAAAAGCTCCCACTAAACCCAGGTTTATCATAGACCCAAGATAAACTTGATCTATCAAGACTGAGCCAAACCCTCAACAACAAAGTCTTCCCTCTGAAGCCAAAAACGAGCTCTGATACCACATGTAAGTTTTAAACCTGTGAAGTAAAGCAATGCATATAGATTCTTAAGCAAAACAAAATTTAATCAATGGCTCATATAGAGAGTACACAAATATTTTATATCGAAAACCCTCAACCGGGAAAACCTTTCTTATACTCATTATCTCGAATTTCACCATTCACCATACAATATATACAATGTTTTTAGTTATTTTGTAGATACCAAAACCCTAATCCCTTAATCCGATATTAATTTACAAAACCGCTAAAAATAGCAAAAACCGCCCAAAAAATTTTTTTAGGGCTCCCGCCCGTTGCCAAACGTTGCGCATAACCAAGGGTGGGCATACCTGCCCCCCCTGGGACCCCCCTAGGAAAGCGCTCAATGCACACGACACAGATAGAGAATTAGTAAGAGGGATCATCAGATGCAATTGTCATATCTGACGCACCCACACACACACATGCAAAGAATATAATACATACCCAACATTCTCCCACTTGTTGTTTTCTTTGCATCCAAAGGTCCAGGGGATTATATAGTCAACAATCTAGGGCAACAATGCCCATTGTTACTCTACACCAGGAGAACTTTTCTGTGCTCACAGACTTTGTCAATGAATCTGCAACATTCTTCAAAGTTTCAACCTTTTCCAGCAACACCTTCTTTTCCTCAACCATGTCTCTCACAAAGTGATACTGAACATCAATATGCTTTTTCTTCGAATGATAAGCTAGGTTATTTTCCAGGAAGATTGCACTCTGACTGTCACAATCTAATCTCACTGCTTGTTGTACCAACCCAATACTTGAACATAATCTTTGTAACCATATTGCTTCCTTGCTTGCATGAGTAGCTGCCATGTATTCAACTTTTGTAGTTGAGAGTGCCATTACAACCTGTCTTTTTCCCATCCAACTGATTGCTCCTCCAAATAGGTTAAACACATACCCACTTGTAGATCTTCTGTGATCCAGATCTCCAGCCCAGTCTGCATCAACAAAGCCATGTATGTCCACCACTCTGTCCAATCTCGGTCTTCCTTGGTAGCACAATCCATAACTGGTGGTGCCATGAAGATACCTGAAGACCCTATTTATTGTTGTCCAATGCTCCTTCCCTGGTTTTGACATACACCTGCTCAAAACTCCCACTACGAGTGCAATGCCTGGTCTAGTACAAACCATTGCATACATCAAACTACCAATTGCACTAGCATACGGAACATGGGACATGTCCTCTTCTTCTTCCTGTGTCTTGGGACACTGATATGCAAATAACTTTACACCTATGGGAATAGGAACCTTGACTGTTTTACTTCCATGCATATTAAACCTCTGCAATATCATCTCAACATATTTTCTCTTATTCAACCAAAGTTTCCTGTTTGCACGATCTCTTTTAATCTCCATTCCCATAATGAAGTTAGCAGCACCAAGATCCTTCCTGTCAAATTTGAAGGATAGTTGTGATTTCACCTCCTTGATAACATCCATGTTATTTCCTACCAACAACATGTCATCAACATACAACACTATATAAATGAAGTGATTACCAACCTGCTTGGAATATACACAATGATCATCCCTGCTTCTTATAAATCCCAATCCAAGGATGTATGTGTCAAACTTTTGGTACCACATCCTAGGTGATTGCTTCAGACCATATAGTGACTTCTTTAGCTTACAGACCAATTATTTCTTTCCCTTCATTGTAAAGCCTTATGGTTGCTTCATGTAGATTTCTTCTTTCAGATCCCCATGTAGGAATGTTGTCTTCACATCCATCTTTTCCACTTCAAGATCAAAAGCAGCAACAATAGATAAAAGAAATCTAATAGAAGTTAACTTAGCAACAGGAGAAAAAATGTCACCAAAGTCAATTCCCTCTACCTGGGAATAACCTTTTGCTACTAACCGAGCTTTGTATTTCTCCACTTTACCTTGTGCATTAAACTTCTTCTTAAACAACCATTTTCTACCAACAGATTTTCTTCCAGCTGGAAACTCAACTATATCCCATGCCTCATTCTTATCCAAGGCATCCATTTCTTCAACCACGACCTTCTTCCAGAGTTTACTATCCTTTGAATTCACTGCTTCCCTGACAGTTCTAGGATCATCATCGGTAATAGATAAAGAAAAATTTGAACAGAAATCAGGTGGACTATACCTTTCTGGTTGCCTTTTATCTCTCACTGATCTCCTCAATACTGGGGTATGAGGTTCTTCTTCTGCTTCCTCTTCTTCAGATGATTCAGATTTTGCATCATCCAACTCAAGCTCTATTTTCTCAGGTTCATCTTGCATTGGTAGGAATTCCTGTTTGGACACATCTTTTACCTCTCTAAACAAAACATCTCGACTGTAAATAGTCTTCTTGGTTTCTGGGTTCCAAAGTTTATAACCTTTCACACCATCTTTATAACCAATAAAGATACTTTTCAGCCTTTTTATTCAGCTTACTCCTATTTTCCTTTGGAACATGTACATAAGCATCACAACCAAACACTCTAAGATGTTAAAGAGAGGGTTTCTTTCCAGACCATACCTCGTGTGGATTTTTATCGTCCAACGCTGATGAAGGTGATCGATTGACCGGGTAACATGTTGTACCCACTGCCTTTGGCCATAATTCTTGTCCTAAACCGACACCGTTGAGCATGCTCCTTGCTTTTTCCATCAGTGTCCTATTCATCCTTTCTCCAACTCCATTCTGCTTAGGAGTGTATGGAGTAGTCTTTTGCCTTGCTATACCACACTTCTTATAGAATTCTTCGAATTCATTTCCCCAGAATTCTCCACCGTTATCTGTTCTCAATACCTTTATTTTCTTCTCTGTCTGATTTTCTACCAGAGCCTTTAACTCTTTAAATTTATCAAATACCTTAGATTTCTTTCTAAGAAAATAAATCCATGTGTTCCTTGAAAAATCATCTATGAATGAAACATAATACACAGATTTACCTAGGGATGGAACAAGAATAGGTCCAAACACATCACTATGTATCAACTCTAAGATCCCCTTTGCTC
>ML791573.1:661529-702102 GCA_009831015.1 Picea engelmannii | reverse complement strand
TACAACCAGATTATCCCAAGAGTCTGGCAAAGAACATAACAAAGTAATACACTTATCTTCTTCTGCAATCGTAATATTAACAGAGCCAAGTTGACTTACTAGAGTATTAAAGGCATTTAGATGTTCTGTCACAGAATCTCCATATTCCATCCTAAGATGATACAACTTCTTTCGAAGAAACAACTTGTTTACCAGGGACTTTGATTGATACAAATTCCCCAACTTATCCCATAGTTCCTTGGCTGTAGATTCTCCTGAGACATTCAACAACACCGAATCTGCCAGGCAGAGTCGAATAATACTCCTTGCTCTTCTCTCCAACTTCTCCCAATCTTCCTTCAACATACCAATAGGTGGTGTACTGGTAGGTTTTTTACATGTAGCTTGTGTGTTAGTAGACGGTGTACAAGTAAGCTGTGTACCAGGATCCACAATGATCCATTGTTCTTTATCTACAAGAAGGTCCTCCATTTTCAGCTTCCATAGCTCAAATTTTTTATCGTTGAACTTCTCTATCTCGATTCTAGAAGAACTCACCATTCCTCTTTCTGCACTCAAATCACCACTGTAAAAGCTCCCACTAAACCCAGGTTTATCACAGACCCAAGATAAACATGATCTATCAAGACAAACCCTCAACAACAAAGACTTCCCTCTGAAGCCAAAAACGAGATCTGATACCACATGTAAGTTTTAAACCTGTGAAGTAAATCAATGCATATAGATTCTTAAGCAAAACATAATTTAATCAATGGCTCATACACAGAGTACACAGAGATTTTATACCGAAAACCCTCAACCAGGAAAACCTTTCTTATATTCATTATCTCGAATTTCACCATTCACCATACAATATATACAATGTTTTTAGGTATTCCATAGATACCAAAACCCTAATCCCTTAATCTGAGATTAATTTACAAAATCGCTAAAAATAGCAAAAACCGCCCCAAAATTTTTTTTGGGTCGTTGCCCCGAGCTACCGCCCATTGCCGAATGTTGAGAGTAACCAAGGGTGGGCATAATTGCCCCCCCCTGGGACCCCCCTAGGAAAGCGCCTGATGCACACGACATAGACAGAGCACTAGTACGAGGAATCGTACTAGTGCTCATATCTAAGCGCCTGATGCAGTTGTCATATCTGACGCGCCCACACAGACACATGCAAAGAATATAACACATACCCAACATTCTCCCACTTGTTGTTTTCTTTGCATCCAGAGGTCGAGGGGATTATATAGTCAACAATCCAAGGCAACAATGCCCATTGTTACTCTACACCAGGAGAACTTTTCTATGCTCACAGACTTTGTCAATGAATCTGCAACATTCTTCAAAGTGTCAACCTTTTCTAGCAACACGTTTTTTCCCTCAAACATGTCTCTCACAAAGTGATACTAAACATCAATATGCTTTTTCTTCGAATGATAAGCTGGGTTCTTTTCCCAACGCACATGACATGAACAAAACACTAGTACAAGAGATCATTAGATGCAGTTGTCATATCTGACGCGCCCACACACACACATGCAAAGAATATAACACATATCTGTATGTTTTACTTTGCGTTAGAAGGGTGGTTGATAAGAACCTTACTGGGTGGGAAAGACCTACCTTACCGCCCACCTGAAAGGCCCCTTCACAGAGCTCTTTGAGGGGAAGAAATATGAATAATCCCCTAAAGGAGCTCAGGTAAGTGCTTTCATCGGGTCTTTTGGCGGGCGAAGAAGTCGTGTCCATCCTACCGCATCTGCAATGTCCCCTATCTATCCATACAAAAGGGCAATTCACTCGCTGAATTTCACAGTCGCCCTCATTAAACCAACTTGCATATGAACTACAATTCAGATTCAGTCTAACTGAAATCAGATTGATTTTTCATGTCGTATTCTCTTAAATGGAGATTAGATCATTGCGGGACACTTTAGAACGAGTTATGTTACCCATTTCATTATTCACACAAATCTTTCGGTGACTTATTGGTTGCCTTGCTTGAGGAATAATTTCACGGAAATGGGGATCGTGCTATTGGTCATGAATTATATATGTAATTATGTGAAGAACCGGGTTGATCAGGTAGAAATTGGGTGTCTCTGACTAGCTGGGTTCACTGGTGTGGGTCCCTCACCCAAAGGTTGGGTTTCTTTTTCGATAAATCCCCCCCCCCCCTCCGAATAGACAAATGAATGGGAGAATGGAGGATCAAGGGGTTGTAATTGACAACTAATGATATGACAACAATTGCGATTCACTCGCACTCACATAGTAGGGATATTTCGTGGCCCCGCATTTGGCCCGCTCGGGAACGTGGAACGAAAGAAGGATTTTTTCACAATCAATAGATCTATCGGGAAGGCACCACCATGACCAATGGTTCACTTACCCTTAATCCCAGCCATTAATTGCTAATATATCCCCAAACAAGAATTCTAGAACGACGAACAACCAAAACCTATGAGTCACTACAACAATTTCCATTCATGATAACAACTTCGACAATGTACTTTAGTGCTACTACCTAACTTAGCTTAGTAGGAAGCGTCACGCCATTGGAAAATGAAAAAATATGCATGTCCGATGAAATGGTTGTTGCTACCTGCTCCAATAACGAATCATTGTAATAAGAACTCGGTTTATAGATTTGATCAATTGGTGGAATATCTCCAAACATACATCTTTCCAGTTGTCATTGTTCCGAAGGAAGAGAGTATCGGATCGATTTTTCTAGTTTGTCCTATTAAGATATTCACGACCACACTAGATTCTCTTTTAGATAGACCAGGAGAAGGCTGGGGTGCCATCACAACAAGGATGCTCACCTGACACTTATCTAATTGACTCGATAGTTTGTCTCTGTGTGCAATGGGTATGCATTAAACATCATTGTATGCCCACATACAATGAAGGAATAAGAGTAGGGTAATATGGCATCATTGTTTGAAATGGTGAATGAAGGTGAGATATCTCTATGTGGGTTGAATTTGTTGTCGTTGTGGTTGAAGTCCCTAGTAATGAATTCTAGAAGTCATCCAAATCTTGTCGCTAATCAAGAAATTGGTGGGCTATCTAATGTGTATTTCATTTTGGAGGTTCCCTCTACAATCTGGGCTTCGAGGGAAATTTGTCTTGTGAAATATTGTTCCAGTTTGGCCCTAGTTTTTGAATTCTCAAAATTGGACATGGAGGAACATACACATCCGAGTTGGTGTGCTATCAACGAGATATTGGGATTACAATGAGTTTTGAGGTGCCACCAAATTTTTATTTCTACTAATCACTCTGCAATTGTTAACTGCAACAATTGATTCCATGACCGAGAGGTGACTTTAAACAAGGGGAAAACAAAGGAGGAAAATTGGAAAGATGGAGGAGGGATGCAACATATTATGACTTATGGTCATTGGTTTTACATGAAGCACACAATCTAGGATATCTCAATAGATGTTATCAATCAATTTAGTACTAGAGGAAGCCTAGGGAGAAGAATTAGTCCAACATGAACCAGATGGAACCAGTGAAGCAAGAGAACATTCCTTCATAAGAGGAATAAATTGAGGAACACAACGATCATTCATTTATATAAATCCAAGTATTTTTTTATGTTTTTCAAAATAATATTGATTTTAGGACACTTTAGTATGGATTATACAAGTAGAATCAATAGTTTTTTCGTATAAAAACAAAGAAGAACAATTCATATTTTGAATTTTTGCAATAATTTTGTTATAATGGTATGGGACAACCATTCTTTTTGTACTATTAAGTTGTATAGTACAAGCGCAATATCTTTTTAATATAAAATTAACCATACGAGGAGTTTTTCACCATTGGGTAAGGTTCAATTCCTATGAGGGATTTTCCTAGAGCCATGGGGTCACCTTGAGGTAGTGGTCGAACGTGTGGTTGCACCCATGCACACATAAGTGGATCAAAGCCCATCCCCATGTCCTTAAAATTTAATATATGAGAGATGCAACCGAGAACATCTCCAACAACTAGGGTTTACCCTAGCCGCCTTTCGTTCCTTACTTGATTCAAAGTATTCACTGCATTCTTGAACTGTTGCAAGTCAATTTATCTCCATCCATTGCTTACTCTTGATATAGTGCAAGTCGATTGTTGATGAAGGCGTAAATTGCGAGATGGAACCCATGGGCATGCGTATTTGCTGAGACATTTTCTCTCCATATTCTTGGGGCATCGAGCATCCACCCACGGGAGACACAGAGGCATTGAGTACGCTGGTTCGATCTTTGATTGTGTGAAAACAAAGTCAACCTCAACCACAAATATTTGTAAAAATATTGGAAGATATACCTCACATAGATCTTCCCTCTCTAGAGCCAAGAAAGAAATCCCTCATCCTCTCTAAGAGGGTTTTGGTTGGAAAAATTGTAGGTTTCTAGCCTAGTCCAAACATTGTGGAAGCATGGATGGAAAAGCATTGGAATTCTAAGCTAAAAGGGTAGGTAATCTTGTTTAGCTTCGGTCATGGTTATTATGTCTTTATTTTTTTTAAGCAAGGAAGAGAGATATGTGATTTTTAGGCCTGGGACATATTTCATGGGCGAATGTATCAAATCATGAGAAATATGATGTGGAACTTGAAATGCATGCTCACTCAAAGTCCGCTAAATCCCTCTCCTTCACTGAAACTCTAAAAAAATTACCCCAAATCCCTCATTTCATGTTACAAAGGGAAGGAAAAATAATTGGGACTGGAATGCTTACGAAGCATAAACAAATGTTTGATTAGGATGCCAGGAAACTCTTCGTTTCCCCCACAATTAGAAGTGGGTTAGAGAAAGCATGAGATAGAAATGTTATGTTTCTATATTTATCTTTGTAATCAAATTGTTAGAATTTATCCATGTACTCAAGAAATTGGCATAAACACTCTTTGTAGGAAAATTCATATTCTCTCTCCAAGATCTTATGAAAGGAGGAAGGAATTTTGCAAAAGACTCAAATTTGCAGAAATCTTTAGGAACCAACACCATGTGCAAAAATATTTAGGAACCAACACCATGTAAATAGTTGCTAAGCCTAAGCTGCAAAGCTAGACGCCAAATTGGTGTATGAGACCCCCTTGTCTATCAATCTAATTTTAATGTCATGACCAAGCCAAGCCAGACACCAAATTGGTGTATGAGACCCCCCCTCCGTGCAACAATTTGACTACTAAAGTCTATGAAGGTATACATACCCTACCCTCCTTGGGATTTGAACTTGTGACCTCTTACGAGAAAACATACGTTCTTAACCATTAGACCCACTAGGAATGTATATATATCGACTTTATATTCTTTCGTACTTAAATAATATGTGAAAACAATTTTTTCCCATACTTAAGTAATACGTGAAAGTGGTTATAAACATAACATATATATATTATTTTTTAACATTAGTGGGATGAATTAATTTCTTGTATGAAGTTCAAGCATTTAATCATTTAAGCTAACTTATAGAATTGTAATTTTTTAATATTAAAGTAAATTAAGAGGATATGTTTAATATTTCCATAAAATATTTGTGAAATTTTTAAAATTAGATTAATAAAAATAATTTTAAAACTATATAAAAATAATGTTTTGTAATATATATATATATATATATATATTATGATTTTTTTAGAAAATGTGTATTATGATGGTATGATACATTATATCATATCTAGAGGGGGTAGGGTATGTACACTTTCGTAGACTTAAGAAATCAAATATTTGCGAGGAGGGGGTCTTTTGTTCCACAAACAAGGGAGTCGCATACACCAATTTGATGTATGGTTTGGCCATGACCTTAAACATAGATTTTTATTATTATTATATTTATGTATTGAGTATGGCTTGGACCGACTTTGATCATAGACTTGTAACCCTAACTCTAAACTTTTCCATCCACAAGAGCGCCATTGAAGAGAATTCTAATAATCAAAGGCAATTGCTCTTTGACAAAAGTAAAATTGACCTTTTCTTAAAGGATTTGAATAATGAATTACATCTCCTAACTTATAAGGACAAAATTGAAGACCGTTGTCATAATTTTACAACTACCCTTTCCACTTCTATTAAAAATTTATCCTTCGAGGTGTCGTGTAAAAAGAATAATAGAATGACCAACCCTTAGTATGATAAAGAGTGTAAAATTGCTTGGAAATCCATTAGGGATGCTTTTAATGAGTCCTTAAAACTCGATAAGATCAATACGTACAAATTCCTAATTAAAAGGAAACAAAGGTACTATATCAATAAAAGGCAAGAGAAACTTTCACAACTATCTAACCTTGATCCAAAGAAGTTATGGAGGCAAATTCTGGTCTGCAATACTAAAGAAAATAATATGATTCCTTAAGGGAATGGAATTCATGCCTTAAAATTCTTTACAAGTTCCCTAATGCCATGGACATCATTCCTATTGTTTCTATAGAGGATGAAGTTTTTTCTTTGGATGACATAGAGTTCGGGGTTTTAATGGCTTGCAAATGGGAAAGCTAGGGACATTGAAGGCTACCAAGCTGAAATTTTTAAAATCAAAGGGCCTATCCTTATCCCTCGCAAACACAAGCTCTTTAATTTAGCAGTGAAGCAGAGCTTCCCTAAACCCTGGATGCAAAACCTCATTGTTTCTATTTTAAAAAATGGGGATATAAACATTCCCTCTAATTATAGGACCATTATGATTAGCCTGATTTTATCCAAACTTTATGGAATTATTTTGGAAAAGAAGATTAGCCTTTAGCTAGAAAGTCACGGTAAAAGAGATAAAGGCCAAGTTGGGTTTAGGAGATATCATTCAATTTTGGACCATCTTGTTACCTTTAGGATCATTACAGAGGAGTTTCGCAATACTAAAACCAATCTTTGTTGTTGTTTTGTTGACTTTAGAAAAATGTTTGACACGATCCCCAGGAAAAACCTTTGGAATACGTTGGAAGAGACAAAAGTTCCTTTCGAGTTGAGGGCTGCTGGAATAAGGATGTATGAGAATGTTATTTCCAAGTTTAAGAACACTAAGGGTTGGTTAAAAGAGATTAACTGCAATATTGGAGTCAAGCAAGGTTGTTCCTTGTCCCCTACAATTTTTGGCATATACATTGACAAGTTAGAAGATTTCTTGGAAGAAGTAGGTTGTGTCGGCCTGACTCTCACTAGTATAGTCATCGATATTCTTCTTTATGATGATGATATCGTTCTTATGGCAAAGAGTCCCCACGATATTGAAAACCAACTGATAATCCTCAAGGATTTTTGTTTCAATATGGGTATGCCTGTTAATACTGACAAGACTAAAGTCATGATCATTAAATCCAATAATATCACTTATGATACCTTCGTATATGGAAACAACAACTTGGAGGAAGTGACTTCATACAAATATCTTGGAATCGATATTCACCACAAGCTCAACTGGAATTATATCATTGAAAAAATGATTATTGGGGGGTGGAAAGCTTAGTATGGGCTTGAAAAAAATTGTAAATAAGTTGATCTTTGGATATGGGATAAGAAGAAACTCATCTTAGAGATTCTTGTTACGCATGTTATTTTATATGGATACGAAGTTTGGGGATGCAATATCTCTCTTGAATCACAGAGAAAAATAGAGCAAATCCAAAAGAATTTTATAACCTATAATCTCAAAATTAAAGGAAATACGCCCTATCCCATCCTCCTCTTAGAGGCAATCCAAAGGAATCCACGGCTAACTTCCTCGCAACATTACCAAATCTGACGGTCATGAAGGATTCTCCTTCTCCGGAACAGATCCTAAGGTCCACATTACTTTGCGGCCCAATACCACGTCTATCGTGGTTTTACAACACTGCCACTCCTCCTGAGCTTCGTAACACAGCCAAGGTAACTTCTTGGCACTCAGGAAGGTTCTAAGGTTCAAAATTGGTTCTCCAGACACAATTTCTTCTTGAAACCTTGGGTCCAATGACCACCTATCCAGCCCATTCAAGCTCAGTGTTTGAAACCTTGGGTCAGAACGTGATTTTTGTCCATTTCGACAACAACTCCTTTCGAAACTCTTGCTTCAACTTCCACTAACATGGTTCATCCAGGGTCAGTGTTGTAACCATGCTCTGATACCAATTTGTAACATCACCAGCCATCAACAGGCTTGGGAAATGCCACTACTCATCTCTGACTTAGTTGCGATACCAAACTGTAGCGTCCCCGACCCTCCATAGAGACCGGGTAAGGCTACCACTACGGAATATTCACACACACACACACACACACACACACACATAACATGCATTTTAATCGAAATAAAACACATAACACAGAGTTATTGTTACCATTCAGATTCAAACAAGATTAATAGTAAATCCACATGGAACGGAACACATGATAACATTCAAGCATCAATAGCACAAACATGCATAACATATAAATTAAGCACAGACTGATACTTATCTTTTAGCTGGAGTAAATTCACTAAATACGCACAGACCTTCCACGAACCTCCCAACCATAGACCACACTACTCATCATGCTCAGCAGTGGTTACCCCCGAGCTGGGTCTAAGCTCCACCCAAGGCAAAGGAATCTTAGACTAGGCCGAGGTTATAGTAAAAATGCATAGAGCAACCAGAAGGATTCTCTCCATGAACCTTCTTACACCCACTACTCATTGACTCTCATTACCCACATGCATGTTCCACTCGGGAGTATACGCCTTCACAAGAACATTCCATCAGTGCTTCACCTCACTCTCTGGGTCTCAACAACAAGACAAATCAGGAATTATTAGAGCTCTGTAGCTAGTGTTGGACTCTCTCTGGGAGAAAACCACTTCCCAGCAGACTCTCTCACCTGGAGAGAGCTACTCACAGGCCCGACAACCTGCCTCTTCAACCACGAGCCTAACAATCTGCTTCTTGAGCACACTCCTTGACTCAAATCCAGCCAGGTGAGGACAAAAGTAACGGTTCAACACTCATTCACACAGGAATGACAGAAGGCAACAAGCCACACTCAGTCCAGGAACTGTGTGGCCACAACAATCCACAGTTACGACACCACACGGCTCAGACAAATACATAATACTTGGGTTTCACAGAAGACGCGACTCAGTCCATGAGTTCTCACTAGTTTCAGGATGCGTGACTAGAGGAAAAAACACAGAGGTCAATGATGGAGCAAAACATGATAGACGATGGATGGCAGAATGGATAGAGAACAATATCCCTGTGAGGGTTCCCTATGTGCGGGTATGCAGACGCAAAGGAAAACAGTTCAGATGCCCTCCATTACAACAAACTCAAGCGAATGATGACCGAATGGGAAGCGAACACCACAACGCTGGCTTTCCCAACTATAACTGCATGCACCCAGGTTGACACTTGTCTTCCTGGAGATGCATGCACTCCATTTTGCATACGTTCCTTTCCCCGGGAACTTGGGACAACACTTGGTCAATTGACCACCTTAGCCTTTTAGGAATTAATATTTAAATATTATTCCTTTAGAGGTAAGCCCCCTAGTTTAGCCCCTAGGCCCAAACACTTATCCCCCTCCCTTGCCTAGCCTTGTGGAAGCTTAGTCCCCCATCACTCTTTATTTGTGGTCGATTTGGACGCAATAATGTTTATATATTATATTAATGACCTGCATAATTACATATACAAAAATCAAGCTCCTGGCCTTTAACACTTAGGCTCTCCGCCCTAATAAACACATAATCCCACCAGCTTATATACACTTGGCTCACCAACCTATAAACATGTTTACAATTTATAATAAAATTGGGGCACTACCGGGGGATATTACATTACGACTTCGACCTCTCCATCCATCATGTTACACGGGAGCAATCCACTCGGCCCAATGAATGACCATGATCAGGCACGATCTTCCTTTTTACGCACCACCATATGTATGCATGGGAATTAACCAATACTAGATTAGCATGTAGGAGCAACAATGAACTCGGATCCTAATGTAATTCGCTCTCCGAACCAGCTAGGGGATGAGGATGGAACAAGCCAAGGATGGGTAATATTTTAAACCCCTATGTATCCTACTAGCATGTGAACTCTCGATCCCACTAATCATCTTGGATTGCTTGCTAACCAGAATATCTATCTGCTCAACAAATTCTCTATTATTTATCTAGGTATGGGTAGGCCCGCTAATGGTCAGGGGATAATCATCCCATTCAAAGAGGCTGAGATCCGTGTTCAACTGCTGGTCCAATGTGGACGGATCTATACATCAGTACTTATGTCGCAGAATAACCTGCGGTGCTTCGATTGTTTCAATTTTGTCAATTGTTGATTCCTTCCTGTCTTCAAAAAATATGTCTTTTCTAAACCATACTTAGCTTAAGCTACGACCCACCCAAACCCTTTTTAAAGCTTGCTTTTCCCTCCCGCAATCTCTTTCTCAAGCTTTCTCTACCTAAAGAAACCATATTTGGCTAACCAGAATAAGAATGCTCACCGGGTCGATTGAGCGCCATCTATCTATTAACACGATGCCCCCACTAGGAAGAGGCAAATAGAGAAAGAAGGGCAAAATGACCTATAAGGGGTAACGAAATTTCGTAAATAGAAGAAATGGTCTAGCTCAACTGCTTTTAGTGAGCCTACTTCTTACTATTTTATGCCTGGCCTAACTACGCAATAACATATCCTCCTCGTGGAGCCAATGAAGTTCGGTTGGTGAGCCTATGATGTCATCTTCGAATTGTCATGGTTCTGCAAACGAATCACTCACTCCAGGGTATTTGTAAAGAAAATAGAGAGAAGGATGTCTTTACATTATTTGAGAAGATGAAAATTGAAGACGGATTCTGCCACAGGCGAAGATACTTTTTATTCATTCAAGGTTCCAACTTTTCTGAAACGTAAGACGCGAATGGGGCTACCAGGGGCTTAATTTGAGCCTAACATTGAACCAAAGCTTTAACTATGAAATAACATCGAAGAAAATATATAAAGAGGAAATAATGTTGGAGAAACGGGCTAGGAAAACATGAGGGCTGAGCCATGGTTGCTAAATCTTATTGTAAGCAGCAAAACCTAGAGGCCATCACATTCCTACCGGGTTCAAAAATAGTTATAAGGGTTGGTCCCATTCATGATAGATAGATAGTATGGGCATTCCATTCCCCCCTAACATAATTTATATATGTAATTATTTGAGTTAGTGATCCAAAACACATGACATATATCTCTTTATACTCCACTTCGCTAACTGACCTAATTTCAATTAAGTCGTTAGGCGATAGGAAGTCTTCGCAAAGATTAACACCATTGAGGTAAAGTTATGAGCTGCAACCTTGATGTGATAACACTTCAATCAAGTACTTGCCAGATGCCCTTTGAGAGAAGAAATATAAGAACGTAGTCGCTTGTCCACATAGAGCAAGGGTGAGTAAGCGAACTCTCGACCACCCCCCCACCAAATAAGTAAATTGAGGGATAACCTACACAAATTCACAAATTGGCACTCTCTCAGCCCAACCATTCATTCAAAGTACTCTAAAGGAAAGAAGAGATATCCCCCCCTCTTTTTGCAATAACTAACTAGACTAAACCGGATTGAACCAAACTAATAGGCACCAAGAAGAGGCTCTGTCCCCTGTAAGTGGTGATTCTTCTCCATCTCCAAAGGGTATGGTGTGGAGTTCACTACACCGACCCATTCCCCATCCAGGTCTCCTGCACTGCTCAAGTGTGCGAATCCGTATGAGGATCTCCTTCCCTTTTTACCACTCTCTGTTCTCATGGTTCCCAAAGAGGAAGGGTAGGAAACAGGTACCACGAGCCCTATGCCCCACACATCTATCCAGAAGCAAGTGTAGTTCACCGGTTCCACCGAATGCTCCTATATCTCAACAAATATCATGTGAGTGTGCAGTTATGCTTCAGATGCTTCGCCATAGAATATAGAAACCTAGTTTTCATTCCTCTCTTCTATACTCACTCTATATCTCTGACACACAAGGGAGGACGCGGTAAGCCCTATCCCCTGCATGCACGTCCGACCGATAATTCCGTTGCCATCTCGCATTCACGATACCCGTTTCAGTGCTGCTCGAGGATGTAGTTGTAGATACGTCAAGCCAAGGGTGGCTCCATATCTCCTTCTACGACATGTTGTTGTCGTCTCCATATTATATGTGTCACTTGGTAATCTCTTCCTCCCTGCGGGTCTCTGCAGCACCTACCTCTGGAATAAGCGAAAGACTTCATTCAGTGACTCTGCGATCGCCCTCTGAACGATCAAAATAAGGTAGAGCTTGAAGATACGTTTTGTATTCCATTAGTTTCTCTGTGCCTCTAGCTGGGTGGGAGCCGATCTTTTCCCCCTAAGAATCATACATGCAAGTATTTCTGCATGCGTCTCATGCGATTTTTGACTTACAAGGTAGGTGGGTGGCCATTGGTGAAATGTCCCCTCTCTCCTGTGCGCGTGCTTGTTGTAACTTTGGAAGCAAATTGGCGTGTTGTTTGTTGTACCATAAACCTGCTCTATCTATTCATTGATCCATTTATAGGGCTTCCCCCCCTCTTTTTTGCAACTAAGAATTGATCCCCCTTCTTGATCGAAAAAGGAATCGGCCCTCACCCCCTAAATAAATGGATCATAAGGCCTCTCCATTTCCAATGACTCGGCCTCCCTTGGCTCTTTCACATTCTGGGCTCAACTCCTCCCACAACCAAAGGATTTTCCTATGCACTCGACGCAGGCCTACGATGTTTTCACCAGATGATATTTTCCAGTAGCGCCATCCTCCCTGTTAGCTACTTAGTATTCCATGGTTTTCCCTTGTGCATTATGTTAGGTAGGCTATAACAGGAACAAGTGTAATTGAATGGGGCAATAAGTGGGTTACACATTCCATTGTGCCAATATGATTGATCGTGGGGTGCAGGTGGTGATAATCACCCCGGGGTATGCACGCCCTTGACGGGCACTCCAGGACTCGCCAACGCTCGTTCGGAGAAAACCCAGGCCGGGCAACCAACCAACCAAGGTGGGGGATGTACCCCATTCCCCGTACCTATAGTGTGGATAACGAGGCCACCTTCAAAACCCTCTCCCTTCTTTCCCTTGGGGGCGGTTCGCCCCCCTTGAGTGGTTCAATTGCCTTTTGCCTGGTGCTCATGATGCACTGCAAAAGTGGCACGCGCCACCCGTGCCAGGGGACCGAGCAAGGCATAAGAGCTGACTTGGCATTAGCGGCTTCGTGCCGCACTGGAGTGATCCAATATGTGGTTCCACACGTTCCACCACTTCTCCATTCATTCCCAATACTAATCGTGAAACACCATGAGTAGCAGGATGTTGAGGTTCAAAATTTGAAGTGAAATTTCTGATTTGTTTGTTCCTAGTCGCCATGGGAGATAAATGGATGAATAAGAAATGGGTTATTCCCTTCGTTGTCCAATACCGACCGATGGAGAAAGCATCTTCTGATCACTATTATCTCTTTTGTTCAATAATGTGGCAAGCGAGAGCTACGCATGCATAAATAATGGTGCACTTTTTGCATGCATGGAGAACACGCACGAAAGGCCGACGAACGATGCTAGCCAGGTAATTGTTGCCAACACCTAATTCGTAATTTTTATTTGTTTTTCGTCCCCACCCGGATGAACAAATAGGTAGGGTGAGTGATTATCCTTCAATCAATAGGGGTTTTGTTCGGGATAAGGTCTTTTAATAAACAAATGCAGTTGAATTTAAGTAGTCAAGTGATAAAGGAAATATGGGTACAATGAAAATAAGATTGGTTGGCTAAGGTTGTAGAAAACATATTGGTTGGAAGAAGCGGGAGGCTGGAATGTCGAGCCTTTCTCTTCATCTTTAGTGGTAGACTGAGCGCCACCTACCTCCTCTCTATGGAGAATCACATTTCATCCCTCGTCGACATTATCAGATATATAACGTAACAATATAGATAGGTGGTTTTGCATGAAATAGTTACTTATGCACTGCGAGGTGAGCTAGTAGGTTAGGTTGTCTGCTACCACCTCCTCTCAGGCAAGGTCGGGCATTTAATGTCCCCCACCAGGGATCGATACTAATAAACTATTTCGTTTGTCAACCATGCTTTCTTTCACGCTGGCTTCAATTCCACTCCATTTCCACTGCGCGCCATCCGCCTCCCGTTCCAAGCAGTATTTACTGATAATGTTCGTACCATTCTACATAACACCGTTATCTTAGTTCTTCCATAATTTGTGTGGGTGGGAATTTTTATAGGCTTGAGCGAGCATAGCGAAGGGAAGGATCTCCCTTGAGCATAGCGAAGTGTTATCCCTTTCCCGTAGCGAAAGGTTATCCTTATCTTTCATAAGGTCGACGATCAAATAAGGATGACAATCAATAAGGCCGATGACCAAATAAGGTCGACGCAAGCCATTTATTCCCCTCAAATATGCAGAGGACCTTACCTTACTTAGAAGGGGTTGACCGATGTAGGAAGGACAAACTCTTCGAGCTTAAGTAAGACCCAATCAGGACCAACCCAGGTTAAAAAATGAGAGGAATAATGGCTCACCTGACATCGGAGGGTGATGGTTGATCAAGACCTTATTGGCTGGCTGGGTTGACCCAGGACCTGATAAGACCTTTTAGGCCCAGAATCAGGGGGGGCTTACTCTTCAAGTAAATTCACCTATAACGTGTAAGGGCCTTGCCATGACTTATGTAATGAAATAAACACTAGGAACAAAGTGCTCGACCAAAGAGAGAGGAACTTTTAGTTGCTCGATTGACCATAGATAGGGAGATCGAGGAAAGAAATCTTCGTAAAGTAAGAGGCATTGGAAGGAATTCCTAGTGTACACCTCGTAATAGGCAGACCTATTTGATACAGTGAAGGTCTTCATTCGTACATTAAGAGGCCCACTTTATTAATACCCAAAAAGACTTTCCTGGGGTGGACCTGTCTGCATTTCCGGATTCAAAATAGAAGGGTTTTTAAGGATAATATTTGTAGGTTTTACTTCGCGTTAGAAGGGTGGTTGATAAGGACCTTACTGGGTGGGAAAGACCTACCTTACCGCCCACCTAAAAGGCCCCTTCGCAGAGCTCTTTGAGGGGAATAAATATGAGTAATCCCTTAAAGGAGCTCAGGTAAGTGCTTTCATCGGGTCTTCTAGCGGGCGAAGAAGTTGTGTTCGTCCTGCCGCATCTACAATGTCCCCTATCTATCCATACAAAAGGGCAATTCACTCGGTGAATTTCGCGGTCACCCTCACTAAACCGACTTGGATATGAACTATGGTTCAGATTCATTCTGATTGAAATCAGATTGACTTTTCGTGTAGTATTCTCTTCAATGGAGATTGGATCACTGCGGAACACTTTAGAACGAGTTATGTTACCCATTTCATTATTCACACAAATATTTCGATGACTTATTGGTTGCCTCGCTTGAGGAATAATTTCACGGAAATGGGGATCGTGCTACTGGTCATGAATTATATATGTAATTATGCAAAGATCTGGGTTGATCAGGTAGAAATTGGGCATGTCTGACTAGCTGGGTTGACTGGTGTGGGCCCCTCACCCAAAGGTTGGGTTTCATTTTTGATAAATCCCTCGCCCCCCTCCAAATAGACAAATGAATGGGAGAACGGAGGATCAATGGGTTGTAATTGACAACTAATGATATGACAACAATTGTGATTCACTCACACTCACATAGTAGGGATATTTCGTGGCCCCACATTTGGCCCGCTCGGGAACGTGGAACGAAAGAAGGATTTTGGAAAAGGATTTTTTCACAATCAATATATCTATCGGGAACGCACCACCATGACCAATGGTTCACTTACCCTTAATCCCAGTCATTAATCGCTAATATATCCCCAAACAAGAATTCTTGAACGACGAACAACCAAAACCTATGAGTCACTACAACAATTTCCATTCACGACAACAACTTCAACAATATACTATAGTGCCACTACCTAGCTTAGCTTAGTAGGAAGTGTCACGCCATTAGAAAATGAAAAATTATGCATGTCCGATGAAATGGTTGTTGCTACCTGCTCTAATAACGAATCATTGTAATAAGAACTCGGTTTATAGATTTTATCAATTGGTGGAATATCTCCATAAACATATCTCTCCAGTTGTCATTATTCTGAAGGAAGAGAGTATCGGATTGGCTTTTCCAGTTTGTCCTATTAAGATATTCACGACCACACTAGATTCTCTTTTAGATAGACCAGGAGAAGGCTGGGGTGCCATCACAAAAAGGATGCTCGTCTAACAATTATCTAATTGACCCGATAGTCTGTCTCTGCGTGCAATGGGTATTCATTAAACATCATTGTATGCCCACATACGATGAAGGAATAGGAGTAGGGTAATATGGCATCATTGTTTGAAATGGTGAATGAAGGTGAGATATCTCTATGTGGGTTGAATTTGTTGTCGTTGTGGTTGAAGTCCCTAGTAATGAACTCTGGAAGTCATCCCAATCTTGTCGCTAATCAAGAAATTGGTGGGATATCTAATGTGTATTGTATTTTGGAGGTTCCCTTTGCAATCTGGACTTTGAGGGAAATTTGTCTTGTGAAATATTGTTCCAGTTTGGCCCTAGTTTTTGAATTCTCAAAATTGGACATGGAGGAACATACACATCCGAGTTGGTGTGATATCAACGAGATATTGGGATTACAATGAGTTTTGAGGTGCCACCAAATTTTTATTTCTACTAATCACTCTACAATTGTTAATTGCAACAATTGATTCCATGACCGAGAGGTGACTTTAAACAAGGGGAAAGCAAAGGAGGAAAATTGGAAAGATGGAGGAGGGATGCAACATATTACGACTTATGGTCATTGGTTTTACATTAAGCACACAATCTAGGATATCTCAATAGATGTTATCAATCAATTTAGTACTAGAGGAAGCCTAGGGAGAAGAATTAGTCCAACATGAACCAGATGGAACCAGTGAAGCAAGAGAACATTCCTTCACAAGAGGAATAAATTGAGGAACACAACGATCATTCATTTATATAAATCCAAGTATTTTTTTATGTTTTTGAAAAAAATATTGATTTTAGGACACTTTAGTATGGATTATACAAGTAGAATCAATAGTTTTTTCGTATAAAAACAAAGAAGAACAATTCATATTTTGAATTTTTGCAATAATTTTGTTATAATGGTATGGGACAACCATTCTTTTTGTACTATTAAGTTGTATAGTACAAGCGCAATATCTTTTTAATATAAAATTAACCATACGAGGAGTTTTTCACCATTGGGTAAGGTTCAATTCCTATGAGGGATTTTCCTAGAGCCATGGGGTCACCTTGAGGTAGTGGTCGAACGTGTGGTTGCACCCATGCACACATAAGTGGATCAAAGCCCATCCCCATGTCCTTAAAATTTAATATATGAGAGATGCAACCGAGAACATCTCCAACAACTAGGGTTTACCCTAGCCGCCTTTCGTTCCTTACTTGATTCAAAGTATTCACTGCATTCTTGAACTGTTGCAAGTCAATTTATCTCCATCCATTGCTTACTCTTGATATAGTGCAAGTCGATTGTTGATGAAGGCGTAAATTGCGAGATGGAACCCATGGGCATGCGTATTTGCTGAGACATTTTCTCTCCATATTCTTGGGGCATCGAGCATCCACCCACGGGAGACACAGAGGCATTGAGTACGCTGGTTCGATCTTTGATTGTGTGAAAACAAAGTCAACCTCAACCACAAATATTTGTAAAAATATTGGAAGATATACCTCACATAGATCTTCCCTCTCTAGAGCCAAGAAAGAAATCCCTCATCCTCTCTAAGAGGGTTTTGGTTGGAAAAATTGTAGGTTTCTAGCCTAGTCCAAACATTGTGGAAGCATGGATGGAAAAGCATTGGAATTCTAAGCTAAAAGGGTAGGTAATCTTGTTTAGCTTCGGTCATGGTTATTATGTCTTTATTTTTTTTAAGCAAGGAAGAGAGATATGTGATTTTTAGGCCTGGGACATATTTCATGGGCGAATGTATCAAATCATGAGAAATATGATGTGGAACTTGAAATGCATGCTCACTCAAAGTCCGCTAAATCCCTCTCCTTCACTGAAACTCTAAAAAAATTACCCCAAATCCCTCATTTCATGTTACAAAGGGAAGGAAAAATAATTGGGACTGGAATGCTTACGAAGCATAAACAAATGTTTGATTAGGATGCCAGGAAACTCTTCGTTTCCCCCACAATTAGAAGTGGGTTAGAGAAAGCATGAGATAGAAATGTTATGTTTCTATATTTATCTTTGTAATCAAATTGTTAGAATTTATCCATGTACTCAAGAAATTGGCATAAACACTCTTTGTAGGAAAATTCATATTCTCTCTCCAAGATCTTATGAAGGGAGGAAGGAATTTTGCAAAAGACTCAAATTTGTAGAAATCTTTAGGAACCAACACCATGTTCAAAAATATTTAGAAACCAACACCATGTAAATAGTTGCTAAGCCTAAGCTGCAAAGCTAGACGCCAAATTGGTGTATGAGACCCCCTTGTCTATCAGTCTAATTTTAATGTCATGACCAAGCCAAGCCAGACACCAAATTGGTGTATGAGACCCCCCCTCCGTGCAACAATTTGACTACTAAAGTCTACGTAGGTATACATACCCTACCCTCCTTTGGATTTGAACTTGTGACCTCTTAAGAGAAAACATACGTTCTTAACCATTAGGCCCACTAGAACTGTATATATATTGACTTTATATTCTTTCGTACTTAAATAATATGTGAAAACAATTTTTTCCCATACTTAAATAATACGTGAAAGCAGTTATAAACATAACATATATTTATTATTTTTTAACATTAGTGGGATGAATTAATTTCTTATATGAATTTCAAGCATTTAATCAAAACGGTTATAAACATAACATAACACACACACACACACACACACACACACACACACACACACACACACATATATATATATATATTATTTTTTAACATCAGTGGGATGAATTAATTTCTTCTATGAAGTTCAAGCATTTAATCATTTAAGCTAACTTATAGAATTGTAATTTTTTAATATTAAACTAAATTAAGAGGATATGTTTAATATTTCCATAAAATATTTGTGAAAACTTTTAAATTAGATTAATAAAAATAATTTTAAAACTATATAAAAATAATGTTTTGTAATATATATATATATATATATATATATATATAATGTGTATTATGATGGTATGATACATTATATCATATCTAGAGGGGGTAGGGTATGTACACTTTCACAGACTTTAGAAATCAAATATTTGCGAGGAGGGGGTCTCTTGTTCCACAAACAAGGGAGTCACATACACCAATTTGATGTATGGTTTGGCCGTGATCTTAAACATAGATTATTATTATTATTATATTTATGTATTTAGTATGGCTTGGACCGACTTTGATCATAGACTTGTAACCCTAACTCTAAACTTTTCCATGCACAAGAGTGTCATTGAAGATAATTCTAATAATCAAAGGCAATTGCTCTTTGACAAAATTAAAATTGACCTTTTCTTAAAGGATTTAAATAATGAATTACATCTCCTAACTTATAAGGAAAAATTGAAGTCCGCTATCATAATTTTATAACTACCCTTTCCACTTCTATTAAAAATTTCTTCTTCGAGGTGTCGTGTAAAAAGAATAACAGAATGACCAACCCTTAGTATGATAAAGAATGTAAAATTGCTTGAAAATCTATTAGGGATGCTTTTAATGAGTCCTTAAAACTCGATAAGATCAATACATACAAATTCCTAATTAAAAGGAAACAAAGGTACTATGCCAATAAAAGACAAGAGAAACTTTCACAACTATCTAACCTTGATCCAAAGAAGTTATGGAGGAAAATTCTAATCTGCAATACTAAAGAAAATAATATGATTCCTTAAGGGAATGGAATTCACACTTTAAAATTCTTTACAAGTTTCCTAATGCCATGGACACCATTCCTATTGTTTCTATAGAGGATGAAGTTTTTTCTTTGGATGACATAGATTTCGGGGTTTAGAGGCTTGCAAATGGGAAAGCTAGGGACATTGAAGGCTACCAAGCTGAAATTTTTAAAATCAAAGGGCCTATCCTTATCCCTCACAAACACAAGCTCTTTAATTTAGCAATGAAGCAGAGCTTCCCCAAACCCTGGATGAAAAACCTCATTGTTTCTATTTTTAAAAATGGGGATATAAACATTCCCTCTAATTATAAGACCATTATGATTAGCCTGATTTTATCCAAACTTTATGGAATTATTTTGGAAAAGAAGATTATCCTTTAGCTAGAAAGTCACGGTAAAAGAGAGAAAGGCCAAGTTGGGTTTAGGAGATATCATTTAACTGTGGACCATCTTGTTACCTTTAGGATAATTGCAGAGGAGTTCCGCAATACTAAAACCAATCTTTTTTGTTGTTTTGTTGACTTTAGAAAAATGTTTGACATGGTCCCCAAGAAAAACCTTTGGAATAGGTTGGAAGAGACAAAAGTGCCTTTCGAGTTGATGGCTGCTGCAATAAGGCTGCATGAGAACGTTATTTCCAAGTTTAAGAACACTAAGGGTTGGTTAAAAGAGATTAATTGCAATATTGGAGTCAAGCAAGGTTGTCCCTTGTCCCTTACCATTTTTGGCATATACATTGACAAGTTAGAAGATTGCTTGGAAGAAGTAGGTTGTGTCGGCCCGACTCTCACTGATATAGACATCAATATTCTTCTTTATGATGATGATATCGTTCTTATGGCAAGGAGTCCCCACGATATTGAAAACCAACTGATAATCCTCAAGGATTTTTGCTCCAATATGGGTATGTCTGTTAATACTGACAAGACTAAGGTCACGATCAATAAATCCAATAATATCACGTATGATACCTTCGTATATGGAAACAACAACTTAGAGGGAGTGACTTCATACAAATATCTTGGAATCGATATTCACCACAAGCTCAACTGGAATTATAACATTGAAAACAATTGTAAATAAGTCGATCTTTGGATATGGGATAAGAAGAAACTCATCTTAGAGATTCTTGTTATGCCTATTATTTTATATGGATATGAAGTTCGGGGATGCAATATCTCTCCCGAATCATAGAGAAAGATAGAGAAAATCCAAAAGAATTTTATAACCTATAATCTCAAAATTAAAGGAAATATGCCCTATCCCATCCTCCTCTTAGAGGCAATCCTCCCCCCCATTGAGAGCACAACTATGACTAGATACCTAATGTATAAGAACACGTTAAACAACTAGGAAGTCAAGAGGCTTCCTAAAATTGCTTCAAAATCTAGTCGTAACCACCTTTGACTCAAGCAAGGATGGCATAAAGATGTCCAATCTTGGCTAATCTATTGGGGAATCATGGAATACACCATTTTGCAGAATAATGATACTATTAAAAATATCATTATATCAAAATTTAAGGAGAAAATGTGGTGTAATAAAGAGTTAGAGGAAAAAATAAAATTAAGGTATTATAAGGATGTTATCAACCGTAATCTAGAAGATTAAACTTATCTCTCTGTTTTGACAAGTGTAAAGAAAAAAATAAACCTTGCTAAGATAAGAAGAAACCGCCATGGGATGAAAGAGTGTGTCATCTTTGTGACACTAAGAAGGTTGAAGATGAAAACCACTTTCTCTTAGATTGTCCAACCTATACCCAAATTAGATCTCAATTTCAAAATATTTGTCATACTACCAACCTTCCCAACCTTTTAACTCAACAAAACTACTGTGATCTTGGAAGCTTCTTTTAATGCTTTTCAAACACAAAAACAAAATTTTAAAAAATTGCAAGTAATCTCTTAACCTCTTAAGGTCCAATAGACCAATTCTATCAAAGTGGAAGTTAATCAACATCATCATCATATGTGGTTTGTCTTTTATTTTAAAAAATATATTTTTTTTTTTATTTTTTAATTTGAATAAGAAACTTATTTCTCTCAAATTCCTATTTTACTATCAAAGTTTATTAATATTATTTTTGAAATCTATTTTTTTATATTATTATTAGAACATGAAATATCATATTAATATTCAATGTACTTATTTAAATATCATTCCAAAAAGAAAACACATGTAAAATGAAATTGTGAGAATTACTTATTTTCGAATTTCTAAATATTATTTTTTAATTCATACAATAATTTAGCAATGATGTGTATGTCACATACAAATTTAGCAATGTGTATGTCATGTATAAGTAATTTACTTTATATTGTATGGTAGAAAGTAAAGTTTTCATGGAAAATTCCCAATAGAAAGTAAAGTTTTTATGAAATTTTGTGTGGAAATTATGATTAATTAATTAAATTAAATTTAAAATAAATATATATATATAATTGAAAACATATTTTAACTAGATTTATTGAAAACATATTTTAATAGAAAATAATAAATTCAAATATTATTTTAATTTGAAAGTGTGCCAATATGATGTTCACATTGTAAATATATAAATAAAATAAAAATTATCCAATAAGTTAATTAACTAGATTTTAGGGAGTCTATTTTCTTAATAGTGAGTCCATTTAACTTAATATTTTTTTTTTAAGATTTAAGAAATGGTTTTATATGGTTGTTTTTATTAATGTGAAAAAGATTTATTGAAAGAAGTTGTTTTTTTTTTTAAGAAATGGTTTTATATGGTTGTTTTTATTAATGTGAAAAAGATTTACTGAAAAAAATTGTTTTTTTTTTTTTTTTTATTAAAATGAGAATGTAAATTTAAATATCATAATTATTTTTTTGTTATTTAACTTGCATTTTGAATACATTAATAAATTTAACATACTAAATAAGACAATCCGATTATACAAACTTAACCACTCAAATCCAACCATTTCCCATAAAATTTCAAAAAAAATCAAACAAAAAAATCACCACACCAAAAAGTCAAAAGTTAAAACGTTTATACTAGGCGTTTAGACTACGCTTTTAGGGAAATGGAACGGAGGGGAGCGAATGAGATCAATTGCTTTTTCAATTCGTTTTAATGTTGCTTTTTTAATTTAATATTGACTGTGGGATCCTAACAACCATTTCAATCCGAGCGCTGATTGCAACTTCACTGCAATCTGTATTGGGTGTCGTTGGATTTGATCGAATGGTTGTGCTTGAGATGAACTCCGGGTTGCTGGATAATTATGCAGAACGTGGGAAAAAGCAAACGTGACGTTATGGCGGAAAAAAGCGGATCCAATACAGAGTATTTCGCAGTAATATTTGAGAGGGAGGCTCTCCTCCGCTATTATATTTTCTGTGCTCTCTTCTTGCTTGTTGTATTTCTCTCTCAGCGGTAGTGTTGTTGTAAAGTTGAGTGCTCTGTGTATTGGTTGTTGTTGTTATGTGTCTGGCTCTGTGTATTATGTTTGTGCTTATGTTGTGTTATGTCTGTGTATGTGATTGTTCTCTGTTGTGTTATGTGAATCCCTGTGTCTGTGTATGTGAACCCTGAGAGAGGAAGAAACCCTAGCAGCTTACAGCGCTGCTACAGCCATAGGCGAGCGTGGAGCAGCGTTCCGTGAGCCATCATTATGGAGATATATCTCACTGTGAGTATTGTAATCGTAGGTTTTTTTCTTCTTTCTTGATTCGTCCATTGAGGTCTTGATGTCAAATTTTAATCACAGAGAGGCCCGGAATGGAATCTGCCGAATGATGATCCATGGAATTTGTCGAATGATGATCAGCAGGCCCCGGGAGACGATGGAACGTCCACCTGTTAATTTTTTTGCACCGGTCCGCGCGCGACACTGATGGAACGCCCACCTGTTAATTTTTTTGCACTGGTCCGCGCGCGACGCTGAACAGGTACATATTCTACGTTTTACTGCATAGTTTCTTCTTTGAGAAAATGATAATGAAAGAATGAATGAGAAGAAATAAAAAGAATGAATGAAGTTATGTGTGTAAACTTTTATTACAGTGTGCTGTAAATAGATTTTTTATTATGCCTTTGCCCGGCTCTCAAGCGGCAGCACCTGGACCTGTCATCTTGACCCTCACGCCCCCACATCTTAAAGGACTTGTAGCTCGTACTGATTAAACCGGGTCAAGCATTTGATGATTAGCCTCCTTTTATTTTTAAAACTTGCCTAATGATTGACCTCATATATCTCCCTGGAATTCTTCTCACGTTAATATGTAGATAGTTGGAATTGCTAGATAATTGTGGGTGACTCAATTGCCTGTAGAGCTCTCTGTCCGGACTCCGGATAAGCGAAATCTCGAGTTCGGACAAACGAAATCTTCAGCCTATACACACCCGTATAGCGCACCAATGAAACGGTAGTAGGGTAGGTAACCTTGGGGGCTGTCCTGTTCAGTAGCCAGCGCACCAATGAAACTATAGGAGGGTAGGTAACCTTGGGGGTTGTCCTGTTCAGTAGCTCCCTATTCAACCACGTGTAAGCTGTCCAGTCCGGACCAACTATCCTGCTTCGCCTTCTTTAGTGGGTGTTTGAGTTAATAGCGTGCCCAGTATTCATAACTTTCTCGTGGAAAGTAGTTTCGCAAAGGTTTTTCCATCTGAAACTTTCTTTTATTTACTTCTAAATCTCTTAAATCCTTATTATTTACCTTTAATACCCAGAATCTTTAGTGTGAGCGAACAAATATTTTTTTCTATATTATTAATTTATAAGTTTATACACTACTTTGTATTATTTTTTAAAATTATTAATAATTACATTTTGTTGAGTATGTATATTGAAAAAAAATTGAATTTGTATTTATGGTAATGTTTGAGAGATTTATAATTTATTAGTAGACATATTATTCTTATACTTTTTATTTTAAATGTAATTTTTTAATAAATAAGATAGAAAAAATATAAATTATCAAAAAAAATTGAAATGTTTGAAAAGAGTTTCACTAAATAAAAAATACTCTTAATAAATACTCTTTTATAAGTTTTTTTAGCTAGTTAAAAACAAATCATTCGAAAGGAATTTAACAACACTTAACCATTAATCATTTAAGTTAAAATCCTGTACACACTATCAATTTCTTGATATGAATGACTTTTCAATATACTTATTTTATATATATTTTTATTTAAATTTTCTATATTAAAAAGATTTGAATGATTTGAATGTGTAATTATGTTTTTTAAATTTTAATCTATGTTTTTAAGATGCAATATTTTTATTATTAACGTTTAGAATTTAAATAAATTGAATAATTTTGAGAGAATTTAACAAATTGAATAAGTTTGAGAGATTTTCAGGATAGTTTAGAGTAGAAGTTATGTCGAAATCGACTTTAGATTATATATTTGTATTTGAATTGTCTCCTTTTAATTTCAAAACAGTGATGATAAATTTGTTTATTTGATTTGTCCTCTTTCAATTTTAAAGGTAGACATTTGAATTTGATCATATATTTTATTACTTCATGTTTTTGGAGCTTTTTTTGTCATAAAAATATTCCTTCTAATCCTTTGGGGGTCCCTTGTCCCACAAACAAGGAGGTCTCATACACCATTTTGGTGTGTGGCTTCACAGTGACTTTAAAATTAGATTATTATTTTTATTATTATTTTGTTGAGTGGCTATCATTTTTCAAGTATACAATTTTCCATCTTCTTTTAGAGATACTTATATTTATTTTTCATATGCAAGTGTTAGAAATTTAATGTGAATAAGATGAAATAGAAATGAGTGGAAATTTTGAAAATCTATTCTTAAGGAAAATTTAGAAATTTCACATCAATACTGGAGGTTCCCCAAATCTGTTTCCTATGAACTTTTAGCCTTATGGCGAAATCTGAAATATCAATTACAACAGAATATATTTCACTTTTGTTCAACCAAAATCACTAACCCAACAAAACAAATACCGAAACAATACACTTCAAGAGGAGAAGATTCAAAGCCCTAAGGGCTTAATCCCCTTCATAAATCAAACTGGGAAAATACTCTATAACGACAGATTTATTACAACCCTAACTCTGCCCCCTTAGTTCCTTTTTAGCTTGTTAAATTGCTTAGTAAATTTGCTAACTTTTCATGATAAATCTACATGCTTGTAAGTTTTAAACCTTAATGAAAAGTAAACAATAACATTCACACATAATACTCAGAGATTTACCTAGAAACCCTTAATTGGGAAAACCAATAAATGTTTAGAGCCACACCTCTAACTCTCATTGTATTAACTTCACTATTTACAATACAATATATATAATTCTGTGGCATCCAAAACCCTAATATGTTTACCTAGATTAGATTCCTTGATTGGAATTACATTACAAGGGGCCGAAATACCATTGGCTTGAAAACACCAAAAATAGGTTGAAAATGGACCAAAAACAACCCTTTTTTTTAGGTTTTATACGAGGGCTTCGCCCCTGAACCCTCGAGTAGGGGGGGACTTGTAGGGAACCCCTTTCAACTCCCCCTTGTTCCCATCACAACGTACAATGCATGGGGCTAATTGTGTAAATAATAAAGCACATACCCAAGAATACCAAACAACCCTAGAAACTATTCATTAACATGAGAAACATACGTCCGATTTTTAGATCTGCAATGCACAATATTTGGAAAGCAAAGGTACACTTCATATTACAATATAATGAAGATACAAGTACATATCATCAGCTCATCACAAGGTGGTACACCATGTCCTTTCCGCTTATCACAAGCTATGACACTCCAATTGCATCCAAACCTTGGCAAGGGTATCCACCATCCACATCAAAACCTAACTAGCAATCATAGCTTAGCAAGGTATCACACCAAGTTACTCTTAACCACTCCAAAGGCTAAACAACAAGATAGTATCCACGGAAACAAGTCTACCCTTGATCTTTGACTTGCATCATATAGGTCTTCTAGGAGATTCACAAAGCTTGCATCACACAAGCTCTCAATATTCTTCATTCCTCTATCACTTTTTTTTTTACTCTAGGGTTTACATCACACAAACCCTAGGCCTTCTTGCATAAAACAAGTAAAAATGGTCCAAGACAAACCCTAGCGCTAGCCTTACAAGGTTCTTGTTCATTATAGGGTTTGCATTCCACAAACCCTAGGTCTTCTTATCATGCATCACACAAGCACTAAGATATTTAGACTGTGTTACAATGGAATACGAAGAGTACATCAACATAAGCTCTAATACTTCTTCAGGCTAAGCATTACAACAAGCTCCAAGACTCCTCTACTCTTGGAATAATTTTCCCTTCATTCTTCCACCATACATCACACAAGTACAAGGCTCCTGGATCATCTGAAGCTCTAGTCTTATTTTATCACGTCTCCCCTAGGTTTCTATCACAAACCCTTGTGCTACCTCTCTTACATCAACACAAGAAGGCTTCTCCATGACAATACAAAGAATGAGTAATGACAACAAGCCAAGCATGCATCCAATTTCTTAACTCCTCTAATACTCATGATCTTCTCTAGGATAAGCATAAGCCCTAGCTTCCTCTTGGATCACACAAGTAAGGACTCCAAGAACATCTTCAAGAACTAGCATATATCTTCATGTATCCCCTAGGGTTTACATCACAAACCCTAGGTCTTGGTCCCTATAAGACTTCTCTAAGACAATTATAGAGATAAAACTGAGTACATCAATAGTAAGTAATGAAAAAGGCTCTCTCATCCCTTTATATTGAATAGTTGTGGGAGGAAAACATAAAACATGGATTAGGTCCACAAAAGGAAACCCCACATGGAGTGCTATACAATACAAGGATGAAAAATGTCACACTGGGATTTTACCCAACCCCAAGGTGTCATGCCTTCCAAGCATGATGCCCCTCCTCAAAGATGGTGTGATATCCAACAAGTTGTTATCCCAATGCTCCCTTTTACTTGGTGTTTCGTTCCTTGTGTCCTCATACAAGGTGCTCCTCCTATAGTTGTGTGCACATGTCCTCTTGTGCCCAATGCTCCTCAACATGTTCCATGGTAGTTACTTGCTACAATGCTTCTCCTCCACATGTATCCAGGTCCACAACCAACCTCCATGAAGTATGCTCCTCAACCCAAGTGTCCTCAAGTCAAGTGCCCAACCACCAAGATGTATCTTACATGGTCCCATGATTTTAGGGCTAAGTACCCTCCTCTAAGTGCTTAGCGCTAATCCTTTTAGGTAGATTCCTTTCCTAGTCAAGCAATCGACACCCAATGGGTTAGTCATCATGTCACATAGGATAACAATGCCCTAGGTGAGTTCATTATTCCAGTACTCTAACCAAGGTCAAGCATCCATTCAAATTGATCCATCCATATGTCCATCAAGCATCACTAAGGGACTAGGAGACCTGACAGTTTCCTAGATAAGTGAAAACACTTTTGGAGTAACCCCAAAAACTAACGTGTATGGTTTAGTAGACTCGCTAAATTTGAATTTTATTTATATTAGTTGACAATATTTTTTTAGGGATGCTTAAGTTGCAGATAATATAACATACTAATACTTCACTTATGAAACCTAAGTCCATTCAAAGTTAGCAATTGAAAACATTGGGAATTTTTTATTCCATTAAAATGAAAAATGAAAAGCGTGCACTATGTGATGCTTTGTCAAAATCAACTCTCATTGATTCTTATTACATTGATGAACAAGTCTTTGTATCTAGACCGTTATTGTTGATTTTTCAATAGGCAAGGCTTAAGCATGAAGTTCATTCCATTTTAGCATTTTACTTAAACCATAAAGAAAATGTTGCAGCAACCAAGATCATAAGACGAAACACCATGCACAAGTACACAAGAAGTATCTTGGGAAACCCTTCTCAACAAAGGAAGAAAACCCAACCAATCCTTTGCTATATTCTTCAAGAGAAAGGCCTCCACCACCAAGAAAACCTAGCACACAAAAGGGTGCTCACAAACCCTAGAAGACTAGCGCCCAAGAGAGGTGCACACTTTTCCTAAGAAGATATACTTGCTAAAATTTACAAACTCACACTTGAGATATGATTCCTCATTGGAGAATTTACCTTTATTTACATTAGACTGACCCTGTCAACAAAAGTGTCTATTGGCACAACAGGACCGACCTCAATAACTTATAATATAATTAATAATTACCATATTAATTATCTTTTACATTAAGGTGGGCCGACCTGTACCCTTTACATTACAATTAGGGTTACATGTAAGTCTGACTCTTGAATAATATAGCAAGGGATCTCATACACCCACAAGTGCTCAGCCACTAGGGACACATCCATGGGGATGTCCATATCTCTATCTCACTACGTCTCATAGGAGAACCACACTTACTAGTGCTCAGCCACTAGGATCACGTTCACATGTGCTCATCCATAGGCACACCCAACTCAACAGATCTTCTTTCCCACTGCATTACACAGGAGAGTCATATGGAGTTCATCATCTCAACTCTCTGCTCAGAGGAGGCTAATACATCGTTTTCATCTCTGTCTCAGAATGATGCACCCAACTCATGGGAATTCACATGTTCACCTGTGCTCAGCCACAGGGACGTCCAACTCAACAAATCTTCTTTCTCACTGCGTTACACAAGAGAATCATCGGGAGTTTATCTCAACTCTCTGTAAGGAGGAGTCCAGCACCACGTTCCAGTTCTGTCTCAGATAGGAACCACACACCCAACTCAGGGGCTCTCTCTTAGGTCTGTGTCCTGGAGGATGTCTCACACAGCTGTAATCATCAACAGTTATAAGTGGCCTTGTGCAAAATTTGTTATGGGTTGTGTGAAGTGGGTGAGTTACATGTGGATATGCCATATTTCACTTCTATATTGTAGTAGATCTACATTTCTCCCCAAAATACTTTTTTCTACTATTTTAAGCTATCCTTGAACACATCAATCAAAGATATATAGTATTTAGGAGGACGACGATGGCCTCCTAAAACATATAGTGAAGTCGGACAATTTAAAATGTAACTATTGAGTTTTTATAGTAGCATTATATATTTTACTTTGTTTCAAGAGAATATCCACTTCTTTCCACATAAGTTAATTTAATTTCATTTGTTTACAAAATGATTTAGCACATAGAAATCCTTTTAAGTATAAAACAATTCAAAGTGTTTATGCATGTTGGATGTGATGTTGGTTGGATCTTTCCTTTCTTCTATAAGCTTGGAGTTATCGAGTCAATAGTGAAAAGGGTGAGACAAAATTGGTAAGTGTTAATTTAAAATCACTTCAAAGACTTTATGTATTTTGGATGTTGTGTTTGTTGGATCTTTCCTTTGTTCTATAGGTTTGGAGCTATTGAGTCGACAATGAAAAGGGTGAGATGAAATTGGTAAGTGTAAATCTAGTGGAATGTGATGGGCTCCATTCACAATGGAGAAATCACCAAAAGACCACCATCTAAATATTTTTTTTAGAGTGAAAACATGGTTTCATCACTAACTCCTATCTAGTTAAGAAAATGGAAAACTAGTTAGGCATAGTGTTCAATTGAACAACAATTACAAAATCCACTTGGCTTCATATAGTTCACATTCCCACTATTGCTTTGCAATTTTTTGTTGTGGTTGGTAGATGACGTAAAAGGAATATTAGTGGGTGAAGTGCTTCTATAGTTGCAAGCAAGAACTTATATGTAATTGTTCAAGTATATTGTTCAAACAATTCCTTTGAGACCGACATTCATGTGTTACAATGAGAATTTGCAATCATTACTTCAAGAACAATGCTCAAAGTGTTGAGAATATACACTCCCAAGGTTAAAAGCTAACATGCAAGTGCAAAGTAAGCAATAGGATGAAACAAAATAGAAAACTAGACTCGCATATAAATGTGCCAGACATATGTGGTATAATATCCTTATTGAAAACATCACCGTGGAGGAATCAAAGAATGACTTTATTTACTCGTCAAACTTGTATACATACAAGGCTATTATGAAAGAATGAGGCCCAATAATCACTGAGGATTATATGAAATGAATTGTTGATGTTACACAACTCCCAGACTCTCCCCAAACTATTGTATACTTTCTCCACTTGTGAACACTCTTCAAACTATTGTATACTTTCTCCACTTGTGAAATTCTGCATTGGAGTGACTGGAATATTTATTGCAACTCTTCTCCTTTTCTTCACCTTATTTGATGCATCCCACAGTGATGGTTTAGTGTTTGGTCCACATGTTGGATGAACTCTAGGCATAGAAAAAGAAAAGTCTCAAGCCCCTCTTCATACTAGAAGTTTAATTGATGAATGACATGGTAGATAGGGAAACTACACCTGCAATTATTGCCGATCTTTTAGTTATTTTCCTTAGAATTCCATTTGGCAACAATGTCATGACCTATTAGGATTGTTATCGCACAATTTGTACTTTGAAAGAAGGGAAAAGGGAAATGAAGACAAATTGACGTAACAGGAGACTATCCTATCATTGTCACCCACAGGATGTCTTTTTCTATTTAGGGTGGTAGGCCCAGGGGAGACGTCCCCGGTGACTTGAGGTTTTGAGAAGGCAAAGGATAAAGGCTGAGTAAAAGTTTCCCTCTCATAAGTCACCACCGATCTGAAAGTCCGGCTAAACAACCAATAAAGAGATAATAAAACCATAAATGTAATTTCCCAGAACAAAGCAACATAAAACTATATTTGCAAGAGCACTTGTTGGTTATTACTTCATATAATCAGAGACTTTCTCAACAAAAGAAATTGACTAATGTATTGATGAAGTAAAAAAAGATGTATAGCAGTAATAATCATAAGACAATACTTCACAATAAATTCTTTAGAGAAGCTTTAGAATGAGCAAGATTGATTAATCATCAATATCATAACACCAACATTCATCAGAAACAAGTAAGGTTATGCATTAGTCAATCTTTTTCAATTTCTTAAAGAAGCTTTAAATGCTGCAAAGTATGACTATACTCAAATGAATAATAGCAACAATAAGGTTAGAAGGTCAATCTAAACTAGGGTTAGAAGGTGTTAGTTGTTCAAATATTTGGATGTTTGAGAGTTGTGATCAAAACACTCAAGAGAGAGAGATCTTAGATCACTGTCTTCATAGGGAAAATGGAGTCAATAAGTGGCTGCAAGAATTGAAGGAGCAATATGATAGTAATAGAGCAAAATACAAGAGGAATTTGATGGAAGAAGTGTTGGTAAGCCAAGGCTTCAACCACCAAACCCTAGGGGAAAACAACTACTAAGGTGTAGGTAACCCTAGGCCTTAGTAGGTTTTCCTCCTTTAACTCAATGATAAGATTAAAAACGGCTAGGATGAAGGACAAGTACCAGGGTGTTGCAATGGAAAGGCCCTAGTAATGGCTTCAACAAAGAAAACGACTCCTTGACACAATCTAGTAGGTAGATAACAATTAGAACAAGGACAATAACATGTGCTTGATCCCTAGGGTTTGAGCTAGCAATTTTCATAAATTAATAAAATGTAAAGTAAAACACCATAACCATTCAAGTAAGAGAAGAATTATAGAAATTTACTCACATTCACCATGTATCATCAATGCAAAACCCTAGTTGTAGACTTTCCACCAAGAAAAATGCCAATTACACCAAAAATAACCCTCCTTCAACAAGTGCGCATTAGAATTTCAGCCTATACCCTAATGAAGGCGCAAATTTCAGACCTCAAACAAGTGTGAATGAAAGATGATGAGAAAATGAGAGTTTTAGCTCTCTACTTATACCATACCAATGACCTTTAATTTTATTTTAGGTCACAAAAGGTCGACATGGCCAAATTTACATCAAAATATTGTTTTACATTAAATGTCATAATTAAAACCCTAAACCAAGCATAAATGATGATGTCATGCCCTTTTAGGGTGACGTTAGGCCCTTTTAGGGCAACGTTGGATTTTTGGAGAAAAACGTTAGGCCTTCTTGGGCCTCAGGAACCTGCCACACGTGCCACTTGGCACATAACTGCCTCCCAAAACCTCCACAAGTACTAGATGATGTCATGGGTGTCCTAGGTGACGTCATGGGCCTTCCAAGGCCTACGTCCTGGTGGAAAGGGAACAACCCCCCTGGGTATGGGTCTGCCAAGCTGCCTCTGGTGGAAGGTCCTCCTCTTCTCTGGTGCAAATCCTCTGATTTGTCTATGCCCCCTGCTGGGGTCTCAACATCCATTTGGTGGGATTTCAGCCCCATGTAGGTCCTAACTAATCATCTCCCCATGTGTACCTATCCATAAGGGTACCTGTCCATCGGGTATGGTCCTGAAACATCAATAGATACGCCCTCCATGGGCTCATAAGTCACATGGATCATAGCAATGTCAATCACATCTAATCATCAAGTTATTAAACATGTGCATAAAATCCCTTTTACCCGGACCAGTGCTCAAAGACATTATACTAATCTACAAGACAGGTTTGGAGGAAACGCTAGGACATCTTATTGGGCTAAAGCTAGGTCGAGGTGATGGATGCTGCTGCCGTTGACAAAGTGGAGGCACTGAAGAATGAAAAGATGGGCCCTCCAGGGCCATGCTCAAGCCGATCTGGCTCTCGGTACTCCATGTCTAGGAACTGTGGGCCTCGAGAAATAATCTCCTTAGTTATCCCTAACTGGGGGATAACAAGGATCAGCCCAGATCATGCTTCCCTAATGCACAAGCTTTTGGTCCCATAAAACCTAGTTTTTAATAGTATGAGGAAACAATTCCCTCACCTTCTCCATCAAAAACCACCTGGCCTTGTTGGAATATGACCTTTATGAACAATTCACCATTATTCACGCTCTCATCTTCTCGTGGGTCTACACTTATTTTCAATGCCAAATCTTCTTCTACTTCTTCCTATTCTTTCATAACACTTATTTTCAATGCCAAGCATTCTTCTACTTGTTCCTATTCTTTCATAACACTTATTTTCAATGCCAAATATTCTTCTACTTCTTCCTATGCTTTCATAACCAAGTCTTCTACCCTTGATTCAACATGCCTGGATCATACAATTTCAATTTTTCAACATTTACAATTGAATGTATGGTCATGCATGGAGGGAGATTCAATATGAAGGCACTCTCAACAACCTGTACCGTAATTTCAAAAGGGACCTATCTTAAAGGCTTCAACTTCTTTCCTTCATATTGCAATATTTATTTTCTCATGTGTAACCAAATGTTGCCACCCCTGAAACTTGTGCCCCATCCTATGTTAATCATATTTGGACTTGTATTTTGCTAGACTCTTATATAACATGTCTTTCATGATTGTACATATGGCTATTTTTTCTACAGTTGGCGGACTAGAAAACAAACATATGTCACTCTATTCATTACTCCCTTCTCGTGTTTGATCACTAGATGACATTGTTGTAGGAAACCCCTTCTAGTAAAAGTGTCTTGTTTTGTTGGGGTTTGATTTTTGTATACAAATATTTTAGAGGTTGACAATCGATATGAATTATTGTTTCATTTCCCATTTTATGATGCTTCCATTTCGTAACCACTTGCACCAATGCCCAAATCCTTTGTCATAAGCAAAATAATTCAAAGTGGAAGCTTAGACCTTTTTTGAACGATAACATATCGGTTTGCCTCATTTAAACATGTTTCCCATTGCACAAGGTGATGCATCAACTTCAATTGAAATGGTTGTTTGAATTTTGGAAGTGGGAATACTTGTGCATTGTTGATTTTATGCTTCAACTCATCAAAAGAATATTGTTGTGATCCTTCCCAATGGACAACATGTTTTTTTTTAAGTCAAGGCATGGAGTAGGGCTGCTATTTGGGAGAAATAAACTTCCTCATTTATTGGGTTGCCCCAACAAAGCTTCTCACCTCATTCCCATTCCTTTTTGTGGAACAATTTATTATTGCCTCCACTTTGCTTCAATTAATATTGAGTTTGCAACCTCCCACTACATAATCCAAATAGACCAAGGTTTCTTAGACAAATTCACATTTCTTCCAATTCATTGAAAGTTGATTTTATTTTAGAGTCTCAAGCACTTGCTACAAATGGAACATATGCTCGTCCCAAGAGTTTCACTAAACACAAGATTGTCATCCAATTACACTATGGAAAAATAATTAATGAAAGTGCATAAGACATTATGCATTACCCTCATAAAAGTAGCTAGTAAATTGCACAACCTAAATTGTAGCACCAACCATTCATATAGTTCTTGCTTGGTATTAAATGTGGTCTTCAACACATTTTCCTCTTTAATTATTACTTGATGGTAACCTGATTTGAGATTCAAATTGGTGAAAAACCTTGGATTTTGGAGCTGATCTAACAAGTCGTGAATACTCGACAATGGATTGTTGTTCTTTACTGTGATCTTGTTGAAGGCATGAGAGTCCACAAATATATGTCACATACCATCCTTATTGCTGAAAAGTACTATTGGACAAACACATGGATAAGTGCTTGACCTAATGGATCTGTGTGAAAGAAACACACACAATTGCCTCTTTAGTTCATCCACTTTTGAGATTGTTTGACTTCTCAATCATTCATTGCGTAATGGTGCCTCTTGTTGTAGATGTATCTCATGCTCTACCTCCCTTTTCGGTGGAAGGGCTTCGGGTTCTGAAATTTTTTCTTGAATGTCTCAATCAACTCCTCCAATTGTTGCTTTTGCTTATTTGAACAACTAATTTATGGAGTCTTTACTTATATGGAGAACTCTTCGTCATTCTTGGGCTTGAATATGAGAAAAACAATTTTCTTACAAGCATCTACCAATATTTTTTCTTAAGTAGCCAATATTTTTTCTTATGAATAATGATTGTCCATCCTCCATGAATCTATACTTGTTGGCTCTTCTCATGTGAATGGCATATCTTTCTGCAAGTATTGGCAACCAAAAATAACTTCACAAGCATCCAAGGGAACAACGTCACATGTTATTTTATCAACATATGAATTATTGCAAACCTCAACTTACATTGGTTTGTTACTTGAAGATTGACATCTTTGTTCATCCACGCTAGTTGATACGGCTTCAGATAGGATTGAATTTTCAAATCAAATTGCTTCACATATTCCTTGGAAATCAAGTCCTTTTGTGAACATTGATATACAAATGCAATCACTTTAACGTTTTTTTATTTAAATCTTGTCTAGGAATATATTTTCTTTGTTTTCCAATTTCCTTTCTTCTACTCTCTTGTTATGCTCTTGTAGGGATGATCTTTGTTGTTCTTCCTCAATCGATTTTTCTTTCAATTTGGCTAATTTTCCTTGGGATGACGTTTCCTGCATAGGAAAGGGTGAACTTTCTTCATTTTTTGCTAAATTTCCCTATATTTTTGTAGAGATTGTTGCCCACTTGTTGATGGTTATCCTACATAAAGTAAGACTAATTTGTGGATAGGGTTTTGAATGATTGTTTAGGCTATTTTCTCATTGATATTAGATGTACAATCTATTTATTTTCTATTTACTTGTGCAGCCATTATTTACTTCACTTCACCTTTCTTTTTGTTCTTTGGGTAATGTTTCCCCGTCAAGGACAACTACTTCCAGACTGCTGTCATCCTTATACACACTTGCAAGTGTGAGCCAAGTCCTTCTCACTTAGTGTGTTCTTGGAGGCACAATGCCTAGGTTCAAAGCCCACGTTGTCACTTTGGCTTGAGCATCTTCCGTCTAGGCTTACTCCTAGGGAAGCCAAGGGGGGTGGTCCCTAGTTTCTAGATAAGATTTAGAGTTAAGTTCTAGGAGTTGTTTTTAATTCGTTAAGGTTTAGGGGAGTCTAATCTATGATGCTAAGGCATCAATGGAAGATGCAAGATTTGTATGTCAAGCAAGCCCCTTTCCCTAAGTCAACTAAGACTAGTGCCTAAGGTTGGGTAGGGGGTCAACTAAATGTAAGGGTGTTTCGTTACAATATGATTACAAAAGATTACAAAAGAATAGTTATTCTTCAAAATTGCTAGATACAAGTTATTACAACAAAGAATGCTAAAGATATAATGATACAATGTAACAAGCTAACCACGTTTTGTTTGTATGTGCAGGATATAAAGAAGATTAAAGTATTAGCATCATCAACACATTAAGAGCATCATCAATTTTCATAAGGATACTTAGAAGATTTAGAAATTGAAGCACAAGTATTCCACAACGATTAGGATGCCTTTAGTTATTTACCCACAAAGTATTATTAGATGCAGGATTGAATTACAAGTATTAAGCCCAAGGTTTAATTACTTAGTGAGTTAAGGGTTTCTTAAGATTTGAAGAATTTTAATTACCCTAGATAAGTGCTTACCCAAAAACCTCCTCCCCCGATTGCCAAATAGTTGTTGGATGCTCAAGAAGTGAGGCAACGAGGCCTACCCTAGCTTCGTAGGTCAGCCCAAAGAATTGAGTTTTTACGGAAAGGATGCTTCGCGCCACGAGGCTGTCCCCGACCTAACACCTTCCGTTGCCCTCCTCAATCCTCGTTTTAGATGGTGAATATGGTGGTTTTAAGGTACCTAATTAAGTCTATTAAGTAGGTATATCAATTGGTTAGACTTTTAGGTGTGTTGGAGAGTGTTAGGGTGACTTTTAGATGCCTTAAATTGGTAATTTCTTGCCAAAACCGAAACTTATTCCAGCTTATTAAGTGTGTTATGAAAGCATAAAAATGAAGCACTTAACACATGTATAGCAAGTAAAAGAAAGCTGAAATAACGATTTAGTTTACCATGATTAAACCATTAACATGAAGAAGCTTGTTAAAGAATACTAAAGCACAAGGGCAAGGACAACTTGCCAAAGAGAAGAAAAGATCCAAGCTTATACCACTTATCTTATGTTGTTAAAGCATTAAGAAAAAAACATTAAGTGTGAAAAAGCTTGAAGATTTAGATGTATGCCTACACTATCAACTTATCCAACCATTTAACTTGAGTGTGTTGGCAAATGGCCTTAAGATGTTATAACATGAAAAGAAAACCACTTACCTAACCATTTAAGCATTAACCATTTAGTGTGTGTTGGATTAAAGCATGTGATCAAAATAGATCTTAGAAAAGCTTACCACATGCAACTAGATCTAAGCAAGTTGATTATGCCCCAAGCGCTTAAGCTAAGGATTAATGTGTGAGATCTAGATCTAGAATATTTTAAACCATTTAAGCATTAGGAAAGATCAAAACACATTATTTATCCTAGCCTTACGATTTTGGGGGTTTCTCTCCCAAGGTGTAGGCAATTGTTAAACTTAGATGAACTTGAAAGAGAAATGAAAGCAAAACAAACTACTCAATGGCACAAGGTGGAGGCAAGCCTACCTCATTGTGCCAATGAGGTTGTGAGGAAAGTGAGCTATACAATGATCAACACAAAAGCTCACTAAACCCCACGTCCTAGCTTAAGGAAATGCTTAAAAATTGAAAAATTTGAAATTTGCACTAACCCTAAGCTACCCTAAGCTCACACTTGGGAGGTAGGCCATACCAATTCTCCTCCCAAGCTTATGAGCAAGCAAAAATTTACTAGAAAGTGAGGAAATAATGAGAAATTAGCTAGAAAACGAAAAGGAGAGGTTGAGATTTGTTACCCACTTGAAGAGAAGGGTCTTTGAGTGTTGTGTGGCTATTTTAGGGCAACTTAACCCCCTCAACCTGTTGCAAACCTGCAAAAACCAGCAAGCTATGCTTGCTGGAAAATCTACACACAACCAACAATGTGAAGAAAAATTTCTGATTTTAGGGCAGAAATTTTTCTCCTTAAAAACTCAAGATAAAAAGTGATTAAAGTGACCAATCAACCATGTTAAGCTAGCTGAAATATATATGGAATGAACAACAATGAAAGAAGTGAGTAAAAGATGAGAAAGATGGAGTTTATATGTGCTTTAAGGGAGGACTCTTCCTTGAGGCAATCCCAATAAAGCTCTTGAAGCCAAACCTGCAACACTTGACAAGATAATATGCATACAAAGATAATATGATTGGATATGCTAATAAGATGAAATACTTTCACCCTATCTAGCAAACCCACATATATAGATCTACAAGAACACTCATTGTTAGATCTACCCAAGTAACACTTTACCCAAGATCTAATCTATGCAATCATCAAATCAAATATTCACAATGTTACCTCACATGTAGCAAGAACAAAAATACTTGTTGCTCTTCCAATGATCCTCCAAAGTTTCTCCTTTATTACTCAAAAATGGATCTTGGAGAAATACTTGCTCCAAAACCCTGAGAGCCAAAGAATAGAAGATGGGCAAGAAAGAGAGAGAGAGAGTGGAAAATCAAGTAGCATAACAATAGCTCAAGATATGGTGAGTTGGGAGAGAGAAAAGGGATCTATATATACTTGGAGAGGCTAGCTTGTGATGAGACCCCCTACCCTCTGGTTAGGTCTTGTTTAATTATTTTTTTGGGTCCCTCTTGTTTCTTGCTGAGAAGCCTTTTATTTCTTTCTCGGGGATCCCTGGGTGAAGCATCTCGAGGTTTCATTTTTAGGCTTTTATCTTTTACCAGCTTGCTTTTACCTTCTGGGCCTTTAGCCCCTTCTTTCCATGAGATAAGGTGTAGTCCTGAAAATAGGTCAACCCAGTGCCCGGACAAGTGGAATGGGATAAGTGAGCGGGAAACAAGATGAAAAAGTGATGTTGTGAAGGGAGCAGATGATGGATTTTCATAAATTCCTCCAGTGGCAAACCAAAACCTACAGACGCAGGCTTACTAGGGCACTCTGTCAATCCCCCCAGACATGGTCAAGTGGGCAAGTGTAAGATCCAAGCAGTCGTTAGAAATAAAAGGAATCAAATGCATATATTCAAGGTTTTTTGATGATCAAAGTGACACATACCATGATACCTGGACTAATTACCTCATGGAGCAAAAACCATCTCTGACACAGGACCAAGCCGATGGTGGTGGATGTTGCTGCTGCTGACAAGATAAAGATGCTGGAAGAAAGAAAAGGTGGGCCAGGGCCATGCTAAAGTCAATCCTACTCTCGGTACTCCATGTCTAGGACCTGTGGGCCTCGAGACATGATCTCCTCGTTATCCCTAAAAGTGGGGGATAACAATGCATGTTTGCATTCAACAATGAGTCTTTCTGAGCCAGTGTTGAAAATATCATCCACATATAGAACTAGAATCAAGCATTCGTTTCCATTAATGCTATAATACAAGTTTGGGTTGGCTAAGATTTTGTTAAAACCCAAACTCATCAAGAAACCATCCATTTTCTCGTACCAAGCACGTGGGGCTTGTTTTAAGTCGTATAGGGATTTCTTCAATATGCAAACATGAGATTTTTCGTTGTGTATAATGAAACCTTCTGGTTGTTCAATATAGACTTCTTCCTCAATTTCGTCATTGAGAAAAGTTGTCTTTACATCCATCTGATGTAGCTTCTAGCCCATGGAAGCAACTAGAGTAATGATGGATCGAATGGAGGTATATATGGCTACTCGTGTGAAAGTCTCGTCATAGTCGACTCCCTCTATTTGTGAGAACCCTCTGGTCATGAATCTTGCTTTATATTTTTCAATGCTTCCATCAATAGCATGCTTGATTTTGTAAGTCCATTTGGAAGTTACTACGGACTTCCCTTCTGGTCTTGGGACAACATCCTGTTATCCCCGTTTTCTAGGGATAACTAGGAGATCATGTCTCGAGGCCCACA
>ML791573.1:600999-612620 GCA_009831015.1 Picea engelmannii | reverse complement strand
CATTTTAGTTTCATTTGTCTTGTCTCGCAAACAGGTGCCCTCATCAGTGGAATATCTTCTTTGACTATCTCCTTCTTGGCAGTAATCTGTGAAAGGGAATCCTTACTTTGATCCATTACCCCTTTAGCCCTTTCAGAAACCCATATTACTAGGGACGTCTCCCTTGGACTAGCCCTCCTAAATAGAAAGAGCTCCCCATCGAGGTGACAGTGGGTGGGGAAGTTCCTGTTACACCAGTTTGAAGCCTTGACTCAAGCTAACCTAAACCCTTCCTACAAACTGTGCGATAACAGGCAGCATAAGGCATGGGTAAAGTGGTTGCATTTGGGGGAACATTGTTATAATACCACTTATCATATGTCCATTGGTATGACCCCATTCTGAGCATTAAATGGCTATGATGCTCTTTTATTTGTTGATTTGGCGTTTGGGGATAACAGGGCTCCCAAAGCCAAGGGCTGGATTTAGGAGAGTCAAGATATCCTCAAGACTCTCAAGGACAATTTATAGATGGCATAGAATCAACAAAAGATCTATGCAGACGGGCACAGTATCGAGCACACTTTTGAGGTGGGAGACTTGGTAGTTTTGAGATTATATCCCTACAAGCAGTCTTCAATGAAGAAATGTGGTGCATAAAATCTAAAACCTCACTTTTATGGCCCCTACAGGGTGATTAAGAGAGTTGGTGAGGTAGCTTATGAGCTTGAGTTTTCGGAGGGGAGTAAGATCCACAATGTGTTTCATGTTACGTGCCTCAAGAAGGCATCGGGACAAGTCACTTCTTCGACAGAGTTACCCCCATTGGATGAGGAGGGGTAGATAGTGTTGGTTATTGAGGAGGTTCTAGAGGTTCGGGAGAGGAAATTACATAGTAGGGTGATTTGAGAATACCTCATCAGGTGGAGAGACTTGCCGACAGATGATGCCACTTGGGAAGGTGACCATATATTTCACCATCCTAACTTGCATTTCTTGAGGACAAGCAATCTCGAGAAGAGAGGATTGTAATGTCACTTTCCAAATGATCTCTCTAGGAGATTGTCGTAATTGCTTAAGTGATTCCCATAGGCTATAGTCAGTGGAAAAAGGGGATTAATTAATTATTTAATGTCATAAGGGAGAAAAGAGTATCCATTTTAAAAGCGACATTGTATAATTAATTAAAAAGGTGTTTTTAAGTGACTAAGAATTATAAAGTCACTTTACTTTATTAAAAGGGTAAAGGGGTCAGAAAAGGGTCAATGAGGAAATAAAAGAGGAATGAGGCTGCCCTCTTTCATTATGCATTGTTATTTTCTAAAAACGAAATTGAGAGAGCTCTTATGGCTTTGGCTCCTGGGACAAAAAACCTTAGAGAGAGATTGGGTTCGATGGTGAGACTATCCACCCTAATCGGTCATGCAGGAAAGATCATTCAAATCTTTCATTGTGCTTCGTTCTGGCTGAGTTCTTCATTTGCAGGGGTCGATTTGTCTTAAGAGGGACGAGTTTTACTTGTGCAGGCCAAGTTGGCTAAGATTCGAGAGAGGGTTGAGTGTCTTCAGAAGGGGGTGTATTTCTCCTTGCTGGGTGAGTTTATTTACAACAGAGATCGAGTTTAGTGTGATGGGAGAATTTCCTTCAAACCTGGGCGAGTTTCTTCTCTGGTGGGATATATTTCTCTTGGCTGGGCGTGTTTTTGGTTGTTGGCTTAAAGTGGGTACTGAGGGCCGAGTTTCTAGCCCATGGAGGAGGTTGAGTTGAGGACAACAAGGTTGCATACTTCTTACTGGAGTTATACTACTGTTGGGGTTGATTCTTGAGGTGTAGGGGTTGATATAAGGCTGTTGGTTGAGTATTTTTGTAGTAGAGGACGAGTTTACTGTTGTAGGGGAGGCTAAGAATAAGTGTCTGTCATCTATTGGCCATATTCTCCACTGTACCAGCAAATACAACCTACAGAAAACATATATCAGGTTCCTTGTTATTTGTTGTTATACTATCTACTGAGATCTTTTGATGTACTCCTGCTACAATAAATTTCTTTGGATCTCAATATTGGAGTTATTTTGTAAAACACAATAGAGAATAGTAATACATACAAACTATTTGGTGAAATTACTTGTGTTCCAATTGTTTGATGAAATATCTACATTGTGAAACTAAGTAAAATTCCAAAAACAAATTAGTGGGGACAATACAAATTCCCTCACCGTCTCTATTGAAAACCACTTGGCATTTTTTTAGAGTTTGACCTTTTTGAATATTTCACCAATATTCATTTTTTCGTTATCTATTGGGTCTAAACTTTTCTTCCAATATCAAATCTTCTTCGGCGTCTCTCCATGTTTTTGAAACTATGTCTTCTACCCTCGATGTAGGATTTCTTCAATGCCACCTTCGTGATCTAGAATGCTTGGCTCGTATAGTTTAAGTTTTCAACAGTTACAACTGATGTATAAATCATGTAACCAAACTTTGCCACCTACTTAAAACTTTTTCTCCTTCTACGATGGTCATGTTTGGCCTACTTTGCTTGTGTCATTCACAACATCTCTTGGACTTGACGAAGAACTTGCTTTATCATTTCAAAAAAAGAATAAGCTTTTCCCTCCTGTTTTCTTTGAAACACCTTCTTTACCCTTTTCTTTGCTATATGCCAAATTAGATGGAAATGAGGTAGATACCCAAAGCACACATCAAATGGCACCATATTGGTAGAGGAATGAATTGCCTTATTTTAGGAATTTTATATGTGAGGTATGATTTCATCCCTAGGATGCCTATCATGGTATCCTCTTAATAAATGTACCAATGTTCTATTGACTACTTTAGTTTAGCCATCAATTTGAGGATTGAATGAATTATACCCACTCAAAGTAGTATCTAGCTTATCTCAATGATTCTTTCGCAATGTGCTGAAGAATCTTGTATCCCTATCTTAAATAATGGACTTAAGAAATCCAAAATGACCCCAAAAACACTCAAAGAATTTAAAGGTTGCAGGTTTGGAATCTATGGTCTTGTTACAAGCAATTGGAACATGCATCTTGCTAAATCTATCTCCAACCACATACATGTAGTCATGGCTATTCCTCATATGCAAAAGTACTCCAATGAAATCTGTAGGAACACTCTCCCATAACTTCAAAGGAATTGATAGTGGTGTGTACATTGCTTTGTTGTGGTTGCTTGGCTTACATTTGCTACACAATGTGCACCCTCTTACATACTTTCATGGTTGATTTCGCATTTTCATGGACTTTCTTATCCCACTAATAAAAGGATCCTTGGAGTTTAGTGGCAGCCATAGGTTGCAAGAACGAGATTTTGGAGGCCATGCACCTTGTTGTACCTTGCACGAGCACTTATCATCATTTGTAGCAAGGAAAAAGTTGTGGAGGATTATCGATGGATTGATGGAGGATTTTCTGAAGACATGTGGGTCCACTTGGGCACTCTTGACACGCATGTGAGGCATGGTTACATGGCTTATATGTTGCATCATCTGATGGTGATCCTTGTTCCTAGGGTCAACCTTGGGCTCTGGACTACATTGATGGTTGATATGAGTAGGAAGGGAGCCTTCAAAGCAGTGTTACCAGAACCGGACTGGTCCAACTGGGTCATAGAGGAAACCGGTTCAAACCAGACAATCAAACCATTATTGACCAGTTCCATACAGAACCAATTTTTTTTCTCAAACCGGTCGGTTCCGTACATCTGTTGTACGGCTTAAAAAGTAAGGGGATTTGCAAATTTAAAAAATAAAATAAAAAAAGAAACATGCATTGGAAGGTTCTAGAAATATCTAGAGCCCCTATTAAACCTATAAAACCAACCCCACCCCCTCTATTTCACTCACACTATTCATTTGGGTTCTCTTGAGTTTGTGAGCTAAGGGTTTTTGTTGATTTTAGAGAGTTGATTGTAGGGCTGATTTGGAGAGGTTGCTAGGATGATTTGAAGAGCGGATTGTTGGGTTCATTTGGAGAGTTCTTTTGTTGAGTTTCTTGGACCAGATTTGGAGCAGAGTTGGAGTTGATTTGGAGTAGACTTGGACAAGTTTTCTTGGGCAAATTTGGATCCCCAACCACATCAAGAGAATGTGTGCACTGATGTTGCAACTATATCTTTACCTTCTGGACCAGGGGAATCAAGTCAGGCTTGGAATCCCCCTGTTGAGTCTACTCATGATGAGGATGTAGATGATACTTTAAGTCTGAGTATGAGTCTGAGTCTGAGTCCTCTGAGTTTCAGTATGCAAATTCAGATTATTAGATTGTGTAGTCTCTACTCTCTAGCCTCTAGATTTATTTTTGGACTTTATAGGACATTTAGAGACTTTTTGATGATTTATTTTTATTCAGATATTCATATGACTATGGAGTGCACTTACTATTAGTGCTATTTTGGTTTTATACATTACTTGTTATATATATATGAGAAAATTTGCAAATTTGTGTATAATGGTTTGGATTCACATGGATACACATGAATATGGATTTTTTTTTTCAAAATTTGAATATTTTATGTATTTTTAGTGATCGATTTTTTGATCTGGGTTTTTTCCGGTTTTGGTTTTTTGGGTCGACCAATTCAACAACCGGTCCGGTTCTGGTATCTTTGCTTCAAAGATGAATGATCTACCTCAAGGGATGTTTGGGGCATGGTTTATGGAGAGGTAAGGGTCAAACCTAGCTGAAGGAGATGAGCAACACACCTTGTTTGAGCTCCAAAACATGACATGTTGTAAGAAAAGGAATTAATAAGAATAAAAGATTGAATGTCCTCTTAAAGGAGGGGGCTAAGTCATGTTGAAGAAAAAGAAATTCTAATGGAGTTGTTTCCACACATTTGGAGGTATACTTCACCTTTTGAGATTTTTGGAAGGAAGGATACATTGTTCAAGGTCTTTCCTACATATTTGGAGGTGAATTCTTTGCATGAGGAGATGCCATGTGGCATTGTTGACACGATCAAACTCCCCAGGAAGGATGTTTTTCTTATAAAGGTGACAAGTGGCATTATGGATTCATTTCATTAATTCAAAGACAAAAGGAAAAAAATGTCCCACATGGAGGAGCCCCAGAGCATGACATGTGGAAAGGAAAGAGGCTAGAGGAGGAACACCCTTGCTTGGATGATGTCGATGGCATGTGGCATTAGTTACACTTGTATGGTCAATGAGGGTCACTTGATGAGGGGTGTTTGACTCCTAGGATGAAGAATAGTGATATTTTCTTTCTTAATCATAAAACTAGCCTCTCAAGGAGGGACTTCCTCTTTAAGAGGGTATCTAAAAGCATGTTAAAGGGGCATTACACATTGTTTGAGGCACGATTCACATATTTCGAGGAGCTTGCTCAAAGAAGAGGTTGACGCATGTTACTTTATAATAAAATCAAACCCTAAAAAGAACTCTAAAGAGGAGCGCCCTAAATCTAGGGTTTTAGATCTCATTTATTATTATTTTATTCATTATGGTTTGATGTGAAAAGTAGAAATAGAGAAGATATTCATTTGCTAAACGGATGGTTGGAAGATTGGGAGTTCCCCTACAAGATTAGTTGAATATCTTTTGGAGGATTGAAAGAAGGGAGGGTTCGATGTGAGGCTTTCCATCTCTCTTTCCTTTTCATGGATGGCTAGGGTTTTTAGAAGGATTTCCATTGTTTTTGCTGCTGAAATAGTATTTTGGATAAGAGAAAGTTTGTCACATAAGAAGAGATTAGGGTAGAGGTTGTAAACCCTCCCTAATCCTTTATGTAACCTTGAATTTTTGGAGGATTTGTTGTTGTAATTTTTTGGTTAAGTGAGACCTATTTGGTTCTCTTGATCTAGTTGTAAAATCATATTTGAATAAATGATGTATTATTGGTTGTTCATTCAATAAGAAGGTTGTCCTACTTTGTCTACTTCACTAGGGTTTTATACAATGTGTTGATATTATGGTAGCTATGGGAGGTATCAACCTCCATGTGTAACCTCTTGATAGATTAGAATATTCCGGAAGCTAGAGAAACCCTAAACATATGTGTGAGAACCCTAGAATACAAGTCAGCTCAAAAAATTAAATAATATTGAAGTATTACCTTTCAGAAAGAGAAGTTGTCCTAGATAGGTGACAAAGAGCATTATAAATAGAGGGCGCTTGAGTTCATTTGCACACACACACTCACTCAAGATAAGTGATGTGCAAGTCTAGAAGGAGTGCAACTGCAATGACTGCAGTTGGGTATTGGTCTTGGTCTATGGTTTTGGGATTATCTGCTTGGTGTGCTATCTTTGGAGAAAGGTACGCTCTCTTTCTTATCTGTTGGGTCTAGTGCTACTTCCAGAATTATTCTATCTGTCAAAGGTTAAGGTGCTCAGGGTGGCTGCATGACTATGGTTGGGTGACAATATTGTGATATTGTATATGGTGATATGAGCACATCGAATATTTGAACAGGTTATGGGCCCACTCTACCTTCAGAACAATCTAACCACTAGAAGGTAGATTGACAATTCCTTGGCAAGCTCGTTGTGGCACCAGTTGCAACTGCAACTAGGGTTTCTAAATTTGCAGCTGCAACAAACCCTAACCTAACTCTGAGGGCACTTCAAGTGAGACATTTGGCATAATTCTTGGACATTCTAGTGCGCCTTAGCCTAGCGCATCTCTTGGTACCTTCAACTAGAAAAAACATCAAGGTTGAATTTTTTGGTCAAAGTCAAAATGTATTTGGTCAAAGTCAAAGTCAAAGGCAGTGATGATTTACTCCATGAATTCAGAAAACAAGCTAGAAGGATATTCAAACTTCAGAGCATGAGAGACAAGGATAAACTCAAAGGGAAGATCTCAAAAGGAAGAGGATGCTCAAGCCTATGCAACAAAGTTCAAGAGACATGGAGGTAAGAAAATATTTGGTTCAAGAATGAAATTCAATCATAAGAGATATATGTCAAAGGAACAATGTTTTGGATGCCATGACTATTGCCACTACAAAAAGAAGTGTCCAAAACTATCAAAGAAGAGAAAGGAAAGACACCATGCGTCAGCTGCCAATGATTAAGAACCTTCAAAGAAATCCATGCATGAAGAAACATATATTTCTTCTACTACTCATCTCTTACAGGATCTCTTGAAGACGACATGTGGCTGATCGATAGTGGATCTTCAAGACATATGACTGATGATCATGAAAATCTCTCAAGCATGAAGGAAAAGGAAACCTCTCAGAAAGTGGAACTTGGAGACAATAACTGTTATGCAATAAAGGGAATTGGAAAAGCTTCTATCAAAATGGAATCAGGTAACAATGCTCATCTTAGCAATGTTTTATATGTTCCTGGTTTGAAAAAGAATTTAGTATCTATTTCTTGCTTGGAAGACAAAGGAGATAGAATAGTCTTTGTTGATGGAAAAGTTCTTGTATGGTCTAAATATTCAAAAATAGAAGATGCTAGAGTCATTGGTATTTGTGAAGGAAGATTGTATAAACTCCTAGGTCATAATTCTTAAGCTCGTGTACATGATGAATTCAATCCTAGTGAGTTATCGCATAGAAGGTATGCTCACCTTCATTATCAATCATTTCCATCTCTAAAGTAGATGGTTGTAGGAATACCAAAACTACAATCAATACACGAAGGTATTTGCGGAGGATGTGCACTTGGGAAGAGTATTAAGAAGCCATTCCCAAGCACTGAGAATAGATCCAAGGAGATCTTGGATTTGATACACTCTGATGTATGTGGTCCTATGCCAGTGAAGTCTCTAGAAGGCTCTTTTTACTATGTGACATTCATAGATTACTTCTCAAGAAAGACTTGGATGTACCTATTGAAGATGAAGGATGAAGTATTTGGCAAGTTCAAAGAATTCAAAGCTGAAGTGGAAAACTTGACAAATTAGAAGATCAAGACGCTAGGATTTGATAATGGAGGAGAATATACCTCCAAGGAGCTCGTTGCCTTTGTTAAAGCAATCGGGATTAGAAGGGAGCTAATTGTCCCACATAATCCTCAACAAAATGGTGTGGCAGAAAGAAAGAACTGTTCCATTGAAGAATCTGTTAAGGTAATGATGAATGACCATAATCTATCCATGTTTCTATGGGGAGAAGCAATAATGAGAGTTGTATATATTCAGAATAAAATTCGTTATCGCATATTGAAGAACGTGACTCCAGAAGAAGCCTTCTCCGGAAAGAAACTAAGTGTGGAACACTTAAGGATCTTTGGTTGTCTTGTCTATATCCATGTTCCCAAGGATAAAAGGAAGAAGTTGGAACCTTCAGGAAAGAAGGCCATATTCGTTGGATATAGTGATACATCAAAAGCTTATAGAATCTATGTGCTAGATCAACAAAAGGTTGAAATCAGCAGGGACGTAACTTTTGGCGAGAAGATTGCCTTCAAGAAATCTATAGAAGATTTCATGGACTCCAATGACGAAGGAGAACATGAATATCCCAAGGAAGAAAGTACATGTTCTCTAGAACATCCCTGTGAAGAATCAGACCAACCAGTTGAACCTGTAGAACCAGTTGTTGTACCCAAGAACAAAAAATGACCAACATGGCTAGAATCCACCTTATAGGAATAAAAAATATATAAAACTCCCAGTGGCACCTTCAGGGAAATCAAGAGGCCCAAAAGGTTCTATAGTTAGGAGACACTCATGACAAGTCTTGTCAATGCAGAACCTTCCACTCTTGAAGAAGCAGTCAAGAAGGAGGAATGGAAGGAAGCTATGATGGAGGTGTTGTCGTCCTAATACACACTTGCAAACGTGAGCTCAGTCCGGCTCACTTATTGTGTCCTTGGAGGCACAATGCCTAGGTTCACAGCCCACATTGTCACTTTGACCAGAACTTCTTCCGTCTAGGTTCACTCCTAGGGAAGCCAAGGGGGGTAGTCCCTAGTTTCTAGATTATTTTTAAAGTTAAGTTCTAGGAGTTATTTTTTAATTTGTTAAGGTTTGGGGGATTCTAACCTAAGATGCACAAGCAGCAATGAAAAATGCAAAGGTTAGGATGTCAAGCAAGACCTTTTCCTAGGGCAACTAAGACTAGTGCCTAAGATTGGGCAAGGGGTCAACTAAAGTTAAAGGGGTTTTCTTTACAAGTATGATTACAATATTACTTACAAAAGAATAACTTAATCAAATAAATGTTAGATACAAGATTTACAATTAGAAGAATACTAGAATACAACAACAAGCTAACCACTTTAATTGTTTTATGTTTGTGCAGGATATAGAGAGATCAAAGCATCATGTAACATTTACAACATCAATATCAAGGTCCTCATCACCAATATATCAAGATCACCAATACCTCAATAAAGAGTTTAAGCACAAGTATTACGAAGATGACTCACTCTTAGTTATTAAACCCTCAAGGTATTTATTAGATTAAGCCCAAGGTTGAGTTGTTAAGCTTTTTTAAGATTGTTAAGTTTTATTAAGCTTTCACCAAAGCCTCCTCCCCATATTGCCAAATAACTGCTCGATGCTCAAGATAGTATAGCAACGAGGCTAACCCTAGCTTTCTCAGTCAGTCCTAAGACAAGAGTACTCCCGGAGAGGACACATCCTATGCGCCATGAGACAGTCCCCTGCCTACACCCTTCGTTGCATTCCTCAAGTCCCATTTTAGATGGTGAAGATGGTGGTCTAAGGTACCCTAAAGAGTCTATTAAGTTATTATATGAATTAGGTAGACTTTTAGGAGTGTTTTGGAGTGTTTTAAGAGTTTTATGGCACTTTTAAAGAGTGATTTAGTGACTTGGCCGAAACTCACTTCAGCCTTAAAGATGTGTTGATTAAGTTTATGAGATTGAGAGCATTAACACATATATGCTATGTGAGAGCAAGTCACTTTATTTCACAATTAGATAGCTTGCAAAGTAAGAAATAAAACAACAAGGGCAAGAACAACTTGCCTATCAATGGAAAATAGATAACTCTCACTTATGTTATGTTCAAGAGTATTAAGACATGAGTATTAAGTATGAGGAAGAAAAAGATTTAAGTGTGCCTACTTATCAACTTATAAATGAAGTTACTTAGAGCATATGGAAAATGGCCTTAAAGAGATTTATGCAATAAAGAAGAACACCATCCACTTATTTAAACAACTTAAACATTAAAGATTATAGATCTAAGCATGTAAAAGAAAAGATTTAACTTTGAAGTAAACTAAGCATGCATGAGATCTAGTTAAGTTGATTATGAGGCCCAATAGGCTTAAAGTAGAGAATTATTAAGTGTTAGATCTAGATTTAGAATATTTAGAGCATTAACTAATTAGATCTTCAACCACAAATTAAACCCTAACCCAACCGTTTGGGGTATTCCTCTCCCAAATAGGTAGGCAATTAATTAAGTTGCTTAACTTAGAAAAGATTTAGAGAAGAGAGAAAAGCAAGCAAACAAGAAAAGGAAGCAAGAGAGAGGGGAAGCAAACCAAGAAGCAAACAAGCAAACCCTACCCCACGTCCTAGGGTTTGGGAGATACCCTTTATCTCACAAACCCTCATGTCCTAGCTCAAAAAGGGAAAAAAAATCAAGTAAAGCAAAATCAAAGCTAGTTATAAGCTACCCAAGAGCTCACACATGGGAGGAGGCCGTACCACTCCTTCTCCCACAACTATGAGCCACTACAAGCAAGAAGAAGAAGAAGAAATGATGAAAATACTTAGAAATTGAAGAAGGAAGGTTGAGAAATAGCTACCAATCCCTTTGGGGGTCTTTGAGTGTTGTATGGATGCCTTTGGGTAGCCAAAACCCCTCTCAACCAGATCTGAACCTGCAAAAACCAGCAAACTATGCTTGTTGGAAATGTTACACACAACAATACCAATGAAGAAAAACTTTTTCTTTTTTAGGGCAAAATTTTTTCTTGAATTTTTTTTATGAAAATTTTATATTATGATGACCATAAGACTATATTATGCTAGCTGAAATATGGATTGCAACAGAAAGATAAAGAGAAAGAGCAATAGAAGAAGATTGCTTGGAGTGTATGAAAATTTCAAAGGGAGACTCTTCCAAGAGGCACCCTAATGAAACCCTTGAAGTTCAACCTGCAAAACTTAACACAATAGCATGTATACAATGGATAATATGGAGGGTTAAACTAATAAAGTGAAATACTTGCACCCTATCTAGCTAACCACATATATAGATCTACAAGACTACTCTTTGCAAGATCTACTCAAATAAAATACTTTACCTAAGATCCATTCATGCAACCATCATATCAAATTGAAACCATAGTTTTAAAAACCGGCAAACCGAAACCGAAACCGACCGGTTTGACCGGTTAGATGCTTGACCGGGTCGAACCGGTTGAAAAACCGAACCGGCCAACCGGTTTAAGTCGGAACCGGCCGGTTTATGACCAAACCGGCCGGTTTGGTCCCAGAAACCGAAAACTATCTAAAACCCCCTAAAACCTAAAACCTAAGTAACAAGTTGGAGTTGTAAGGTTTTTTGGTGTGCAACTGAGGGTAGTAATTAATGGTAAGTAAAAGTGACATTCTCCTTTATCTTTCATTTTCATCCTTTTACTTAAATTTTTAACATTACCATTAATTGTTTCAGGATGTTTGAGAGTGGTTCCAACCTCATTGGACTTCATATGGAG
>ML791573.1:584417-600577 GCA_009831015.1 Picea engelmannii | reverse complement strand
TTGGATATGTTGTCTCTAATTGTCTCTAATGCTTTGGAAACATGATTTAAAATCTTAAAAATATATTTTTTTCGTTAAAATTTAAATATTTTATGTATTTTTTTAAAAACCGGTTCATTGAAACCGGTTCGACCGGTTTATTATCGGTTCCGGTTCCGGTTCAGGTTGGACCCTCGACCGGTTCCGGTATCGGTTTCGGTTTTTAAAACTATGATTGAAACAAATTTACCTCATGTGTTTGTAAGAACCAAAATACTTATAGCTCTTCCCAAAAATCCTCCAAAGCTTCTTTTATTATTGCATCAAGAAATGGGATCTTGGAGAAATACTCGCTCCAAAACGCTAAGAGAAGAAGAATGAAAATAGATGGAATAGAGAGAGAGAGAGTGGAAAATCAAGTAGCATAACACTAGCTCAAGATATGGTGTGTTGGGAGTGAGGAGAGGGATCTATTTATACTTGGAGAGACAAATCTACCTCTCTTGGATCAATGCCAAGTGTCCACCACCAAGCATAAGAGTAGATCTCAAGGCTAGGGCACACCATCTAGGGTTTAGATCATAGATTTAGGGTGTAGATGGGTGTGGTAGGTGTTGGGATCAAACAAAAGTGTAGTGGAAGGCCATGGGATGCGTGCCAAGGGAGATAAAGAGGCCCCAAATAATAAAAACGAATTTTCCTCGGAGATCCACAAGAGGGGGGTGGGTAACTCTCCTTGGAGGGCACATCACTTGGGGGAGATCACATGGATCAAGGATGTGGATGAGTGAGGGAGTGTTGGGATCAAGCAAAAAGGCAAGTGGGAGGCTAGGAAAAGTGTGCCAAGGGATATATTTAGTCTCCCCTTAATTTTTTCATTATTTTTTTGCTTTTTGGAGGCTTTCTAGAAGGGAGGCACACCCCTCTAGACAAAGTGACATTTTTGCTTAATGGCTAGGTGGGGGGGTGATGTGAGGGTTGGAAAAGGTCAGGAAAGGTTAGGAAAAATCTCTCTCACATTTATCCATCTTTACATCATCCTCTAACTCATTATTACAAAATTACATTTTTGCTATGTTTGGAATTTAGCAATTAAAATTGTTGTTTTTGACTGACTGACATTCCGGGTGGACAAACCTATAGCAAAAGTTGTCCGATCGAGCTGAAACTTGGTCCATGGATGTAGGGGGTGCTATTCCATTTCTTTTGAGCACAAATACCTCTATCAAAAGTTCAAGGACCTAGTTTTTACAATTTTTGCTCAAAAATAATTAATTAATTAAATAATTAAACCTCCAAACTTAGGGAAATTTAATTAAAAATTAATTAATTAAAAAAAATTGACTTAGACTCGATGGAATTCGGTGAAACTTTCTAAGATGTCTTGCATGGACATTTACAATGATTCCCTATAATAGTTACCAAAAGATAAACTCACTAGAACGTCGTTCACCACTTTGGAGGAATTATTGCAGGTGTGAGGGAAAAACTCAAGGGAAATCAATAAGGCTAAAAAGACCAATTGATAACCTGAGGATAAAAAACCCTCGGTGAAAGGAACTCTCCCAATGAATCGATCCCAAGGTAACTAACCCAGACATGACTCATGAAAACCTATTACATTATTAACCCACGCAGGGGTGTGGAAATTCCAATTACAAAAAGAAGTGTTGGGGCCAAACATGCCCTGTAAAACCAAAGTCTTCGACAAATTTGCATCTGATGATGCATCTCTTCATGGCACATGGAGTTGACCACATGTGTTGTAGAGGCAGTCAACAGGAGGAATATCAATCCATCATGAAAAATGATGTATGGCAAATTGTGCCTAGACCTGAAAGAAAGTTTGTAGTCACTTCAAAATGGGTTTCCAAGATAAAACATCCAGTAGATGGTGGTATCGATAAATACAAGGAAAGATTTGTGGCTAGAGGGTTCTCCCAACATGAGGGAGAAGACTATGATGAGATATTTTCTCTAGTTTGCCAGATACACTTCTATTAGAGCCATCATATCTCTTGCAACATCCATGGGTTGGAGTTTACATCAGATGGATGTAAAGACCGATTTTCTCAATGGAGTAATTGAGGAAGAAGTATACATAGAGCAACCTCAAGGTTTTGAGGTACACTCGAGAGAAACCCATGTATGCAGATTAACAAAGGCCTTGAATGGACTCAAGCAAGCTCCAAGAGCTTGGTATGCACGAATTGACAGTTACTTGATGAGACTTAGATATTCCAAGAGCTATGTTGATCTAAACCTTTATTACAAGGTTGTGAATGATGCACCCGTGATCCTACTACTATATGTTGATGATTTGTTTCTGTTGTTTCTGATAGGTGCAGAGCCTCTGATTATTCAATGTAAGAGGAAGCTAGCCTCTGAATTCGATATGAAGGATCTTGGTATCATGCATTATTATTTGGGACTAGAAGTATGGCAGAAGCATGGTGAAATCTTCCTAAGGAAAGGGAAGTATGTTGTAAAGATGCTTCAGATGTTTGGGATGATGGATTGCAAATCCATGGCAATTCCCATGGTGACAGATCTGAGGAAGTTGAGAGACTCTGATTCAGATCCAATAGATTCGTCCCTGTACCGGCAGTTGATTGGCTCATTGATGTATTTGTTTAATACACGGTTGAACATTTGCTTTGTTGTGAACACGTTGAGCCAGTTCCAGGTGGAACCTTGACATGAGCACTGGATAACTGCAAAGCACATTTTGAGATATCTTCGTGGGACACTAAATTATGGTTTGAGATATGTCTCAAATAGTGATGTACAACTGCATGGATTTACTGATTCTGATTGGGCAGGGAGTGCAAATGACATAAATAGTACTTCTGGTATATGTTTCAGTTTGGGCTCTACTATGATATTATGGGATAGAAGGAAACAAAACTCTGTTGCACTCAAGACTGCAGAAGCAGAGTATATTGCATCTTTTGATGCTTATACAGAAGTCGTATGGCTCCGTAAGCTAATTTATGGACTATTTGATCAGGTGTTAGATACGTCTGTGATATATTGTGATGATCAGAGTTATGTGAAGCTTTCAGAGAACCCTGAGTTCCATGACAGGTCGAAGCACATTGAGATCAAGTACTATTTTTTCCGTGATAAAGTCCAGAAGGGAGAAGTGATTCTCCAGTACATCTCCACTGATGAGAAAACAACTAATATTTTGACAGAGCCTCTGTCCAAGATAAATTTTGCATACTTGAGGGACAAGCTAAGACTTGTGGAGATTGCGACTTGTGGAGATTTCTCCCTTGACTGAGAGGGAGGAGATGACTTGGTTAGGAGGGAGTGTTGATATATGGCATCATGGATAGTCAGTGTGCTGGTGGACAGACATTCTCGAGGTGGAGAATGGTCCACGCAGAACAGATTGCGGGTGGACAGACATTCTCCTTGTGGAGAATGGTCCATGCAGAACAAATTGTTGTTGGACAGACATTCTCTTTGTGGAGGATGGTCCAGGTTGACAGATTGTTAGTGGACAGAGATTCTCCCTATGGAGAATGGTCCAGGTTGATAGATTGTTGATGTACCATGGACAACTATTCTCTTGGGGCATTGCCCAAACAAGTAGAATGGTCCAGGACAACTATTCTCCTGGGGCTTGGCCTGGACAGGTAGAATGGTCTGTCTCCCTAAGTTCACAGTAGTGACCAGAATGGGGAGATTCGTATAAGAGATACATTTTCCCTGAGTTCACAGTAGTGGCCAGAGGGGCGGAAATGGTCCAGGACAATCATTCTTCTAGGACCTATGTCTGGATTAGAAAAATGGCCCCTATAGCCCATTGTGAGGCTTTTAGTATCTGGGAGGACAATCATTCTTCTAGGACGTATGTTTGGATTAAAAGAATGGTCCTTGTAGCCCATTGTGTGGCTTTCAACATCTGGGAGGACAATCATTTTTCTAGGACGTATGTCCAGATTAGAAGAATGGTCCTTGTAGCCCATTGCAGGGCTTTCAACATCTGTTGGGACAATGATCAATCATTCTTCCTATGTCACAGGCCGTGACCGGGATAGGAAGAATGGTCCCTATATCACTCTGTTGAGTGAGTGACTTATGCGAGACACTCTGTTGAGTGCGCTGAGTCCAGCACATGGCTTATTCAACATCATTCCTGATTACTTAGATGGAGTATGGCCCCAAGAGATGATGCACACGTTGATATATTTTTTATGCCAGGATACTATCAGATGTTATTGATAGTGATGATGATGCTCGTGATCATGAGATAGCCTGTGTGGCTATGATAATGCTACCTGTAGAATGGTCTGCAAGACTATGTGATCCTTGTCCATACCATGTGAAATGGATGGATGTGTTTGAGACCAATATAGTTAATACCTCCCTAGATAGGAGGGAGTGTTGATATTATGGTAGATGTGGGAGGTATCAACCTCCATGTGTAACCTCTTGATAGATTAGAATATTCTGGAAGCTAGAGGAACCCTAGACAGGTGTGTGAGAACCTTAGAAGACAAGTTAACTCAATAAAATAAATAATATTGAAGTATTACCCTCCAGAAAGAGAAGTCAACCTAGATAGGTGACAAAGAGAACTATAAATAGAGGGTGCTTGAGTTCATTTGCACACACACACACTCACTCAAGATAAGTGGTGTGCAAGTCTAGAAGAAGTATTGCAACTGCAACGATTGCAGTTGGGTATTGGTCATGGTCTATGGTTTTGGGATTCTTTGCTTGGTGCACTATATTTGGAGAAAGGTGTGCTCTCTTGGTTATCTGTTGGGTCTAGTGCTGCTTCCAGAATCATTCTATTTGTCAAAGGTTAAGGTGCTCAGGGGTGGTTGCGTGCCTATGGTTGGGTGACAATATTGTGATATTGTCTATGGTGAAATGAGCACATTTAATATTTTAACATAGTGTTCCATGGGGATGCGTCCCCTAGGGTGGGGGTTGTGCACCACATTTCCCACGCAATCGGGACGGCGGGTCTCCTGGGGGGACGTTTTCCCACAACCTCTTTTTGGGGAGACGAGGGGAGATGCAGGGGGATGCGACTCCCCAAGGTGGGTGATGATTCTTCATGAAAGGAGGACTCCTAGGCATCCCCCCTTGAAAAGGGGGCCTTCTGGACGTCCCCCCCTGAAAGGGGGACTCCTGGGCAATGAGTTTAGATGGGATGAATTGTTGTTGTTGGGATTTTATCATTATTATTTTTCATTTTAAAATTTTATATTTTGTATTTTTTATATTATTTTGTGACGTCCCCTTGACCCCCAGCTCCCTAAAATCCCTAAAATTTGGGGCTACATCCACACGTCCCACTTGTGCGTCTCCCCGCACTCGCATCCCCCCGTCCCGAAATCTTGGTGAAACATCGGTTTTATATTATGGTTGTCTCTTCTTTGTTTGATGGATGCACCTTATTCTTGGTTATAATTTCATGGTTGTGATGGTGCATCTTGTATAAGAGCTCTCACTCATTCTTGCATAACCTAAAAATATGGTTTTGACTAACTATGGCACATCAGTGAATGGATTAATTGTGTCTTCCCCATCATATTCAAACTCTCTTTCTCTTTTCTCTTGACTCCATTGCCTAATTGGATGGACACCGGTCTTGGTAGTTCACCATCCATTTATTTCTAAAGAATATCATAAACTTCTTTTCTAGGTTTTCGCCCCTTGTGTTAGAAAAGAACCAACCTAAAGTGAGAGGAAGAGTTGTTGTGGTGACAATAAACAACCTTCCTAAGTGCCTTCAGTGTTGCACTTTCTTCAAGGATTTGGGAGGTAATAATGACCACTCGCTTGCAAAAGTCCTCCAATGAAATCTATAGAAACACTCTCCCATGGATTTGAAGGAATTGATAGTGGTTTGTGTTATCACATAGTTTGTAGCAAGGATAAGAGGCTAAATATAAATAGCCAAACTAGCGTAATTGGAACAAATCCCACCCAATGTCACCACAATGGGATGGTTCTTTCTTTTTAGGGAGGTAAGGCCCAGGGGAGACGTCCTCGATGACCTGGGGTTTTGAGAAGGCAAAGGATTATAGGATAAAGGTAAGTTTCCCCCCTCACAAGTCACCACCAAGCAGATAGTCCGGAAAACAAAGTGTTGTTGCAGCAAGGCTCTACCAACAAACCCTAGAAAAAATTGGCCCAAAGTGTAGAGGAACTAGGCTTTGGTCTGTCTCCTTCTTCTCAGCTTGAAAGTAGAATCGACTAGCAAAAAGAAGAGAGAATGAGAGTGTAGCTACAGTTAGGCTCTCTCCTTCTTCAAACAATGGCTGAAAAATCTCTTAATGGGGACATGAGACAAGGACCTACCATGTGTGCTTGTCACCTAGGGTTTATTCAAAAAATTATTACCATAAATGCAAGAGAAATAAAACTACAACCATTCATTCAAGAATTTTTGCAGAAAATCACTTACATATCACCAAGAAAATCATAGCAAACCCTAGTTGTAACACCTTCCACCAAGAGAAATGCCAAAATATGCCAAGGAAGTCTTCCTTCAACAAGTGCGCCTCACAATTTCAGCCAAATAGCCCAAGTCTAGCACAAATTTCAGACCTCGCTAATGAGTGAGTGAGAGATGATGAAAAAATGAAGGTGAAAATCCTTCATTTATACAGTACCATGACCTAATTTCACTTTTAGGTCATAAAAAGGTCGACGAGGCCAGTATATTACAAATCATATTGTTTCACATTAAAATGTCAAATTAAAACCCTAATCAAGCTAAAAAGAAACGTCAAGCCCCTCTAAGGGAGACATTAGCCCCTTTTAGGGCAAATGGAGCATCCTGGAGCAAAATGTTAGCCCTCCTTGGGCTTCTCCAACTTGCCACACGTGCTAATACTGCCCAGTCTTCCTCCCAAGACGTCCATAAGGTTGGATGATGTCATGGTCATCATGGTTGACGTCCTAGGCCTTTCAAGGCCAACGCCCCACTGAAAAAGGGCCAATCCCCCTAGGTCAAGCTCTGCCAGGGTGCCTCTGGTGGAACATCCTCCTCTTCTCCGGTGCAAAGCCCTTGATCCATCTCTGTCCTGTCTCTACCCTCTGATGGGGTCTCAACATCCATTTGATGGGCTCTTCAACCCGATGGAGGTCCGAACTAATCATCTCCCCATGTGTACCGGTCCAAATGGTACATGTCCGTCGAGCGTGGTCTTGCACATCAATAGCTACGCCCTCCATGGGCTCATCAGTCACAGGGATCATAGCAATGTCAATCACATCTCATCATCAATATTATTAAACATGTGCATAAAATCCCTAATACATCAGTCAAAATCTCAAAGACATTACACAAGCCTGCAATACACATTTGGAGAAAATGACAGGGCGTCCTATTGGGCTAGTGTCCCCTGGAAAATGAAATTTTTCGGAAGAGACCTCATCCAAGCCATGCAAGTGGGTGATGTGGTCAAGGGATGTCCAAGCAAGTGGGTGTAGTGAGGGCATAGGATGCAAAGCTTTACATGTGGGTGCCCTTGTAGAAGGCGAGCTGCACCTGTCCTGGATGCAAATCTTTCCAAGCCCATGCCTTTATTATTTCTTTTTATTCTTTTATTTTTATATTGTTTTTTTTCTTCAAGAGGCTAATCAGGGGACACTGCCCTGGCGTGGTGACCAGTGGTGACAGCATTACCCACAAGTACTTTTGCAGAAATGAGAAGGTTGGCTCGTGATGAGACCCCCTTTCCCTTGGCCATGCAACCAAGAGTCACTACCCTGGCGTGGTAACCGGCTGGTGGTAATGTCATATTGCTAGGTACCCATGGACCTAATAGGTTGGCTCGTGATGAGACCCCCTATCCTCTGACTAGGTCTTGTTTTATTATTTTTTACGGGTCCCTCTTGTTTCTTGCTGAGAAGCCTTTTATTAATTTCTCGGGAATCCCTGGGTGAAGCATCTCGAGGTTTCATTCTTAGGCTTTTATATTTTGCTAGATTGAGTTTACCTTCTGGGCCTTTAGCCCCTTCTTCCCACGAGGTAAGGTGCAATCCTGTAAATAGGTCAACCCATTTCCTGAACAAGTGGAATGGGATAGGTGAGCGGGAAGCAAGATGAAAAAGTGGTGCTGTGAAAGGAGCGGACGATGGCTTTTCAGAAATCCCCCCAGTGGCAAACCAAAACCTAAAGACTCAGGCTTACTAGGTCATCCTGTCAATCCCCCCAGACATGGTCAAGTGGGAAAGTGTAAGATCCAAGCGTTTGTTAGAAAAAAAAGGAATCAAATGCACGTGTTCAAGGGTTTTGATGATCAAAGGGACACATACCATGACACCCGGACTAATTACCTCATGGAGCAAGAACCATCTTTGACACAAGTCCAAGCCGATGGTGATGGACGTTGCTGCTGCTGACAAGATAAAGGTGCTGGAAGAAAGAAAAGGTGGGTCCTCCAGGGCCATGCCAAAGTCAATCCTGCTCTTGGTACTCCATGTCTAGGACTTGTGGGCCTCGAGACATGATCTCCTAGTTATCCCTAAAAGTGGGGGATAACATCTGGCTCCAACTCGGGGACATGTGCTCACCATAGAGCGCATGAGAACCTCAACATCTCTGGCATAACCTGTTTACTTGCTCAATCTCAACAGAAAACATTAGTAACCGATTGGGGTGGTAATGCCACCCCAGCAGATATATATATATATATATATATATATATATATAGACTGAAATAATACAATCATAAGTATGAATGTGAAAGCAAACTACTTACCTGTACTCACCTATTGGATGGATATTGAGTGTAGTCAAACAACTAGTGAAGCCAATCCAACAACGTCCAACGATACCTGCCTTTGTGGTTCATCATAAACCAAAATAGTGATAAGTCAAGCACAAAAATGTCATGGGTTAGAATATATATCATATCATCGGAGATCGCAGAGTCTAACTCATGGAGGCGGGTGGGAAGGATAAAACCATGCCAAGTCAACTTGAAAGAAAAGTACTCAATCCACTTCAGGAAAGGATCATGAAAAGTCCAGGGTTCAGAGCATTGACTCAAAAGGTCTACAAACTGGCTACCTAGGACATCCTCATGCTCTGAAGTCAAGCAAGGGATCGACAAAAATCTAGCAGACGACTGAAAAACTGTCAAGGGAAAGTTGAAAAACCGAGATAGCAGACTCAAACTTGTAGTATCCAACCAACCCTTGGACTGTAGGGTTTGTCGCAGAGGGAACTTAACGTTAGAAAAATAACTCTCAACCACTCCTCTAGAGACACAACAAGGTAGGGTAATTGGAGGTGGCCTAGGAAAATCGTCACAAGGATCCTTCATCAAGCAAAGAAGGTCCTTACTCCTATCAAGATCTGAGAACAACAGTGGTTGATGATCATCTTCATGGAGAGAGTCCAAGTGCTCAGAGGAGTGCTCATCAACACCGTCAAGGTAAGTTTGAAAACTATCAGGCAGGCAAGGTACTAGGTCTTCCTTGGGTGTTTGAAAAGTATGGGTAAAAACCTCATCTCTTTGTTGCCACTGGTCAAGAATAACATGTTGTGATAATCGCAAAGGAAACACTTGGAGACAACTCTCTATGTCATATATGGGATCCATATCATAATCAACTGCATCCCACCTACATCTCCCAACATGTATGAACTCATCAATGTTATCAGTTATGTCATTATCGGTATCATAACATGTAGGATTTGAAGCACTCCTGCTTATCTCCTCCTCATCTTCCCTATCACAAAGTAGAGCATCATCAAAAACTAGGGGAGGAGGGCAACTTACTGTTTCTTCTTGTGCAGGAGCTTCGAGGACTTAGGTGTTTTTAGCATGCGTTACAGTCTCATCCTCAGGAACTACCCCTTCATCTTCAATTGTGCGGCAAGGAATGTCTACTTCTTTCGGGGATTCCATTTCTCCTTCATTTTCTGAATCATGGGACAAGGTATTATTGGAAACCTGAAATGGAAAGCAACTAACCTCATCGTCCTTTTGTTGTGCAAGATAAAAGGGATTTTGGATGGCCTCATCAGAGGGAGGAGCACAAGTTGGTACTTCATCATCTTGCTTAGGTTTTTGCTCCTTAATTACGTCTTCATTCTGCTGGTCAAAAACTTGTTCCCTTCTTTCTTGGGGATCATCAGTAAAGGTTTCAAAGGAAACTAGTTTTATCAAGCTGAGAGTGTCCATGGTACGGTCATTGGTTTTGGACAATGAGATATTTACCTTGATTCGAGTGGCCATGTTGTGAGCTTCTGTAAGTGTTTTTGGACCCTTTTTATTTAGGAGGAAGCTTAAATGCCCTAGAAGTCCATTGGTATAGAGATACATGAGGTACTTGCCTTTAAGACGATGGATTTCAAGAATCTGGTATAGCAACCTCTGAAACCTAACCCCGAAATCTCTGACAGTCTCATCCTCTATTTTTTTTATGCATTCAAGCCCTTTTAGTAATGATTGGATATCTTCCAATTTCAAAACCCCCCTCATAAGAAAGATTTCTTCAAACTGGTCCATAGATGTGATGCTGGCAGCTGGAAGATTATCATACTATCTTCTAGCCTGTCCATGCAGAGTGGCAGAGAAGAGTTCCATTACCAAGTCTTCAGCGTCATCACCGACAGGGAGGTGCTGAAAGAAAGCCCAGAAATTACTCATGTGATAATCAAGTCTTTCTCCATCGATGCCAGCGAATCTAGGGAGCCATTTTTTATACCAGGGGGGAATTTGTCTAGGATATCCCGGGATTTTACTCATGTCTAAAGGTTTGTAGTTCCCCGGATCCCATTGTGAAGTCATGGTTGGCTTCGTCATTAGTGGAGTCGCCTGATAGTTTTCTTGAAACTATCAAAAGATAAGGGAAAACACCCAAAGTGGAGTCGCCAGGTAAGCTTGTAAGATAAGGTTTCTGAGGCAAGGCTTACCGAAAGTGTCGTCTTGAGGAGAATTGACTCAGTGTTCCCCGACAACGACGCCAAAATGTTATTGCACAGTTTGTAGCAAGGATAAGAGGCTAAAGATGAAGAGCCAAATTGGCATAACTGGAACCAATCCTACCCAATGTCACCACAATGGGATGGTTCTTTCTCTTTGGGGAGGTAAGGCCTAGGGGAGACGTCCCCGGTGACCTGGGGTTTTGAGAAGGCAAAAGATTATATGATAAAGGTAAGTTTCCCCCCTCACAAGTCACCACCGAGCAGATAGGCCGGCTAAACAACCAATAATAAAGTATAACCAAAGAAAAAGAGATACACCTGCCTGAGACAAAGCAACAAGAAAACTTGATATATGCAAGATGCTCACTTGGTTAGTACTTCATGTAAATCAATGACTATCTGATACATATATAAGCAATTGAAAAGTAAATATTGACGAAGTCAATTTTTATGAAATAACATTGATAATAAATGTCACTTCTTCAATAAATGCTGAGAAAACGTGGCATCCAATGTAACAATCAACACTTCATTCAAGTATTTCCCTTAAATCAACCATTCAATTGGTCAAAGGTGAAACATTAGCTGCACAATGATGTTTATAACAAAAGATGACGACAACAGTTGGTTAGTTAGGTTAGTTCCTAAGCTAGGGTTAGTAGTTAGGGTTTGATTCAAAGTTTTGAGAGTTGTTGTGATCAAGTTCACTTCAAACAAGAGGTCTTTAGATCAGTGCCTTAGGGTTAACAGAGTCAAAAGTGAAGGACGCAAGAGCTAAAGGATCAATAGATAGTATGACCAAGGACTAGAAGGAGGAGCTTTAAGGTGTTGCTAAAGAAAGTCTTCAAAGTCAAAACCCTAGGGAAGAGAGGCTCACCTTGGTGTAGGGGAACTAGGGCTCGGTGCTCTCTCCTCCTTCCTTAACTCAATGGCAATGACGACTAGCTGAAGAAATAGCATAGAACTGAGACAAGAGGGTTTGGAAAACAAAGTGTTGCTGCAGCAAGGCTCTACCAACAAACCCTAGAAAAAATCGACGCAAAGTGTAGAGGAACTAGGCTTTGGTGCGTCTCCTTCTTCCCAACCTGAAAGTAGAAATGACTAGAAAAAAGAAGAGAGAATGAGAGTGTAGCTATGGGTAGGCTCTCTCCTTCAAACAATGGCTAAAAAATATCTTATGGGGACATGAGACAAGGACCTACCATGTGCGCTTTTCACCTAGGGTTTATTCAACAAATTATTACCATAAATGCAAGAGAAATAAAACTACAACCATTCATTCAAGAAGTGTTGCAGAAAATCACTTACATATCACCAAGAAAATCATAGAAAACCCTAGTTGTAACACCTTCCACCAAGAGAAATGCCAAAATATGCCAAGGAAGTCTTCCTTCAACAAGTGCGCCTCACAATTTCAGCCAAATAGCCCAAGTCTAGCACAAATTTCAGACCTCACTAATGAGTGAGTGAGAGATGATGAAAAAATGAAGGTGAAAATCCTTCATTTATACAGTACCATGACCTAATTTCACTTTTAGGTCATAAAAAGGCCGACGAGGCCAAAATATTAAAAATCAAATTGTTTCACATTAAAATGTCAAATTAAAACCCTAATCAAGCTAAAAAGAGACGTCAAGCCCCTCTAAGGGAGACATTAGCCCCTTTTAGGGAAAATGGAGCATTCTGGATCAAAACGTTAGCCCTCCTTGGGCTTCTCCAACCTACCACACGTGCCAATACTGCCCAGTCTACCTCCCAAGACGTCCATAAGGCTGGATGATGTCATGGTCATCATGGGTGACGTCCTAGGCCTTTCAAGGCCAACGTCCTGTTATCGCTCAGTTTGTAGTTTAGGTCAAGTAACTGAAAGGTAAGGGTCAAACTGGCGTAACAGGAGCTTCCCCACCCATTGTCACCTCGATGGGGGGCTCTTTTTGTTTAGGGTGGCTAAACCCAAGGGAGACGTCCTTGGCAAGCTGGGGTTTTGAAAGGTAAAAGCTTAAGGATTAAGGCAAGTTTTCCCTTCACAGATTACCGCCAAGAAGATAGTCAGATAAAGAAGAACCACAGAAGAGGCACCTGCTTGCGAGATAAGACAACAATGATACTAGTACATGCAACAGTGGTTAATACTTCATTAATAAATGACTATCAATATTTAATGTACATGAGCATAAATAGCAGTAAATATTGACGAAGTCAATGTTTGCAATAATGGCAATGGCGAATTAAAGTCACTTGTCAATAAATACCAGAATGATATAGAATCCAATGAAAATGATCAATCCTTAAATTAACTCAATGCATTAAATATCATCAAATGCTCATATACATGCAACTGCTGCGTCAAGTATACTAGAGGTGACGTCAGCTTTCTTCTAGGGTTAGTATAACAGACAAAGAGGTCAACGTTTTGCACATAAGCCAATGAAATTTATCAATACATCAATGTCTATCATTAGATGACCAAGCCACAGTATTTTCTATCAACCCAAAGCTTAATAAAGGCATGACATCATCATTTTTTGCTAGGTTAGTAGACGTTAGGGTTAGTTAGGGTTTCGAATTTGAGAGTTTTGAAAGATTGTTTTGGCTCAACAAGCTCAACGTTGGAGAGAAAGACCAGTGCCTTAGGGTATTATGGAGTCAAAAGCAAAGGCAAGATCTCGGGAGAATCAAAATCTAAAGACTAGAGAGTTAGGTTCTATGGTGTTGGAATGGCAGGGCCCTAGAATCAAAACCCTAAGGGAAGGAGGCTCATTCCGGTGTTGCTTAAGCAAGGCCTCATGCTCCTTCCTCTTTCTTTAAATATTCTTGGCAAAACGGCTAGCTTTAAAACACAAATCTAGGGGAGAAAGGTGTTGCAAGAGCAAGGCCCTTCAAAACCCTAAAAAATCTAAAACCCTAGGTGTAGAATCAACTAGGCCTAGGACGTCTCCTTTGTTCAATCTATATCTCAAAGCTAACTCAGAAAAAGGATGATTAGTGTAGCAATGGCTAGGCTATATCTCCCTTAATCAATGGCTAAAACAAGTTTCTCTAGCATGGGGACATATAGCAAGGACCTACTTGTGTGCTTGCTACCTAGGGTTTCAAGATTAAACAATATAATAGCAATACAATAACAAATGTAAGAGATTTAACCTACAACCATTCATTCAAGAAGTTTTGCATGAAAAATACACTTACAAATCATGAAGAATGCTCATCAAACCCTAGTTGTAAACCTTCCAATGAGAGAAACACCATAAAAATGCCAAGAATAATCCTCACAAGAGTTGCGCCTCACTTCCAAGAGCCAAAATACCAAGACAAAAGACTAAAGTAGATCTCTCCCAAGAGAGTGAGTTCTGTTATGATTAAAATGAGAGGCAACGTCCTCTATTTATACCAATCTTATGACCTTTAGTTTAAAAATAGGTCATTAAAACAGCCAACAAGGCTGACCTTTAAAATTTACATTGTTTTTACATTAAATGCTAAAAAATGTCATAATATGAGCTAAAAGGGGGACGTCAAGCCCTTCTAAGGGAGACGTTTTCCCTTTTTGGGCAAGCTTAGCATCCAGGAAGCAAAACGTTGGCCCTTCTAGGGCTCCTCTAAGCTGCCACACGTGCCAAATGACCCCAGCACATTGCCACACACTCCAGACAACGTCCAACTGCCTCAGGTGACGTCCTGTCCATCAAAAGCAAACGCCCTATCTATAGTGGGTGATCCCCCCTAGGCCGGGCTCTGCCACAGTGTCCTGGTGGAACGCCCTTCTGTCTTCTTGTGCAAAGGCTCATCACAACGATGTCCTATCTCTGCCATCCCAACAACCATCTGATGGGCTCTTCAGCCCCATGGAGGTCCGAGCTAATCATATCCCCATGTGTATCGGTCCATTGGTACCTGTCCGTCGGGCATGGTCCTGCACATCAAAAACTACGCCCTCCATGGGCTCATCAATCCTCGGGATCATAGCAATGTCAATCATATTTCATCATTAAATTTATTAGATAAATGCATGAAATCCCTAGCATATCATCTAAGAGCTCAAAGACATTACACATATCTACTATACAAAGTTTGAAGAAAACAACAGAATAACCTATTGGGCTAATATCCACAAGAAAAGGAAAGTTTCCACAGAGGATCATTTAAGCCATGTATACAAAGTGGTATGGTCTAGGGATGTCCAGTCATAGTAAGACTAGGGGTAGGTGTTGTCTGTGGGTGCCTTTGTAGGAGGCGAGCTGTACCCGTCATGGATGCACTTTTTCCAAGCCCCTTTTATTTGCCTTTATTTTTATTTATTGCTTTTCTTTCTTTTTTATTTCAAGGTCTGACTAGAGGACACTGCCTTGGCGTGGTGACCAGAGCTGACAGTGTTACCCATTGGTATTTTCGCAGAAATGATAAGTCTGGCTCGTGATGAGACCCCCTTTCCCTTGGCCATGCAACCAAAGGTCACTGCCCTGGCGTTGTGACCAGATGATGGAAATGTCATACTGCTAGATACCTATGAACATAATGGGCCGACTCGTGATGAGACCTCCCATCCTCTTGGTTAGGTCTTGTTTTATTATTTTTTCTTAGGGTCCCTTTTGTTTCTTATTGAGAGGCCTTTTATTTCCTTCTAGGGGATCCCTCGGCGAAGCATCTCTAGGTTTCATTTCCTATGGATTTTATCTTTTACCAGCTACTTTTACCCCCTGGGCCTTTAGCCCCTTCTTCCCACAAGACAAAGTGTAACCCTCAAAAGGTCATCCTAATGGCCAGACTAGGGGAATGGGATGGATGAATGAGAGATAAGATGTAAAATGATAGAATGGTGGGAGCAGACGATGGCTCTGCAAATCCCCCCTGGTGGCTAACCAAAACCCATGAATACAAGCTCACTAAGTCACCCCGTCAATCACCCCAACAATGGTCAAGTGGATTAGTGTAAGATCCAAGCAGTTATCAGAAATGAAAGGAACCTAATGCATATATAAGAAGGTTATAATGATCAAACATGACACATACCATGATACCTTGGACCAATTACCTCATGGAGCAAGAGTCTTCTCTGATGCAAGTCCAAGCCGATGGTGATGGATGTTGTTGTTGCTGACAGGACAAGTCTGGCGAAGAAAAATAAGGATGGGCCCTCCAGGGCCATGCTCAGGTCAATCCTGCTCTCAGTACTCCATGTCTAGGACCTGTGGGCCTCGAGACATGATCTCCTAGTTATCCCTAGATATCGGGGATAACATCTGGCTCCAACTCGGGGACATGTGCT
>ML791573.1:564429-579314 GCA_009831015.1 Picea engelmannii | reverse complement strand
CCCTTTTATTTGCCTTTATTTTTATTTATTGCTTTTCTTTCTTTTTTACTTCAAGGTCTGACCAGAGGACACTGCCTTGGCGTGGTGACCAGAGCTGACAATGTTACCCACTGGTATTTTCGCAGAAATGATAAGGCTGGCTCATGATGAGACCCCCTTTCCTTTGGCCATGCAACCAAAGGTCACTTCCCTGGCGTGGTGACCAAATGATGGCAATGTCATACTGCTAGATACCTATGAACATAATGGGCCGGCTCGTGATGAGACCTCCCATCCTCTTGGTTAGGTCTTGTTTTATTATTTTTTCTTAGGGTCCCTTTTGTTTCTTATCGAGAGGCCTTTTATTTCCCTCTCGGGGATCCCTGGGCAGAGCATCTCTAGGTTTCATTTCCTATGGCTTTTATCTTTTACCAGCTGCTTTTACCCCTGCGGCTTTAGCCCCTTCTTCCCACAAGACAAAGTGTAACCCTCAAAAGGTCATCCTAATGGTCGGACTAGGGGAATGGGATGGATGAATGGGAGATAAGATGTAAAATGATAGAATGGTGGGAGCAGACGATGGCTCTGCAAATCTCCCTTGGTGGCTAACCAAAACCCATGAATACAAGCTCACTAGGTCACCACGTCAATCACCCCAACAATGGTCAAGTGGATTAGTGTAAGATCCAAGCAGTTATCAGAAATGAAAGGAACCTTATGCATATATAAGAAGGTTATAATGATCAAACATGACACATACCATGATACCTTGGACCAATTACCTCATGGAGCAAGAGTCTTCTCCGATGCAAGTCCAAGCTGATGGTGATGGATGCTGTTGCTGCTGACAGGACAAGTCTGGCGAAGAAAAAGAATGATGGTCCCTCCAGGGCCATGCTCAGGTCAATCCTGCTCTCGGTACTCCATGTCTAGGACTTGTGGGCCTCGAGACATGATCTCCTAGTTATCCCTAGATATCGGGGATAACACGTCCCACTGAAAAAGGGCGAATCCCCCTAGGTCAAGCTTTGCCAGGGTGCCTCTAGTGGAACGTTCTCCTCTTCTTCGGTGCAAAGCCCCTGATCCATCTCTATCCTGTCTCTACCCCCTGATGGGGTCTCAACATCCATTTGATGGGCTCTTCGGCCCCATGGAGGTCCGAACTGATCATCTCCCCATGTGTACCGGTCCAAATGGTACATGTCTGTCGAGAATGGTCCTGCACATCAACAGCTACGCCCTCCATGGGCTCATCAATCACAGGGATCATAGCAATGTCAATCACATCTCATCATCAATATTATTAAACATGTGCATAAAATCCCTAATACATCAGTCAAAATCTCAAAGACATTACACAAGCCTCATCCAAGCCATGCAAGTGAGTGATGTGGTTAAGTGATGTCCAAGCAAGTGGCTATAGTGAGGGCAGAGGATTCAAAGCTTTACCTGTGGGTTCCTTTGTAGAAGGCGAGTTGCACCTGTCCTGGATGCAAATCTTTCCAAGCCCATGCCTTTATTCTTTTATTTTTATATTGCTTTTTTTCTTCAAGAGGCTAATCAGTGGACACTGCCCTGGCATGGCGACAACGTTACCCACAAGTAATTTTACAGAAATGAAAAGGTTGTCTTGTGATGAGATCCCCTTTCCCTTGGCCATACAACCAAGAGTCACTACCCTGGCGTGGTAACCAGCTGGTGGTAATGTCATATTGCTAGGTACCCATGGACCTAATAGGTTGGCTCATGATGAGACCCCCTATCCTCTGACTAGGTCTTGTTTTATTATTTTTTATGGGTCCCTGTTGTTTCTTGCCGAGAAGCCTTTTATTGCTTTCTTGGGGATCCTTGGGCGAAGCATCTCAATGTTTCATTCTTAGGCTTTTATCTTTTCCCAGCTTGCTTTTACCTTCTAGGCCTTTAGCCCCTTCTTCCCACGAGGTAAGGTGCAATCCTGTAAATAGGTCAACCCATTGCCCGGACAAGTAGAATGGGATAGGTGAGCGGGAAGCAAGATTAAAAATTTGTGCTGTGAAAGGAGCAGACGATGGATTTTTCAGAAATCTCCCCAGTGGCAAACCAAAACCTAAGGACTCAGGCTTACTAGGTCATCCTGTCAATCCCCCTAGACATGGTCAAGTGGGCAAGTGTAAGATCCAAGTGTTTGTTAGATACAAAAGTAATCAAATGCACGTATTCAAGGGTTTTGATGATCAAAGTGACACATACCATGATGCCCGGACTAATTACCTCATGGAGCAAGAACCATCTCTGACACAAGACTAAGTCGATGGTGATGGATGTTGTTGTTGCTGACAAGATAAAGGCGCTGGAAGAAAGAAAAGGTGGGCCCTCCAGGGCCATCCCAAAGTCAATCCTGCTCTCGGTACTCCATGTCTAGGACCTGTGGGCCTCGAGACATGATCTCCTAGTTATCCTAAAAGTGGGGGATAACAGTTTGTACATGGATTACTTGTGCATTTACTTGGCTTACATCTGCTACACAATATGCACCCTCTTACATAATTTTTCGACATATATTTCCATGCTTGGTGTATGTGCTTCTCTTATGAGATGAATTCAATCTCCTCCTATAGGTGTGCAAATTTGTCCCAACTTTTAGAGAAGTTCATTCTCGACATAAAAATAAGCTCCTTCATATTTGTCATAATTTTTGTGTCTTGATGCTTGTTGATATAAAGATAAAAAATCCACATCATTTAATTATTTTTCTTTGTACTCTTTGTTGTCACTGCTTAATCCACACCTCGGGTAATGTGAAAGAAATCTTCAATTCACTGGGTGCGGCTTTCGGGGAAAATCTTGAGTCGAGTCACTGTCACCTAACACTTGACTCCTCCGTCTAGGCTAACTCCTAGCGAATCCAAGGGGGGTAGTCCCCAATAAAATAATCTAAGGTTGAATAAGCTAAATACAACAAATCTAGGAGTTAATAAATGAAGCAAAGCAAATAACTTTAGTCTTGCAGCCTAAGTCACCTAACACGAAAACACGGGACACGGGAATACGAGTATTCGATATGAACACAACGACCCTAGAAATCAGGGCACCAGGGACACGTTATATATATATATATATATATAATTTTAATATATATAAGTTAAAAATTACTGAAATAGACAAAATGTTGATAGATCATAGTAGATATTGATCAGTGATACATCATGAAATCGGAAAAAGATACATCATACAAATCAACCGATGGCTGAAATGATGAAATCTGACTTCCTCCATGGGCATATAAATTAATGAAACAACTAAAAGACAAGAAAAAAACCCTTTTTAACCTCTCGCGACCTACTTTACGAAGAACACGTGTCATAAAGTCATGACACGTCCTTAGAATGGTGTCTGACACGGTTTTATGACGCGTCCTTACCTCATGACATGGGTTGAAGTGGTGTCCGACACGTACCATAGTGTGTCATCACAATGACACCGCGGATACAGACACTTGGCCCATAAGGGACGTATTAGGTGACTTAGCTCGCAACATATCTTGACACATCAAATGAGAATGCTAATAAGCAAATGAGATAAGATAGAAACGATGAAATACTTCAAAAGATGAAATGATATTGTGAAGACTAGTGCCAAATATGTAGCTGCAAGATAAAAGTTGTGAACTGCTCTTAGTAAATTTAGTTAGTTAAGTGGTTTCACTTGGACTGCACTTAAGTTAATTGAGTGAGATGGATAGATATGAGCTTATCCACTCACGATTACAAGAATTGTAAGCTTGAGAAAAAAGAAAAATATTGTCTAATTACCAAAGCTAATCTATCATTTGTCACTTTTTTATGTCATTACTCAAGTGGATACAAGTGAAACTACACGGACTTCCAACAGGGGGAGAACTAATCTCAACGAGTAGCCCCTTGAACTCACATGCAATCAACAAGTATTGATCCCGGTATTGAGTAAAAATACAAGTTTCTTAATTAAACTACTCTGCACTATTCAAGATCTATTCTGGTATGTCGAGATCGTGTCGGACTTTGTAGGGCATAGAGCATACTAGTATCTTGACGGGGAAGGTTTGTTACTTTGCCCAAAAGAAAAATAACTTGAAATAACTGAAAAATGAAAACTAAGAAAGTAATTTAAAAGCGGAAAGGAAATGTTTTGTAGATTATCTTGGTTTATTTTAGTTTAGTTTTATCTTGCTTAATTAGAGAAAATTAGACAAAAGAAGAAAAGACAAAAAAAGACACAATCTCCCGGGGTAGAGAGGATGAGAGGGCTAGTGAGTTATCCCATTTAGCTCCTTCAAGTTACAATGTAATGTTCTCAAGCCAATTTTTGCTTGCAAACATTGGTTGTTTAACTGTTATTTGTTGTCTTGTGTGTTTGTAGGTTTACTTAGTGAAGTTGCGCATTAGGGTTTGTGGCATGAAGATATAGATCTGAACATATAGCAATAGGAAAATGACAAGATACAACAAGAAACTCCAATATAGAACCAATAATGTCAGATCTGACCTTTATTTAGATAATAGAGAGATCATGATACAATAGATATGCAGATCTGTAGAATACCATAATAATATCCAAGCTGGAATAATAGCGACTACCATAAGATCCAAAACTGAAGATAATAGCCTTCAAAGACCTCCAATGAATTGACGAAAGTACAAGATTGGTTTTTTTCCCTCCAAGATGTTGGATCCAATCCTCCAAGTTGAGTTGTGCCCTCCTGGATAGTTGCAGATGCCCGATATTTCAGCCTCCCTCCTAGAGACCCCCAAATGCTACCTGTTATCGCACAATTTGTACTTGCCCCAAAATCCCAAGGCAAGTGGGTATAGAATTGGCGTAAATGGGAATAACCTATCACTGTCACCTTAATAGGAGATCCCTTTCTATTTAGGAGTGTGTTTAAGCTACCCCATGGGAGATGTCCCTAGTGACTTAGGGGGTTTGAGAAGGCTAAGGCAAATAGTCACAAGGAAATCTTTTCCCTCTCACAGATCACTCTAATCAGAGGTTTCTTTTATGTCTTAAGGATGCAGCAAATGAAAAAGTATTGTGTACTTGCCTAGAACAAGACAACAAGGCAAACATGGCACTTTCCAGGTACCAGATGATTTTAGTACTTCATAAGACAATAAACCTTCGTAAAATAAGTTAGTTGATTGTGAATTTGCAGTTATGCATCAATTTATAACAAAAATTAATATCTTACAACAGCCACAAGATTCAAGCCTCGAAATTGCTTGAAAAAGACAATAAAAAGTGACTTTAACTAGGCAAATTTATAGCAAATTGTCACAAGCAAAATTGGCAATGATAGACTAGATTTTAATGGCACTTTTGCAGAGATTCTGCTGCAGTTGTATGGTTGTAGCTATCTTTTGTAACAAGAAGTTTAAATGGTCAAAAATGCAAGAAAACCATACACAAACTAGCACTTACCTAGTAGATTCATTGGCAATTATCACAATTAAATTTTGATTGGTTCTAGTATGAGTTATGCAGGTAAATGTGCCAAATTAATGCAAGTTTATATGGTTGTAGCAATGTTTTTCTACAACAGAAAGTTAGCTTAGGAATTAGTCTACTAGGGTTAGAAAAAGTTAGTAAAGGGTTCAAAGATAAGAGATTAAGTGTTTGTTTGCTCTATCACCACTTGTAAGAGGCAGTCTAGTTCCATTCTAGGGTTAATGGAGTCACTAATGGCATCAACAAATTCTTAAATGAAATGTAGCAAATGATAATAATATGTTAAGGGATGGAGAGGACATAAGAGGCGTTGGTATCCCAAGGCCTCAAAAATCCTTTTCCAAGAGAAAATTGCAAGAAAGTAATAAGGGTTAGGCCCTAGCGATTTTCTCTTTCCTTGAACAAAATGTAATAAATTATGTAATTGGAAAAGGAAGTAAGGTTACTAGAGTGCTACAATGGTAGGGCTCTAGTATGTACTTCAAAGTTCAAATTGGGTGCCTTTCAAGATATTTTAACATATGGAGGATTATAGGGAAAAAGATGATAACACATGTCATTCCCCTAGGGTTTCAAGCTATGTCGCAGGAAACGCCCCCCCCCCCTTTGTTTCGGAGCCCGAAATGGTACGGTACGCCAAAATGGGTACGGTACAGCCCCGAAACACCGTCGGTCGTACTGTACGATGTTTCTCGAAAGGGAAACGTCGTACTGTACGACCGGCGACATTTCGAGGCCATACCGCGTCCATACGGCCGGGTTTCTGCGGCTTTCAAAGAAGAATTAGGAAAATAAAGGGGCCGTGGGCCCCCCAAACTTCCAGTTAGTGTTAGTTAATGCCTTTTTGGCCTTCTCTAATTAGAATGAAGATGATTTTATGTGATTTTGCTTTAATTAAAAAAATAAACTTCTAGATGCAAACCAAAACCCTAAATCTCCGTCATTTGCTATAAGAAACCACTTGCTTCACTCATTCCTCACACTTTCATTAGCAAGAGGAGCTTCCTACAACAACAAGAAGGAGATTGTGTGTGGTTTTAGTGAGAAAATTTCTTCTCTATTTGGTGAGTAGATTTATTTTATGTTTGCTTAGCAAGTTAGCAGTTTTTTTTTTCTCTTGGTTTCATAGCAATCTCTCTCTTTCTCTCTTAATTTATGATAAGCCTTCGAGTGATTGGTGATTAAATGGTTGATGAATTTTATGTTTAGCTTGTTGTTGTTATAAATTGTTAGCTACAATCATTAGGTCTACTTCTTTCTGCTGTTATCTTTCATTTATCTCACAATTTAACCATTGAAAAGTTTGTTTAAGTATTGGATCTGAAAATGCTTGTCAAGAGTTTTATTTTGAGCTATTCATATGCTGATTTTTATGGTTAAATATTGTTGTTGTTACAATTTACTTGCTGCTGATAATACTTATGTTTCATTAGTTTTCAATGTTCATTAGTTTTTTGCTGATAAAAATTAGTTTTCATTAGTCTTCATGGTTAGATTGGTTGTTACAACAACCAATCTAACCATGAAAACTAATTTTCTGTTTTGTTTGGTGAACAAAGTTTTCATTTTCTTTTTTTCTTGCAGCATTCATGGCTTCTCAATGTGCTGTTTCATCTAATCCTAGAGCTACCGAAGTAAGCAGGCAGCAGGAGTATTATCCTCTTTGGAGGCATGTTACCAAGGTCAAGGCTATGGGTGCCGGTGGAGGTTCATGGGAATGGAACTACAATTTATGCAAGAAGGATAAGAACTTCAAGGGCTCTTACACAAGAGTCAAGGCTCACATTTTGCATGAAGGGAAGGGTGTTGAAGGTTGTCGTCATACCCTTGATCTGCAGGTGAGGGATAGATTCCAAAAAGAGCATGATGATGCTTAAAAAGTGAAGGATAATAGAGAAAAGATTTCTATGCATGGCAGTAGCAAGCCTCCTCCTCATTCCTTGGGTGTTAGCAATGAGCCAAGGATTGTTCACGAAGCAAGGAAGAGGAGGGCGATAGAGGTAGAAAACGAGATAGCCAAAGGCCCTGGAGGACGAGCTACAGCTTCAGAAAGTAGATTGATGAAGATGTTCAACAACACAAAGAGAGAAGAAACAGAGTCAAGAGTGGAAAGGGCCATATTTTCATGTGGCAGCCCAGCCCATTTAATGTGGTTCCGTCCCCCTATTGGAAGGATATGGTGAAGGAAATTAACGAGGCTCCTCAAGGTTTCAAGGGGCCAAACTATGAAAAACTCAGAACAGTGTTGCTGCAAAAAGAGAGGTTATTGATTCATGATATTCTCAAACTAGTTCGCAGCTCATGGACCAGCTCAGGGGTTTCCATTGTCTCTGATGGTTGGACTGATACAAAGCAGAGGCCCTTAATCAATGTTATTGCATCATCACCAAAAGGAGCGATGTTCTTGAGAGCAGAAGATTGTTCTGGCGAGGTAAAAGACAACAAATTCATTGCCGATATTTTAATTTCTGTGATTGAACAAGTAGGGCCAGAAAATGTGGTGCAAGTTATCGTAGATAATGCACCCATTTGCAAAGATGCAGGGTTGATTGTTGAGAGTAGATATAATCATATTTTTTGGACTCCTTACATTGTCCATAATTTAAATCTCATTTTAGAAGAGATTGAGGCAAAAACTGAATGGATTAAGGAGCTCATAGGGCAAGCTAGGGAGATCATTAAATTCATCACCAACCACCACCAGTCTCAGGGAATGTATTGAGAATACTCCAAATTGGAGTTGCTCAAAGTTGCTGAGACAAGATATGCCTCAAACTTCATCATGTTGCGCCGCATTGTTGAGGTCAAAAGTGCATTGATGAGTATGGTGGTGGGTGTGACTTGGGCTGAGTGGAGACAGTCAGATTCAGAGAGAGGCAATATGGTGCGGAGGGTGTTGATTGATGAGGATTGGTGGAGCAAGGTAGAATTCTTGCTCAAGTTTACTTCACCGGCATTTGAGCTTCTCCGAGATGCAGACACAGACAAACCATTCTTGGGAGAGATTTATGATGGCATGGATACCATGGTTGAGAAAACCGTGGAAATTATTACACATGAGGCTCCCACTCTGTTTTTTGTCGAGGTTGACTTTGTTGAGCATGTGAGGTCCATCATTGTTACTAGGTGGAATGGATTTAACACTCCATTGCACACTTTGGCACATGCTCTAAATCCCAAATTTTATGATGAGGATTTCATTGCTCTAAGCAATGGGAAGAGGAAGGCCCCACATAAGGACAAGGAGGTGGCCACAGGAGTGAAAAAAGCCTTCCAGAGGTTGTTTCCATCTTCTCAACAAACAGATGTGAGGGAGGAATTTTCTTGTTTTGCTGCTGGATTAGAGGATTTTGCAGACATGTCAGCTTTGGAGGAGAGAAGAACCATGGACCCGATTAAATGGTGGACTTGTCATGGGGAAAATGGTGTATATTTGCAAAGCCTTGCCACTCGTACTCTATCACAAGTGGCAAGCTCTTCATCAACATAAAGGAATTGGAGCACCTATGGTTTCATTCATTCAGTGAAGCGCAACAGGTTGGGATTGCAGAAGGCTGAGGATCTTGTATATGTGCATTCAAACCTTCGCCTTGTGTCTCGTAAGGGTGAAGAATATACAAGTGGACCTCATAAAGAGTGGGATGTGGATGCAGAAAACCCTGACTTAGAGATCTCTTTTTCTGATCTTGATATTGATGATGATGCAAGTGGAAGTGGAATTCAAGTTGCCTCTTCTTCCCATCGAGGCTCTAGTTCTGTTGAACATGCATCTTGTTCTATTTTTTATGATGAGGATGAGGATCAGTATGATTATTGATATGTAATTGTAGTTGCCTTTAGCTCATGTTTTTTTTCATTTTCAGCACATACAACCTCATTTATAAATGTTGATTTTGGATGTAAAGCCTCATCTATAAAGGCTAATTTTGGATTTTGCTACTTGCATCATGTAATGAATGATATTCATCATCTATGGGAGTTAATATGGACATGGTTTTCCTTCTAAAATGTCATTTATGTGTATCATTATGTTTTTCTTGCAATATAATGCTTTATTTTTTTTAAAACTATATATATATATATATATTAATTTTTTTATATACGACGTTTCCCCCGACGTTTCCATTTTTTGAGGGCCTGTTTCGTATCGTGCCTGTTTCAGAAACTTCATATCGTTTCCCCGTTTCATGCAACTTAGGTTTCAAGCTACCAATTTCATAATCTTAGACATGAAACAAGTAAAAAATAACCATAGCATTCATTCACAATAAAGAAATGCAGAATTTCTACTTACTGCACCAAGAATAATCTAGAAAATCAGCCTAGTTGAAGATCCTCTACAAGAAAATAGCCCAAAAGCACCAAAATTTTCCTCCAAGAAGTGCGCATCACTAGTTTCAACCAATAACCCTTAAAGAAGGCTGAATTTTATACTTCACACTCGTGTGAGTGAAATATGATGAAAAATATAAGATATTTTTCCCTTGTTTATACAATACAAGTGACCTTTAATTACATTTTAGGTCAAAAAAGGCCGACATGGTCAGTTTACATCAAAAATCCTATTTTACATAAAATTGAGAATTAAAACCCTAATTTTATCTTTTAGGGCTGACATCATGCCCCTCCCAGGGTGACGTTGGGCCCCTTCTTGGAACGCTAGGCGTCCAGAGTGAAACGTTAGGGCTCAAAACCCCTCAGAAACTGTCACACGTGCCAACCAAGTCGTCCTCGTTCCTAAAACCCCAACTAGATGACGTCAAGGCTCGGAATGATGACGTTAGGGGCCTTCAAGGGCCAACGTCATGGTGGGAGGGAAAGACCCCCCTGGGTCCAGGCCTGCCAAAGTGCCTCTGGTGGAACGTCCTGCCTTTTCTCTGGTGCAAGCCTCTGGTATCCCTCTGCCCCTGGCTTTGTCTCAACATCCATCTGGTGGGATTTTAGGCCCATGGAGGTCCGAGATAATCATATCCACATATGTACCTGTCCGTTGGGCATGGTCCTGCAACAACAAGAAGTATGCTCTACATGGGCTCATAAGTCACAGGGATCATAGCAATGCCAATCACATCTAATAATGAAGTTACCCAAACATGTGCATCAAACCCCCTTTACCCAGACAAATGCTCAAGGAAGTTGTGCTATTTAATAGGCCAGGTTTGGAGAGAGTCTCAAGATGTCCTATTGGGCTAATCCTCCTCAGGTGTGGGGTGTTTCCAGGTGAAGACCAATCTAGGTCATGTAAATACATGAGATGGTGTAGAGGATGTTTGGGCAAGGGGTGCAGCGATAACAGGGAAATGTAGGTCTTACCTGTGGGTGCCTCTGTAGAGGGTGAGTTGTACCTTGTCATGGATGCAATTGTTTCCTAGCCCATTCAATGCCTTTTTACTCTTTGTCTTATTGTTTCTTCTTTCAAGAGAATAGTTGGACGACACTGCCTTGGCATGGTGACCAGTGGTGACAGCGTTACCCACAAGCATTTCACGGAGATGAGAAGGTTGCTCGTGATGAGACCCCGTTTCTCTCTGCTATGCCACCAAGAGCCACTACCCTGGTGTGGTGACCAGATGAATAGTAGTGTCATGCTACTACATGCCCATGGACCTAATAGGTTGGCTCATGATGAGATCCCCTATCCACCAACCAGGTCTTGAGTTTTATTTTATTTTATGGGTCACCCATTTTCTTGCTGAGAAGCCCTTTATTGCTTTCTCAGGGATCCCTGGGTGAAGCATCTCAAGGTTTGATCTTGGATTTTAACTTTTTCCAACCACTTTTACCCTCTGGGCCTTTAGCCCCTTCTTCCCACAAGGAAAGGTACAACCCTTACTAGCTTGGCAAACCCAATTCCTGAACCAATGTAGGGGATAGATGAGGGGGAAAATGATGAAAAGTGATAAGTATGGAAGGAATGGACGATGACCTTTCATAGACGCACTCAGTGGCAACCCATTCCTAAGGGAACCAACTTACTAGGGCACTCTGTTATCCCCCCCCATGTATGAACAAGTTAAAAGGCATAATTTCCAAGCAAACATCATGAAGCAAAAGAGAATTCAATGCACATATTCAAATGTTTTGAGAATCAGAGTGACACATACCATGATACCCAGACTCATTACCTCATGGAGAAAGACCCACTGCTACTTCAAAACTAGGCCGATGGGATGGATGTTGCTGCTGCTGATAGATGGGAGGCGTTGAAGAAAAGATGGGCCCTCCAGGGCCAAGCTCAAGTCAATATGGCTCTGGGTACTCCATGTCTAGGACTTGTGGGCGTCGAGACATAATCTCCTTGGTTATCCCTAGGATAGGGAATAACATCTGGATCCAACTCAGAGACATGTGCTCACTGTAGAGTGCATTAGAACCTCAACATCTCTGGTATGACCTGTGACCTGCTAGATCTCTATAAAAATGATTAGTAATCTCTTGGGGTGGTGATATCACCCCTGGCCCATATATGATAGAAAGTAATACAAGTAAGCAATCATATATACAAATGGAAATACAAGTACGCTAGCATGAAATGCAGATGGTATATACAATTAATGCAAATGCCTACCTACTTACCTGTACTTACCTGTGAAGTTAAGTCTTTGCCCCTTGATGGGGTTCGAGGAGGTGTCCACTAACCGGTAATGGACGTCTTCTTCCTTCCAACATGGATAGATAATAGGCATTATTGACTGAATTCATTCCAACTCTAAAAGGTCCAAGCCAAAACTTTGTGCATCCCTTAATATTGTCAGGCTCCCCCATCTTTGTATCCCACTCTAAAACCAAATCTCCTTGTTTGTAGTCCCCTTCTTCATAATCAACTGCTTCGTGTACTCTGATGTATTGTGTCGAGGGAGTGGGGCGGGGTTCTGTAATTAGTATGTCTTCTTGGTTTGGCTCTGTGAACGAATGTTCATCATCCCCTTTGCATTTGACGAAGCCACCTCCTCTCCTTCTAAACCTTATCAAATTGTCATCTTCTTGTGTAGAAAAATAGTCATTCCAATATTCAGAAAGGTCAAAGGCATTGTCAGGATAATCAGCCCAACTTGTATCTCTTTCTTGGTCCAGAACGATGGGTTGGGGTCCTATCAAAGCACTATCCCTTATGTCTGTTTCATGCAAATGTAACATCTTGTCACTACCTTGTGTAATGTTGTCCTTGTGATTGCTAGGAAGATTCGGGTCACCCTTTCCCTTGGTGTATTTTATCTCATTAATATTGTCTTCTTCTACCAAGGTAAGAGTGGTATAATCTTGAAATAAGCATGGATCTACGGAGTTGTAGTCACTATGTCCATTATTACACCTTTCAATGTGTTCCATTCTCTTTGGCTTGTTATGCAAGGTCAAGCAATCTTGGTCCCTGACGGGGATAGTTGCGTAAGACAAGTCCATCTTTAGACTTCTGCCCAAAGTAGTATCCCTTTCCCTAGATAATATCATTCCCCAAGTGTTAGGTATATCGACAACAACGACGCCCATTATGATGCGGAAATCAGGGTAGTCAGCAAGGTGTACTTGAAGACCTTCCATCAAGCCGTAGACCTTGATCCCCCTTGACTCAAATCTATGAACGTCGATATAAGGCCCTGTTACTTCCAGCCCCAATTGGTTCATAACCTTCAAACTCATCATATTGACAAATGACTCGGAGTCAAGCATGCAATTGTGAAGATATAGGTCATCTATTAGCAAGGAAGTGAGAAAGGGTGTTTGCTCATTTTGCTCCAAATGACTGGTTTGTAATAGTGTGGAAGTTTCTTCGAACGATTTTTGGTCATCTGGGATTTGTTTTGTCAAATAATGGATTTCCAACATTCCACGAATCCTTTTGAATTTTTGTAAGATATAGGCCATACTAATGCTCAGTTTGGTCCTATCGCTGCTAGGTTTTGGGAAATGTTGGGGTAGATCACTAGAATACACCTGGGGCTCTTCAAGCTTTACCCTTGAGTCCTTACTTGTTTGGCCCAAGCATTCAATCCCAGGCTTTCTCATGTCTTGATTTTCTTGGTTTTGATCTGGTATGAACAACGTAAATATGGAATCTACATAATTAGATTTCTTATGAGTAGCCTTTGGGTGATAACGTTCAAAATGGGAGTCATTACATGATAAGGACCTAGGATCATCTTCTTGTCTTGCAACATTTTGTAGGTTCAAAGTGTTTGGACAAATTTGTTCTTTTGGAGCATGAGGTTTTATTGTCTGAGGAAGTCTCATATAAAGAGGCTTTTGGGTTTGTGATAGTGACCTTTCTAACTGAGTGACTTCTTCAGAGGTACCTAGATCCTTAGAGGGTTCATGTTGTTTTGAAAAATTTAAGGCATCTTTCATGTTTGAGAAACCTATGCTCCATTTCCTAGGAAAAGTATTATTTTCTTCCTCTAGAATCTCTGGGAGGTCATGCTCTAGTCCTCCCATGCTTTCCTTATTCAGCTCCCAAATGTCATCATTGTTCAAAAAATTGACCTGGTGGATGGAGTCGCTAAACTTAAGATTCTCTTCAATCTGGCAAGCAACATCTTGTGCTTCTTCTAGGCTTGTAGGAAATCGGTTCTTGAGGGTAAATTGTAATCTTCCTTCTAAGGAGTTTAGATAGTGTTGGAGAATAACGTTCTCTTGGTGAAAGTTGGGCTCAAGTTTGCTAATGAGAGTGTTGAACCTTGTTATCGCACAGTTTATAGTTAAGGTAAAAGACAGATGAAAGGAGGTCAAAATGGCGTAACTGAACCAATCCCACCACTGTCACCTCAATGGGATGGCTCTTTCTGTTTAGGGAGGTAAGGCCTAGGGGAGATGTCCTCGATGACCTGAGGTTTTGAGAAGGCAAAGGTTTTAAAAGGCTAAGTAAAATATTCCCCCCTCACAAGTCACCACCGATTAGAAACTCTGGCTTAGTAGCCAATAAAGATAAAAGATAACTGGAAATAGTAACCAAGAAGTGTACCTGCGCGAGACAAAGCAACAAAGAGACTGTACATGTGCAAGCTCACTTTCTGGTTAGTACTTCATATGATCAATGACTTTCTAATAATAAGCAATTGAGCAATAATATTGATGAAGTAAATCAATTTTTAAACAATAGCAAAATATTACACAGTATCACTTCACAATAAATGCGAATGGCAATCAATGTAACAATATCAACACTTTAGAAACAACGCCTTAGCCAACCATTCAATTGTTTTAAAGATAAAATATATGCTACATAGAGATGTTTATAGCATGAAAAGGTGACGACAACAATAGTTTTAATAAGATTAGTCTAGGCTAGAGTTAGAAGTAGTTAGTGGTTGTTCAAGAATGTTTAGAAGTTGTTTGTGATCAAGGTACTCAATACAAGAGGTCTTAGATCAGTGCGCTACTAGGGCATATGGAGTCAAAGATAGCTACAAATGTTGAAGGGCTAAATGATAATGAAAAGACCAAAGACA